>BROG01000130.1:600000-1155000 GCA_030159075.1 Atrina japonica | reverse complement strand
GAAAGTTATAGGTACATCCCGGTTACAGCATGCATCAGCGTCGGAAGCAAATTGAAAGTGGGGGGGCTAAACCAACTTAAAACACATACACACGCCAGAAACGGTCCATGTCCTACGTCGTGCCAGGGGGGGGGGGTCCTACGTCTATATTTGCACCCCCCCGGCCCTCTTCCCCCCCCCTTGCTCGCCCCTCCCCCTCCCCCCTTCTTCCTTCTACCTCCCCCCCCCCTTCCCTCCCCCCCTCTCCTCCCCGCTTCCCCCTTCTTCCTTAGTCCCCTCCCCCCCCCCCCCCCCCCTCCCGCCCCCCTCACCCTCCCTCCCCTTCTTCCCCCCTCCCTCGCCCCCCCTTTCTTCCCCCCCCCCCCCCCCCCCCCACCCCCCCCCCCCCCCCCCCCCCCACCCCCCCCCCCCCCCCCCCCCCCCCCCCCCTGCCCCCCCCCCCCTTAGCCCCCCCCCCCCCCCCCCCTTAGCACCCGCCCCCCACACCCCCCTAGCCCCCCCCCCTAGCCCCCCCCCCCCCCCCCCCCCCCCCCCCCCCCCCCCCCCCCCCCGGTTCCGACGCCTATGGCATGTGTATATGTGTTTTCAAAAACATTTATAAATTGTTAGTTTTATTTCATTCCTAAATTTTACTGTAAGAATTGATGCGGGTTCGGGATGCCAAATTATAGTAAGAGTAAGGCCGTAAGTGTAATGGAAGCCATCCCTAATTTATATAGTAGACTTTTTCACGCGTTTTTACATTTTCATAACAATGAATGTTAAAAATGTACGCAGTGTTGAACTCATATTCGAATGAATATATGCAAGTAACAAATCTGTTATCAGTAGGTATTATTTTGCCGAAATTTAGCTGAGTAGAATTTAGGGCAACAATGTGTCCACGACATAAACGCAGTATAAAAAGGCAAACTGTGGTTGGCCAAGTCAGTATTACAATTGCATGTAAGCTTTAATCCATGGCCATGGTTTTGTCTATTGTGATATAATATTCGGTCAACGTTTCGTGTGTTGCACTGAAGGTATTGCCAATGCGTATCGTGATGTGACCTAATTTCTGCAGATGGGTTTCGATAAGCAGTATTTTGCGAGTTATTCCCCTTTGACAGCCATACTGTCTTCTCCAAGGAAATAGTTTCAGTGAAACGGACATAATAATTTTCGTTGTTCAGATTGATGAAGACCAGAAATATATAGATCTACTGGTACAGTATCTATTCTCAGACGAAAATCAAGGTTTTTACCGCATATCTTCAGTTCAACTGATAGAATTACTTTGAAATTTTGTATCACAATAAGTCACCTTTAGATGAAATATAATTTGATATGAATTTAGTCCATTTAGAAAACCTCAACCTGAATGCCATAATCGTGATGCAGGAGGACCTATTGTAGGATGTAATAATATTTACCTTGAGCTTGTGATGTCACTTCCCTCCCAGCTTGTGTAAAGAAGTACAATAGAAAGATGAGTTATTACAATGGTTTAGCGGCATTATTAATCATAAATTTTGTAACATGTTTCATCTTATGTTTTAAATCTGACGATGTATTAAAAGTATCTTGAAAAATCTTTTTCATTCACATGCAAAGAGAAGTGTCTGACAACACTGTCAGAGAATAGGTACTGCACCAGAATTTCTGTCCAAAAAGATTTTTTCTTTCAAATTATTTATACACAACAATACTTCATTTAATTTGGTTGATTTACAGTCGCTTGTTGTAATTGTAACGTGTGTATGTTGTAATTGTGCACACTCTACAAATTATGTTATTTCCGTAAAAGAAGCATCATCTCGGTGTCTAATAAAGTTCAGATTTTGTTTATTCAAGGGTCAGAAAAAGTAAATCCTTTGGAAATCAGATGAAAATAATTATTGTTTATGCTAAAATCAATAACATTAAGCCAAGGCCCCAGAAATCCCACAATATATATTATCACTCAATGTCAACAGAGGCACATGTTGGCAAGATAAACTCCACCCACTGTCAATCACAATAAACAAAATCTCCCAACCTATGATTGAGCCCTTCGTTAATTACAGACTTTCTAAACAATGCTTAATACAAACATGAGGAAAAAAATATAACAGGGTAAAAACCTATGAAGTTGAGTGTGCACACAAAGATGGTGAACACTCGCTGAACTCGGGGGGAGTCTGTTTCCGATATCGCTACAGTTTATTGATTACTGAATAAAATGGTTTTTTTTATTGTTACTGTTTTGTATGATGTTTGATGTAGTCAATCAATGTTTTGAATCAGTTCAAAATGCTTATTTATAGCAACCTCTTGACCAAATTCATCTTAGGTGCACACAATTACAACAAACCATCGTACATTGTATCAAGGAAAATTTAGGCGCCAATATATTATGGTGCTACACAATATGGTCGTGAAAGGGAAATAACTCTCTCAAAACACTGCTTACAGAGACCCATCTGTTGAAATGTCGCTAGGAAAGAAGTAAAACCACAACATTTCAATACATGTAGAAATTAGGTATGACTGCGCTCATCATTCATTGTGGGTGGACGGCACAATTTACCCAAAACATCAAATATTTATATCCAGTATTATGTAAAAAGGATTTATTTGTGATAACAAATTTGGAAATAACCATATTGAATTATATTTTTGCATAAAAATGATAGTTTAATATGTGTGTGCAACAAGCCAAGGCAGTTATAAATTGTATATTGATCAAGATCTTAGGCCTGCAAAATGTGTGCAAGCACATGACATTATCAAATAAAATACCAAATACATGTATACCAAAATTTTTGTTGTAAATGATGTCTTATAATACATGTATATTAAAGATGTCAATAGAATAAGAACTGAAGAGGAATCTACCTTTAATATCTAGTGGAATCTGCCATTTCTCTACAAGTCCTTTTGACAACTATTCATATTTAGTTTAAACATGTTTTATTTCAATAAATCATGAAAAGGGATTGGGCAAAAAGTTATACCAACATAATATAAAGCCCTCTCTCTAATAATTACAGCATATAATTTGGTCATAGATGGCAACATTGTATAGAATAATATTTCAAGAATTGTTGATGATGATGATGATATGCCTATATGACAATGACCCTATAATGATATTAATCAAATGTTTTAGAACAATTCATTTACATTGCCATTATTGGCCTAATTTTAGTGAGGAGGATTCAGCTTAAGCTAGGCCAATCATTTCATGTTGAAACCATTTTTATATGCTAATTTCATTCATATAATTTAAAGAAAGTTGTTTGGGGGTGCATTGGTTTAGTTTTGGGTAAATATTGTGCTGCTGTTGCTTACGATTCATTGCTATTGGTAAAAAATTGTAAATCCTTTGTTAGTAAAGATAATATCATCTATATCTTAATCTGATAAAAGAATTTTAAGATTTAACGATATCCTCAGTGATTTCATAATGGTTGAATTAAAAGAAGAAAAAAGAAATAAACTTTTATCTAACTGACCCAAAAGTGTTAATGTTTTTATCCAATTTTAAAGGCTCATATCTCTTTATCCATTATTTCTTCACATAATATTTATCACCACATGTATATCACTATCAATGTTGTCCTCATTTTCTGTAATTGGTTTGTTCTAGTATTAACCCTCTTGGAAACAATTTTTTATGACTACTATGTATCAGTATTAGGAAGGCTTAGAATTATAAGCATGTAGGATGCTTGTAGGAATTACTATAGATGTGTGTTGATATTGCACAAAGGATAAACAGTTCCAGTACTTGTAACCATGATACAATTCAACTAGAGATACAAATGTATATAACAGGCAGATCTGCAATGAATAAAACTTTAAAATGAATAGTTGTACCAGTTACTTATTTCAGTACTCTTTTCTGTGTTTTTGTCACTGAACTAAATGTATAGTTATATTTTTGATATACTTTTAGGAATAATAGAATCAAGTTGAACTGGGTGCCATCAAACTGAAAAAGATGAGATGTAATGCCCCACAGTTGATAGATATATGTTCATAGAACTGTACTCAGAGTGTACTGCTAGAACGAAGAAACGAGGGAAATCAAGCTGACTATGGATACCTCTGAAAAGAATCCGAGAACTGACAGTGAAGATGATTTTGATTTAAACATCATGGAATTTTCTGTCCTTGATGAATGTGGAACTGATGAGGATGATGATGATGATGATAAACATGATAATCCAAATGCCAGAGGAAAAAATGATACTACACACAAACGAAGAAGGTCTGCTGGAGTACCGGAGAAAAGAGGATCCAGTCATATACAATCACCAAGAAGGCCAGATAGAAGAAACTTAAGGAGTTCAAACGACAGAGACAGAAGCTTGAGGAGTGCCAGTAAAGGAAAGAGAATATCAGAGTATTGTAGTAAGGACCACAGATATAAAGATAAACCATATTCAAAAGGGGATCATTCAAAAGAAAGACAATCATCCCGATCCAGAAGTGTGCATAGTACATCATCTCATGATCGCCATTCCTCTAGTCGTAAGATGGAAAATAGAACAAAAGGACAAGAGGACAAACAGAAAGAGAGACAGAAGTCACAAAGTTCAACTAGAACTAGAGGACAAGTAAAAGGAACACATCTGAGAGATTGGTCTAAGAGTGTCCAAGATAATAGGTCAAATAACCAAAAATCTCGTCATGGTACAGACAGCAAACTTGTGCAGGATAAAAGGCAAAAAGGTTCAAGTTACAGAAGGAATGCATCAACCAAAAGTAGAAGTTGTTCTGACAAAAATCAGGAATATAAAGTTGAATTAGCACCATTGAGAGGTTTCCAGGTTATTGATGATGAAGATGATGATAATGGAAGTGATGATGGAATTGACATTCAGATTGATGACAGCTTGGTTGAAGCGATGGAAACACGTCGTGCAAGTGTATCCGGTATGGTGATAGTAGAAAATTTTCATTCAGAAAAAGAATTGGATGAAAAACAGAAAACAGACAAAAAGTTTGATGTCGCTGGACATATAAGCAAACAGGAAACTGAAAGAAGAGGAAAAATGGAGGAAAAAGAGTGTTTAAAAGATAAGTCAATGCAATCACTTTCAGTGACTAGCATAATAGCTGATACTGAAGAAGTCTCAGAAACAGAAGAATTTCTTAGTATGGATGAGTTGGAAGATTTCACAGTAATGGATGATTTAGCAGATGAAAAAAGTGACGAAGATGATATACATATCACAGCAGATGATAGTATATTAGAGAATTGTAAAGAATCAGAACAAGACACAATTGATGAGGAAATGATAGACATCAATTTGTATGTAAAAGATGATATTACAGAGGAAGATAATACCACTAATAAGGCAGAAACAGATTTAGTGGTAGTTCGTCCATTCATTAGTCGAAAAGAGCAAGCAAATATAAGAAAAAGGGGAGATGATCCTGCTGTGGTTGATCAATTGTTAAGTAAGAACATTGCCGCTATAGTAGGTCGTGAAAATAAATTGGCAGTCACAGAAGACTTGGTTCCTGTAGAATTTGATAAAGTGGAAAGTATGGAGTCTGATGAGGTAAAAAGTAATGGTGAGAAGTATGATGATATACAAAAAGAACACCAACTAAATGACGTTTCTGTGGACACTGATGAAATTGAAATGTTAGCTGACGCTCAAGGTAAAGCTTGGATACAAAATGTCACTGACACAAAAAAGAATGTTTTGACACAAAATGTCACAGACACAGATGTCAGTGTTAAAATGGAGAGAGATGTGAAACAAGGAGATACTCCTACTATTGTAGAAGAGAAAGACAAATCGCCTCATCGTGGAGAAAAGGGTTCAAAACAAAATGACTCCACCAGAGAGGAGAATGTTTTAACACAAGATGTCATTAACACAGAAGACATTATAAAAGGTATCAATGATACAATGGATAAAAGTGTGAAGCAAGGAGTTACTGCTAGTATTGTAGAAGAAAAAGACAAAACATCCCATCCTGGAGAAAAGGGTTTAAAACAAAATGACTCTGCTGAAAAGGAGAATGTTTTGACACAAAATGTCGCTGACACAGAAGATACTATAAAACATCTCGGTGATACAGTGGAGAGAGATGTGAAACAAGGAGTTACTGCTAGTGTTGCAGAAGAGAAAGACAAAACACCTCATATTGAAAAAAAGGGTTTAAGACAAAATTATTCCACCAAAGAAGAAAATGTTCTGACTCAAAGTGTTGCTGACACTATTCATATAAGGGATATAACACAAAATGTCATCGATACTGACAAACAAAATTTGATACAAGATGTTGTTGATACAGAGGAACACAGTATGACACAAAATTTCACTGATACTAAAGAGCAAAATTTGACACAACATTGCAGTCTTAAAGTCCTTGATTTATTGCCGGAGGATGATGATCAAAACAATGTAAGTACTGAAAGCCAAAGCAAGGCCGATATAGATCAGAATATGCCACTGAACACAAGTGACCAAATTTTTCAGACTTTTGAGGCAATTGAGCAAATAGCCAAAACAATGGATATTGAATATTCTGTAGATCAAACAGATAACAATACTGCTAGTAATAAAACTAAAAAACACAGTTCTGATGATGCTAGTCTTGATATAGGTACAAGGCTGAACCAGGAACAGTTTCAGGAAGTTGATTCTGGGGACATTATAAATGTAAATGAATCAAGTCAGTCTGAAGCTGTACTTCAAAGTAATGTTCATAAATATGACACAAATGACTTAAAAACAGATGCAAGTTTCCCACAAATAGGGAGTTCGAAAGATTTGCTTAATACAAAAAGTATTGCTGATGTAAAGAAAGACTATACAGGCATTGTACATGGTGATAAAGTCAATGACCTGTCAGATGTATGTTGTAAAGATTCTGACAAACTAGAAAATATTTTGTCAAATGCAAAGGACAAAAACAAGACAGAAAACATTGTCTTACGTGTAGTTCATGATGAAAACATTAATATTTATGTAGATAATTCAACAGACAATGTTACATTGCAGTGCGATACAGATATCAGTGAGAATGAGAGTGCTGAGAAAAGTACTGAAAGTTGCACTGAAGCTGATGAAAATAGTGTGTTACTTAATGAGAAGAAAGTTATCTTGAGAAATGTCAGTGATACAGATGAACATGAGGAAGTTGATAATCTGGATGATGGCCTGATGTTGGTTGCTGAGCAGTTGAAATATATCAAAGATGATCTTGATAAAAATGAGGAGGTTAGAGAAATTGTTGGAGATCAAAAGAATATCAAGGAGTTGAGAGCTGATGGGAATGGGATACTTGTAGATGAGGTGGGATGTGTAGATGAGGAAGTGAATTTTGTCAATGAGGCAACACGTTTTGAAAGGATCAGTGATGTTGCAACAGGTGATGTTGATCGACAATTTAAACTTGCTGATGAAAATGTAGATAAAGTTGGTTTTGTTGATGAAGATATGCAATTTGTTGATGAGGTTATTGATGATGTTGATGAGGAGAGTGCAGCTGAAGAAGAAAGTGATGATGATGACAAGGAAGATGAAAGTATGGAGGATGAAGTGGAAGATGTTGAGGATAATGAAGAAATTGTAGATGAAGATTTAGAGGCTATTGATCATCTTGAACAAATAGATGATGAGGATATGGGTAGTGATAATATAAATACTGAAGATGCTGATGCAAACAAAAATGTGGATGAGAATATAGGACATATTGATGAGGATGCTTTCCAAGCTATGATAGAAAGTGAGGGTATCACAGATAACAAAGGTCTTGTAATGGTGGATGAAGTTGGAGATATTGATGCTGTGGAATTCATGGAAGTTGTGAGTAGTAGTAAGAAATCTAATCATGGTGACAGTGCTACTATTGGTTCCTGTGTTGCTGACAAAACTGAAAAACATTCTGAAAAAGGAAAATCATTAATTGGAATGAAAAAGATGAAAACTGTGACAAAAATAAGAGCAGGTTCAAAACTTCCTAAAAATGCCAAAACATTACTTTCTAACAAAGTGGAAGAAAAATCCAAGGGAAGAGGTCTTTCCCAAAAACCAACTGTACAGAAAAGACCTGTGTCTGATCACAGAACTTCTTTGAAAGAGAGAAGTGAAAGACAGATGAGGGTTAGCTCCACAAAAGACAATACTGATCATCATCAGAGTGACGGAGCTCATGCAAAAGGTATAACATCAATATCAGGGACTTTATATCTCTTTTAGGATCCATTGTCAACTTCTATTGTGATTTGTCAGTGTCTGATGGCCTAATCCATTTTCTAGAGCTTCTCTAAAACAACAATAAATTTCAACAGAAATTAGTCTGGAAAAAAGATCATTTGAGTATTTGGTTTACAATGTCTTTTATCCCCCATTATAACCATTTGCATAATTTTATATTATTAGCTTAAGGTTTAAATTTCTTTCTCCTCTGCTGTTAGTTACATTTCCAATTATCAAAAGGAACATAAATGCATGGATTGTATTTTTTTTCCTTTTTAGTGTTATATATATTACACTCAATGATTTTTCAGTTTATGGTGGTGGCCAGTTTTTACAGGTGGAGAAGAGAAATGTAACTGGGAAGAGACCTCTGACCTTTCACAGAAAAACTTGCAAACTTCCTCACAAAATCAACTTAGGTTCTGGTGGGACTCAAAATCAACTCACCAGAGGTGATATTTGGTTTTATGTACAAATAAAAATAAATTGACATGCTATACATGTGGCAGGATTAGTTATATGGTGTTCCTACCAGCTTGAGCTAGTGGGGTCTCCACTTTTGCTCGATCAGTAGAGCACCAGGCAAGTAAACCAGGGGTCTTAGGTTGGAATCCAAGCAGAGGCAGTAATTGTCTCTGTTAAAAATGGCGCCCCTCCATTGAGATTGTCGTCCTGACTATGTTTAGAGGTAGCTATCACCTGTGGGGTGATTTAAGGGTTATCACTTTCACATTACCAGGAAGAACCTAGGCCACAACATGGGTGCCATTTTTAACAGAGACAATTACTGCCTCTTCTTGGATTTGAACCTAGGACCCCTGGTTTACCAGTCTGGTGCTCTACCGATTGAGCTAAAAGGGAAACCTCACTAGCACAAGCTAGTAGGAAGGTCATATAACTAACCCTGCCACACACATAAAACATTAGAAGTCAGCAAAGTTTTACCAGACAAACAAGTTACTTACAAGAAACCTGTAGTGTAAGTAAAAGAATAAGACAAAGTTGTTACAATTGTTTTTAGGTCACTTCAGCCAAAGGTGACATATTGCTATCCTCTTTTGTCTGTCGTTGTGTCGTTGGTTATTAACATTCAAATATATTTGACTTTTTCTCATGAACCAGTGAAACAATTTTAACCAAACATGGCTTCTGGAAGCATTTTCATGTAAAGCTGCATAAAGTATGCAAATGAAAATGGGCTTGGACCAATAGGGACCCAAAAAAGGCAAAGCTTTGATTGTAATTAAAAAATATTTCATAAACCAATGATTTGAATTATGAGATGTGTTTTATTCCACACTCAACATTTTTTCAGTTACATGGTGGAAGCCATTTACAATGTATTTGGGAAGATCTAGAGTTTACTGTCCTTCTACAAGTAAACTGACAAACATTCTCTCAAAACTCGGCTTAGGTTTCAGCAGTTCCAAACCTGTTATGACCTGAAGTGAAAGACTTCATTGTTCAAAGCCCGATGCCAATTTTTACACATTTTGGACGTCTCACGAACCAGTAGGCCAATTTTAACCAGGAAATAGCCCCTTATGAAGCCGCATAATAGGAGTAAGGACCTATAGATAGCCCAAAAGGAGCCTTAAAGTAATATGAGCTGTTGTCTGCACACAGATTTTATTCAATATTTTATCTTGTATACATGTATATGACAAAGAGATCATCTGGTGGTTGAAATATTAAATGCATGCGTATAATTACAATAAATTTGCCAAATGTAGTCCATTGAATCCATTTGTTTCAATCCACCATCACTTTCATTGGCCATTGCTAATTAACTTTTGTTAGATTTTACAAAAATACATGTAACTAATTTTCAAGGAAACACATCAGGCAAGACTTGTGCATCTATCATCCAATATAAGATAATTTGTCAAAATTCTCAGTATCGAAAGAATATTAAAACACCCAAAATTAGTTGAGTTAAGGTATGATAATTTTTCTTATTTTTGGAGTTGATATACTCGGCATATATTCTACACAACTCTGCACTGTGAAAAACTAATGAGCTGTTAACAAAATTATTTGACAAGCAGTGTTGTGACTTAATATTCAGTCATTTTATTTACGTATAATTGTTCACATAATGCAATCAGTGGTTTCCTGTTTAAATTTTGCTGTATTAAACTTTTCCCCACGCTTGATATCTGTGTCATTTACGCGCCAATTTAAGATTTTGACCATGTGTTCCTGACATAGCTTCAGTGGCTACAAGTATTTGAACGTGGAGGTTAAGGACAATCTCTTTAGGCCCACAACACACTTGACCTTTGTTAAAATCTGCAATTTATATGTGTGTCAGAGATATGCCTATAAAGAGTGGTTTCTTGTCTTCCACAGGAGGTCCTTATATACAAGTTTCACTGTGTCTACAAAATTGTCAAATAAAAACTAAATCTGTCATGAACACAAACAAGCCATTAGGACTACGGGATGCTACAATAACATAGGGTAGAGTTTTATACAATTATAAAATCTCATATATCAAAGTATAAATCTTCCGGATGTCCAGGATACTTATAAAAATCTGATAATATTGGCCATACACAAATCTCTGGAAATCCAGAGTTGGGATCTGGTGCGATAGAGGAGTGAGCATCCTCTGTTGACTGGTCACATCCTTTGAGTCCACAGTCAAATTCAAATGTAATAGGTGAGGAAGAATGGCTTAATAACTCAAAACTATTTAGTTTGATCCTTTGTATACAAGATATATGAGAAAGTTATTAGGAATCATCTAAGGATCATTTTGACAAAATTTCAATGTCATGGGGTCAAAGGCCGAGGTCACAGGCACCTAACTAATCATAAGATTTTCGACATTTTCTTTCCAAGAGCCAGTGATAAATTTTCAACCAAACTTCATAGGAAGTACATGTGTAACCCCAGGGGTGCTTTGAATGTCCGAGTTCACTTTTATACAAATGACTGTTTAACTCCAAACTGATTAACTTTCTAGGTTACCAAAGCCAAAGAGTCATCTTGGCTTATTGTTATTGTCTTTTGTACATCAATTTTTACTTATCAAGAACTGTTGGACAAATTTTATCCAAATTTGTAAGAGTTTCCCCATTTGAAGCCACAAAGTTTACAAAGGGGCCAGGCCAATATGGACATAAATTTGTTTTAACTTCTTCTCATGAACCAATAATCAGATAACTTTTAAATTTTATAGGCATAATTGTTAAGTCAATATCTACAAATTTTGCAAATGATATAATGGTTAAATTTTAACCAAACTTTGCAGAAACTACAATTCCCATAGGAAGCCATATGATATTTTCAATTAAGAAGGTGATAGTACTCAAAGAGGCACCAGAAGGGGAAAAATCCTAGGGAACTTTCGAGTTAGCCTGGATTACCATTATAATACAATCCTGCAGTTAGTCGCACAAGTCAGTGAATTGTGAAAAATGTTCCAACTTTATTTCTGGTTTTGGTTATAATGCATACAGATAGCCCAAATAACGCAGTTGGTAAGAGCGCCTTGTCAATGTTCAGAAGATCCTGGGTTCGATTCCAGGTATTTCTGCATATTTTTCCCTGCCTACTACATTTTGCATTCAACGAAATGACCCATTTGGTGTTTTTTAGAGTCTCTTGGTTTTTTTTGACAAAATAATATTAATGCACTAAAACATAGGGATATTCCATGTATGCTGTATACATTGTGAAAGTAAATACTAAAACTGAAAATATATACAGTTGAACCTCGCTATTAAGACCACTTGTCTGACCAAATGTGGTCTGATTTTTTAGGTGGTAATTTAAGTGAAGTTCTTCATTTAATAGATATTCATCAAGAGACTGAATACGTCTGAAATGCAAGGTGGTGGTCTCCTAAGTGAGGTGGTCTCCTAAGTGAGGTGGTCTTCTAAGTGAGGTGGTCTCCTAAGTGAGGTGGTTTTTAGGCTAGGTTCCACTGTATGTGGAATAAAATAAAAAAGGTGCTATTAAATACAGGATCATAACTGTAATCCAGGCTAACTCGAGGGTTCCCTATTTTCTCTCTGGTGACCATTAAAGCCCGTGGACCTCTTGTGCATCAGAGTTACCACTATTGATTTGTCATCAGGTCTCTTGAAGTAAACTACAGAATGACAGAGGCTTTGTTGGTACGGTCAAATATTACTTTTGGTAACCATGAGATGACCTGGCATACAGCCAGGTATACTTCTCTCTTGTAGAAGTGTGACTCCAGATGTCAAATTCAATTACTAACATCAGTAAACTTAATATTCATTCATGTGACTCATTTGCATAGAGTACAAATTTGCTCTTGATTTAATTTACTTTTGCACTGTATGAAATTGATGCAAATTTGTACCACATGTGAGTTTACTTGCATGAGTAAATGCATTCATGTTCCATATTTGCATATATGAGTTTTTTTTGCATGTACATGTGTGCAAATCTTGCCAAATGATCAGGGTTTAGAAAACCAAAGGTTTCTTTTCACGTAGTAGGTCTTATGTATAATTTTATGTATATACATGTATAAGCATGATTTGTATAGAAAATGATGTATAGAACTTTTTGTTTTGCAGGGAGTATACAGAGTTACCCTCATCACAGCTTGTCATCACATGAATTTAGCCTTCATGGTAAGTCATTGTTTACCTGGAAATATTAACAAAGATTCCCACAGGAGAGATTTCATTCTTGAATGGTGTAAACTGATGACTGTATTACAGTACAAATGTGGTGTTTATTCTGACATTCTACTTGGTGTAGAGTGAAACATGATATGGTATGGTGAAACACGGTGATTTTTAGTGTGCAACACTAGAAAAACATTTTCACTCTGTGAAAAATAGTGTAAAGGATTATCTTTCAAAATGAATGACTTGAAACTTCAGTATACAATAAAAATCATCTGTGTGTAACAAACTTGCCTGGGCAGTTAATCTCCAAGTGTCATAGTTTTGGACATCTTGTTTTTATAGGGCAGTGCTGGTATATACGTACAAATCGCACACACAACTTATATTATAAAGATGAAAATAGTAATCAATTTATTGTGCAATTTGATCAGACCAAATGAGACTTAAGTTGAAATTTAGTTTCGATATATTAAGCATAATATATATCTGGTTAATTTGGGATCAAGTTACTGTCAATAATACATTATGATGTATATCAACATTTGTTCTATATAAAGTTTAAATAGTAGATCTAGTATTTTGAGATTCGTAAAACTTGACGAAAACGAAAATTTGATCGCTACATGTACATTGTATTACAATCACAGAACACATAACAGTCACTGTGTGAATTAAATAGTATATAAATGCCATAATGGAAAATTAAATAAGTCTTTCCTTGGTAAGTAATAACGAAATCCAAAACCACTGAATAAAAATAGGTAAACATAAAATATGTCATTTTTTTAATACCCTAACAACAAGCCATGGATATTCTTTAATCAGGAATGATTACATGGAGATACGTCGAGGACCGGTTGAATAAAATTGATGCTTTTTAAAGGAAATTAAGGTATGAGACTTAAATTGGTCAGAATTTTAACTTGCCCTGTCGAACAGTTGGTCTAGGCTCTAGGCCTTGCTTCTGTCGTGTACTGATGAAGTCAGCTGCCGAACATGACCAGGGAAATTTTAGACTCCTCTGGTATATCATGATCGAAATCTACATTATACTTTATATTTTTTTCATATTAATTAATTTCATGTGTTTGGATCTGTTTAAATTCACGTTTTGACCGAAACGACCCACATGATGGTGAAAATAAATATTAAAACACAAAAAAAGAAGTGTTATATGCTTGTTTTATTTTGTAGGTTAAACCACAGAATCACTAAAATCTACAGATGTCATTTTTCACAGTGATATGCCCCACTGATACCTTATGGATATTAGCGTGTATGATATTGTGCCAAATTGAGTATTTAGCTCAAAATAAAACTTGCATATCCATATGATCAAAATTAATCATTTCTCTTTTATTTTTTCAATATTTTATTTTTGTTTTTAGATGTCAAGTTGTATGATATGGATGAGTTTGATGATGAAGCAGTGACAAAGCCAATCATGATAAGTGATGAAGAAAAACCAGAAATAGATGAGGCGGTCAACAAAACATTTTCTTTTGGGTCCGAAACCATCGGACTAGGTTTGTGTTCTCTTTCATGTAATCAGATTTCAGACACATGTATTTGCACATATCAAATTATTTGTATTACTTATGTTCTAAGTAATCATTCAGCCTCAAGAGGTTAACATTTATTAAATCATGGTTACATCTGATTTGCCGTTTCTTAATTCATATGTATATATAGTAGTTTATAGAGAAATAATGAGTAAGATGAAATGATGATTGATATTTAGACAAAAACGCATGAATAGGTGGTTGGGGTATTCATATGCCATGATCTTGCTAAACACTTGAATCCTATTCAATAAGAATAATTAATATATAGGGAGCATTAAGTCTTTATCAGAGCTTCCTACATTGTATAAAAATTGGCAAAGAAGTCTCCCTTTAATTGTAAAATCTTTGTTATTTCAGAAGCAAAATTTCAGCTACCCTGTCAATATTTGACCTGATCCTCTATATGGTCTCTTTATTTTGAATCATTCATCTCTTTGGACATTGATACATACATTTCAAATTCTGATGACTTTGAATTAGAACCATATCAGTTTGTATAATAAAGCTGTTTCATTTCCATCCTCTCTAGGATTAATTTTACTTACATGAAGATGTCACCAAGTTATACTGGTAGTTGAAATGCTTTATAGTTTATTTGTTTGCATTTTAAAATTTTGTCTTCCTTTGTTTATATCTCAGTTTTGAGAACACCAATGAAAATGTCACCAGTGTATCCCAGTGACCTTGAAGATGCCATAGAATTCCTTGAAATGGCAGAAAAATTTACCATGATTTCTGTTGATCAGACAGGGTGAGATTCTTTGTTTTGACTTGACTTGAGTAAAAATTTCCAGTTTCTCTTCATTTATCAGTAACATGATTTGTCAAGTTCTCTTTATCAAACAGACTAAGATTTGTTTGTTTTGTTTGATTATACAGCATAATATTCATTAGTTTAAATGGGGTTAAATTCATAGGTTTCTGTTTCAACCAGTCCAAAATTGTGTTGATGCTTTCTTCCTAGTACATTGTATGTTTTTGAAGCTGTAAAATCCATGATATAAATTTATAGTTATTATAAAACCTCACACATGTTCATATATTAGGAAGTAAATTCTTTGTTTTACATTATTATTCAGTTCTCTTTTCTTTTTTCTTCAGAGAAATGTACATTGATGCATCAGAAATTGATATGAAACCTTATTTGCTCATTAGCAAGCTGGCCCTGTTTCTCTTCAGAAGGCCGCACATAAAACTCCAGGCACCAAAACTTGTTTTGTTTCTTGTTGGTAAGACAATGCATATTTTACCTAGTCTGTCAAAATCACGTCATCGCTGTACTGATGTCATATTGGTCATAATGTAGTGTTTGTTTATGAGAGTAATCATTGCTGTTTTCATATTTACTATCAACAGTATTAAACTGCCTTCATAATGTTAACATCACAATGTATTACCCTTCTATACCCAGCTATGAAATATAAGGTAATTCCCAAGTTGGTTTAAAAAGATTGCAAAAAGCAAGGTTCTGTTGAGAGATTGACCAACCACATTTTGCAATCCAGCGGCAGGTGTAGCTGTCTGACAGAAGAAACCTATGATAATACCTTTCATATTTGACTGTTTCTCATATGTTAGGGCCTTTTGTGTCAACATGTTGAGTTGACAGTTAGAGAACCCTGTAATTCATCATTATAGATCTAATATGGTTTATGTAAGAAAGTCACAAAGTGCCTTAGATGCTATATTAAGTTTTTTCAACCCTGCATCTTTGGCAGACATTTCCATTATGACATCACAGTTAAATAGCTTGTCAAACATTTGTGTGATTATGACATTACAATTTAAAAGTGTTCAATACACACATTGACAGCCACATGTTCAACATTTTGTGACAGGTCAATTAGCAATGCAAGTTTTAAAAATTGATATCCATGACTGATGTATTCCACTAATGTATTTTTGATATAAGGCCACACTAAATAAATTCTAGGTATAACATCTAGCTTCAATCTTCAAACCTACGAGGAAGGGAGGAAAATTAAAAAACAAACAAATTTTTCAAACAACTTTTGATAAAGTATTTTGCCATTTTAGCATAACAAAAACGTAAACAAAAAAAAATAAAATAAATCTGAGATCAATATATAAAAATTTCAGATACCAAAGTATAAATCAATAGAATGTCCAGGACATAGATACAAATCCGGTAAAAATGGACAAACATGGACCTCTGGAAACCAAGAGGTGTAATCAGGTGCCATGGAGGAGTAAGCATCCCCTGTTGACCGGTCAATCTGAGAAAATAATAGCACTCTTAAATTTCATCTGTGTCCCCTTCAAAGTCTCAGTGGAGAGGTTAGGGATTTTGTGTTTTTGATTTGTTGGATTATTGTAGGATTGGGAAACAATTATAGTAATAGAAAAGGATAACTCTTTATTCAGGACTTTAAGAGATTTTTGGTTTTTTGGTTTTTTTTTTAATTTTAAGAATTCTTGCAAAACCTTCGAGGATGGCAGATGTTAAACATAGAATTTATTAAAGGTGGCCTTAGGAAAAATGATAATATTATTTCATAAAACTTCCTGAAAGAGCACTTTAATCATGCTTGACAAAAGAACTGTTGTTGTAATGAACACAGAATACCACAAAACAAATGAAGTGACACATCCATCCATAGTAGTACATACATTGTTAAGTGATATGTCAGATAGATGTTTCTCACATTGGTTATCTGTCTATTACCTGCACAAGAATGTTAGAGTATAGTTTCTTTATAGGTATAGATTTTGTACGTGTTTCAAAGTCATTATATCACTAATTTTTCTGGAGATTATCTAGATAAATGATAGGTATCAGCTTGTAGGTTCCCTTGTGCATGTTGCAGTTTTTGTCCTTTTTACAGGGGATCCCTTATCAACAACTTATTTGATTCATTATTAAACATATGAAAGTTTTGATCCTATCTATCCATCCGTTATTTAGCAATGCAACAAGCTTATTGAGTAATGCATTCAAATGTTTTCTTTTAATTATAGATGTGGCGAGAACAAAGATAGCAAGGAAAAAAGCCAAGTTGCATAAAAAGAAAGGTAAGTGAAACTGAATAGTAATACTTTGGAAATATATCATTGCTTTTATAGGTCTTCAAAAGGATTCTAGGCTTGTATCCCCAGGGTGGATGCATGGCCACAGCTATAACAATTCTAGGCTTGTGTCCCCAGGGTGGATGACCACCACTATAAGGATTCAAGGCTTGTGTCCCCAGGGTGGATGCATGGCCACAGCTATAACAATTCTAGGCTTGTGTCCCCAGGGTGGATGACCACCACTATAAGGATTCTAGGCTTGTGTCCCCAGGGCAGATGACCACCACTACAAGGATTCTAGACTTGTGTTCCCAGTGCTTCTAGCTCTGCCTTGATTTAATGATTGGCTTGACTACATAGAGCCCTTGCCACTTTTCTCCCATGAGGCAGGGAGAGAGGTGTTTAGTACGTGTGTTTGATAGAGTGGTCCGTATTTCCAATGTTTAGTATGTGTGTTTGATTGAGTGGTCCGTATTTCCAATGTTTAGTACGTGTGTTTGATTGAGTGGTCTGTATTTCCAATGTTTAGTACGTGTGTTTGATAGAGTGGTCTGTATTTCCAATGTTTAGTACGTGTGTTTGATTGAGTGGTCTGTATTTCCAATGTTTAGTACGTGTGTTTGATTGAGTGGTCTGTATTTCCAATGTTTAGTACGTGTGTTTGATTGAGTGGTCCGTATTTCCAATGTTTAGTACGTGTGTTTGATTGAGTGGTCCGTATTTCCAATGTTTAGTTCGTGTGTTTGATTGAGTGGTCTGTATTTCCAATGTTTAGTATATGTGTTTGATTGAGTGGTCTGTATTTCCAATGTTTAGTATATGTGCTTGACTACTTAGAGCCCTTGCCACTTGTCTCCCATGAGGCAGAGAGAGAGAGGTGTTTAGTGTTCCATTGTATGTGTGTGTTTGATTGAGTGGTCTGTATTTCCAATAGCTTTTTAAGTGCTACTATACTCATACAATCTGAGGAAGGTAGTCATACTGCACATCCTAGACCATTTACCTCCATCTAGGCTTCAAGCTGTGCAGACAAAAGATAAAATCTCACCTCTGAAAATTTGGCTTGACCAGGGATCGAACCACAGACCTGAATGTTGAAGATCTGGTGCTCTACCAACTGAGCTATACTGTCCACATGTTCCCAGTGTGGATGGCCACCACTATAAGGATTCTAGGAGTGTGTTCCCAGTGTGGATGGCCACCTTATAAGGATTCTAGGAGTGTGTTTCCAGTGTGGATGGCCACCACTATAAGGATTCTAGGAGTGTGTTTCCAGTGTGGATTGCCACCACTATAAGGATTCTAGGAGTGTGTTCCCAGTGTGGATGGCCACCACTATAAGGATTCTAGGAGTGTGTTTCCAGTGTGGATGGTCACCACTATAAGGATTCTAGGAGTGTATTTCAAGTGTGGATGGCCACCACTATAAGGATTCTAGGAGTGTGTTCCCAGTGTGGATGGCCACCACTATAAGGATTCTAGGAGTGTGTTTCCAGTGTGGATGGCCACCACTATAAGGATTCTAGGAGTGTGTTCCCAGTGTGGATGGCCACCACTATAAGGATTCTAGGAGTGTGTTCCCAGTGTGGATTGCCACCACTATAAGGATTCTAGGAGTGTGTTCCCAATGTGGATGGCCACCACTATAAGGATTCTAGGAGTGTGTTCCCAGTGTGAATGGCCATCAATATAAGGATTCTAGGTTTCTCTTCCTAGTATGGATGGCCACCACTATAAGGATTCAAGGGTTTTGTCCACTGGCTACAATTAACACTTCATCTACAATGGAACTCACTTACATTGAACCCTGTTACATTGATATCCTGCTTAATTGGAAAGGGGATTGATTCCCCTGGTAAATATCTGTACTACTATAGCTTGGTTATTTTGAAATCCCTGTTTATTTGAAAGATGAATTTATTCTCCTTTGGTTTCAATATAACGAAAATTGACTGTATAATATATATTATATATATATATATATATATATATATATATATATAGATATATATATATATATATATATATAATATATCTATATATATATATATATATATATATATATATATACTTTTGTATTTATGCAGTTCTATAATCATTAGAATGGAATGCCTTAAACACGTCATATGTGATATATGTAACAATTTATAAGTAATGGTAATCAATAGACTGGAATACTTTAATCACTTCATTTGTGATATAAGTTACAGTTTATGAGTAATCAATAGACTGGAATACCTATTAGAGTTGAAATACTACTGATGACCAAGCAAAACTACAGACAGATATGGTCAGAACTACTGACACAGGACAAATAAGGTAAACAGGTCTATACTTGCATATTGAAATGATGGGTTTTTTCTTTTTCAATCCACAAGTATAAATTTTATGTATTGATATGCAGTATTACCATTATGTTGAGTTCATTTTTTAAATCTATGTCTAAGTAAGTAATATACAAGATAGTAATACAGACTCATTGTGTAAGTAAATATATATATCACTAAAAGGACCTTAGATCACAAAGATGCAATATGTATAAAAAAATCAGATATCAAGCACAAATACAGAAGTAATTAGGCACCTACAAACTCGCTATGCCCCAGGTAAAACTCTTGACCTATGGCACCAACATTCTAGCTTCCAGCCACAATACCATAAACACTCGGCCATCTACACATTCACAAAAAAAATTAACGTTTAGATGGTGGTCTTTGGGGTTTGCGAAAAGGGTCTGAGAGATTGAGGTGACAGGTATTACCCTATGTATATGTCAATGGATCACAAGAAACTTGTGCATTGAACCTAGACCAATTAAACTATCAGAAATATCAGTGACATTTTTCTGATCTTTTTAAGAACCTTTGTATATGAATAGACCATTTTGTCATTTGATATGGAACAGGCAGCTGAAGTGACCAGTGTATCAGTTGATATGTTGCAAACATCTAAAGTGACTAGTGTATCAGTTGATTTGTAATAGGCAGCTGAAGTGATCTGTGTATCAGTTGATATGTTGCAAGCATATCAGTTGATTTGTAGTAGGCAGCTGAAGTGATCACTGTGTCAGTTGATTTGTAATAGATATCTGAAGTGACCACTGTATCAGTTGATTTGTGATCAATCGCTGAAGTGACCACGGTATCAGTCTGATGATTTAGGACAAGAATCTCTCTGAAGAGTACTGATGAGATGGTATTTTGACATAAATTTAAAAGAAAGACTTTTTAGCATCATAGACAACTGCTTTTTCACTAAAGGTGGTACCCGAAAATTTAAATATCTAGTGATTGGCTACCAGGATACTTATTTCGTCAAACACCACTCTGATTCTACACATAAGTATACTGAAGTTGATATAAAAAACATGCTGGAATTTCTAATAGACAATATATTTGTAATGTTCGGAGACGTGGTCTTTCAACAAACTGTCGGCATTCCTATGGGAACCAATTGTGCTCCTTTATTGGCCGACCTGTTCCTTTATTCATACGAAGCAGACTTCATTCAGAAACTGCTGAATCAAAAGAAGAAAAAGTTAGCGGTGTCCTTTAATTTGACATTTAGATATATCGACGACGTTTTGTCAATTAATAATGACAATTTTCATACATATGTCAATGCGATATATCCCAGCGAACTAGAAATTAAAGATACAACAGAATCAAGTACACACGCTTCATACTTACACATTTTACTTAATATAAACACAGACGGGAAATTAGCAACTAAGCTATACGATAAACGCGACAATTTCGGCTTTCCCATCGTAAATTTTCCACATTTAAGTAATAATATCCCTCAGTCACCTGCATATGGAGTTTATATTTCACAAATGATACGATATGCCAGGGCGTGCACAACATATGAAGATTTCATATACAGAGGTAAACTACTCACTGACAAATTATTGACACAGGGATATCGAAAACCGCGTTTAATGTCAACGTTCCGCAAATTTTATGGTCGGTATAATAGTCTTGTTTGCGACTACTCTGTTTCACTAAGTGAAATGTTGAGTTGCCTTTTCGTTGGCGGTTGTTGAGACGTCTGTACCAATTGTGACGAGGATACACTCCTCACCTGTTTCATTGGACTTGACTGTGGACTCACGGCGGGTGTGACCGGTCAACAGGGGATGCTTACTCCTCCATGGCACCTGATCCCACCTCTTGGTTTCCAGAGGTCCGTGTTTGTCCATTTTTACCGGATTTGTATCTATGTCCTGGACATCCTATTGATTTATACTTTGGTATCTGAGATTTTTATATTTCATCTACAATGAGAATCCAAATGATCTTGGACAAGAACCTTTCTGTTGATCTAGGACAAGAACCCTTCTGATGATCTAGGATGTAGGGAAGAACCTTTCTGTTGATCTAAGAGAATAACCTTTCTGATGATCTAGGACAAGAACCTTGATCTAAGAGAAGAAACTTTCTGATGATCTAGAACAAGAACCCTTCTGGGAATCTAGGCAAGAATCCTTCTGATGATCTAGGATGTAGGGCAAGAACCTTTCTGTTGATCTAAAACAAGAACCTTGATCTAAGAGAAGAAACTTTCTGATGATCTTAGAGAAGAATACTTTTTATGTTCTAGGACAAAAACCTTCCTGATGATAAAATTTATTATTATGTTACGTTCATCTACAATGAGAACCTATCTCATTAATGATGATGTAATTGTATTTTATCTTAAATTTCATCTATGAAGAGACTAGAACAAGAAACTTTCTGGTGATCCAGGATGAGAACCTTTCTGTTGATCTAGGACAAGAACCCTTCTGATGATTTAGGATGTAGGGCAAGAACCTTTCTGTTGATCTAAGAGAATAACCCTTCTGATGATCTAGGACAAGAACCTTGATCTAAGAGAAGAAACTTTCTGATGATCTAGAATAAGAACCCATCTGGGGATCTAGGCAAGAATCCATCTGATGATCTTGGATGTAGGGCAAGAACCTTTTTGATGATTTAAAACAAGAACCTTGATCTAAGAGAAGAAACTTTCTGATGATCTAGAACAAGAACCTTTCTGTTGATCTAGGACAAGAACCCATCTGATGATCTAGGATGTAGGGCAAGAACCTTTCTGTTGATCTAAGAGAATAACCTTTCTGATGATCTAGGACAAGAACCTTGATCTAAGAGAAGAAACTTTCTGATGATCTAGAACAAGAACCCTTCTGGGAATCTAGGCAAGAATCCTTCTGATGATCTAGGACAAGAACCCCCCTGATGATCTAGGATAAGAACCTTTCTGATGATCTAGGACAAGAACCATGATATAGGACAAGAACCTATCTGTTGATCTTGGAGAAGAATACTTTTTATGTTCTAGTACAAGAACCTTCCTGATGAAATTTTATTCTTACGTTACTTTCATCTACAATGATAACCTATCTGATTAATGATGATGTAATTGTATTTTATCATAAATTTCATCTATGAAGAGACTAGAACAAGAAACTTTCTGGTGATCCAGGATGAGAACCTTTCTGATGATGATATTGTATTCTAACATTTCTTTCATCAACAATGAGAATCTATCTGGTTACCTAGGAGGAGAGCCTTTCTGATAATGAGGTTGCAATTGAATTCACTTTTTGTAGCTGCCTTCAGACACTACTTAATTTTCAGAACTTAGCAACCCAAGGCTACAGTATTGACATACTTTTAGTCAATTTTGAAGTTGTGTGTTACAGGATCAACATCTTTCTAATTATAATCTTAAAAGTTGATGCATCAGTAACACACCATCATATCACCAAATCTAATTATAACTTGGGGTATTCTGTTATTGGGAATGCCTGAAGAAACTAGCCTAGGAGAATGAGAGAGGTGTTTTAAGAGTACATTAGGGTCACATATTACTGACAATTACTGCCAATATTAATTCTTTTCAAACTTTGATGGAGTACTTAGGATAAGATGTTATTTGTTGGTGGTGACTCGATTTTGAGTAATCCTGGATTTTAGTCTTGTTCAACAAGAGCAAACAAACTAAAGGTCTTTCAGAGCAATAAAATTTCTGGCATATTCAGAAAGAGCATAATAGTATGAAGTTTGGTATCTATTTGAAGTGGAGAAATTACTTTTTATAATATTCAACTGTTCTATAATATAGTTAAAGCTTCCAAAAGTGAAATGTAGCCAACCTGTTGGATTTAAAAGATGAAAAAGCATTTTTTTTTTTCAGGAAGTCACCAGTATATGCAAAACACACACACACACACACACACTCACACACACACACACACACACACACACACACACACACACTCACACACACACACACACACACACACTTGTGAAATTTCCTACCTTTTAATTTAACAGTTATATATATTAATGCTGTAATATGTAACATTAAATTAATACACAGTGCCTTAAATGCCATTCATGTACTTAATCTTAATGTCTTATTACTACATAACTTCAACTGAAATTCTTATTACAACATAATCTGACCTACATGTACTTTACCTTATGTCTTATTACAAATACATGTACTTTACCTTATTGTGTTTTTACAACATATTCTGACCTACATGTACTTTACCTTACTGTCTTATTACAACATAATCTGACCATCATGTACTTTACCTTACTGTCTTATTACAACATAATATGACTTACTTGTACTTTACATTATGTCTTATTACAACATAATCTGACCATCATGTACTTTACCTTACTGTCTTATTACAACATAATATGACTTACTTGTACTTTACCTTATGTCTTATTACAACATAATCTGACCATCATGTACTTTACCTTATGTCTTATTACAACATAATATGACTTACTTGTACTTTACCTTATGTGTTATTACAAAGTAATCTGACCTACATGTACTTTACCTTATGTCTTATTACAAAGTAATCTGACCTACATGTACTTTACCTTATTGTGGTTTTACAACATATTCTGACCTACATGTACTTTACCTTATTGTGTTTTTACAACATATTCTGACCTACATGTACTTTACCTTATGTCTTATTACAACATAATCTGACCATCATGTACTTTACCTTATTGTGTTTTTACAACATATTCTGACCTACATGTACGTTACCTTATGTCTTATTACAACATAATCTGACCATCATGTACTTTACCTTATGTCTTATTACAACATAATCTGACCATCATGTACTTTACCTTATGTCTTATTACAACATAATCTGACCATCATGTACTTTACCTTATGTCTTATTACAACATAATATGACTTACTTGTACTTTACCTTATGTCTTATTACAACATAATCTGACCTACATGTACTTTACCTTATTTCTTATTACAACATAATCTGACCTACATGTACTTTACCTTATGTCTTATTACAACATAATCTGACCTACATGTACTTTACCTTATGTCTTATTACAACATAATATGACTTACTTGTACTTTACCTTATGTCCTATTACAACATAAAAATAATTATTTTTTTAATAACAGTCCATAGAAAAGCAGCAAAGTAATGCAGTTTTGAACTTGAGCAGAAAACAGATGAGTTGGATTGGCCTCTGAGCAAAATATATATGTCTGGAATTTTCTTTTCATATTTCAGATTTATTACAAGCAGAAGTTTGCAATTAACTAGTTAGTGTAGACAAAATGCCATTTCATTTAGTGATGTAGTCCAAAGTCAATGAAACAAATGTATTAAATCTTTTATGAATTGTTGTTTTTGGCAGATATTATACCCAAGGGATTCATACACATTCAAGACATTCCAGCCGATACCACAGTAACTGAACTAAGAAGACTTTGCATCGGTTGTTTAGATGTTATAATGCCTCTTAGTGTAGAAGGCGAAAGGTTAGGGTAAGTATTCTCAACAAGAAGCCGAAGTTTTCAAGTCCCTCCAGTCCAAGAATAAAGTCCAATATTGTAACTGTCAGAGATTGCATGGATCCATCAGCACCAGTTGCCTTGCACTGATATTCTTTTAAGGTCTGTCTGATCCAAGAGGATTGATTGGTTGCAGATAAGATGAATGCATATAAAAGTCAGCTGATCAATTGACAAGTCACATGAATTACAAGGTTTTATTTGTATTTTTTAAATCCTTGGTATTAATGTATTGGCTGCTGAAATTGATTTTTTTCCTGAATGTTCCTAAATCTATACCACCCTTTTTCTGACTTATTTTCTATGTTTATGTCTGTCTATTTAACACATCTGTGATAGCAATCACACAAATTACTCATGTGAATAGTAAAAGCTGATCCAAATGAAGAGGAAGTGCCTTTTATGAACACCACATATGAAGAGAAAATCTTCTATCTACATATGGTGATGTTATAAGGTTGCAATGCTAGTATTTCGGTATTTATCCAACCTACAGAAGAGAGAGATACATTTAGCGTTGAGGGTTTAAGTACATGTATATCACATGATTGGTTGTTTGAGGATCAAGTTAGTCACATGATTTGCTGTTGGAGGATCAAGACAATCACATGATTAGCTGTTGAAGGTTTAAGTATATCACATAAATGGTAGGTTGAGGATCAAGTTATTCATGTGATTGGCTGTTGGACCATCATGAGATTTTAAGTTTAAACTTATTTATTTTACAACCATCATGGAAAACATATGAGTATCTGTTGGACCATCAAAGGAACCACATGAATATTTGTTGGACCATCAAAGGAATCACATAAGTAGCTGTTGGACTATCAAAGGAATCACATGAGCAGCTGTTGGACCATCAAAGGAATCACATAAAAAGCTGTTGGACCATCAAAGGAATCACATACGTAGCTGTAGGACCATCAAAGAAATCACATGAGTAGCTGTTGGACCATCAAAGGAAGCACATAAGTAACTGTTGGACCGTCAAAGGAATCACATGAGTAGCTGTTGGACTATCAAAGGAATCACATGAGCAGCTGTTGGTCCATCAAAGGAATCACATAAGTAGCTGTTGTACCATCAAAGGAATCACATGAGTAGCTGTTGTACCATCAAAGGAATCACATAAATAGCTGTTGGACCATCAAAGGAATCACATAAATAGCTGTTGGACCACCAAAGGAATCACATAAATAGCTCTTGGACTATCAAAGGAATCACATAAGTAGCTGTTCTACCACCAAAGGAATCACATAAATAGCTGTTGGACTATCAAAGGAATCACATAAGTAGCTGTTCTACCACCAAAGGAATCACATAAATAGCTGTTGGACCATCAAAGGAATCAAATAAGTAGCTGTTGGACCATCAAAGGAATCACATGAGTAGGTATTGGACTATTAAGGGATTCACATGAGCAGCTGTTGGACTATCAAAGGAATCACATAAATAGCTGTTGTACCACCAAAGGAATCACATAAATAGCTGTTGTACCACCAAAGGAATCACATAAATAGCTGTTGGACTATCAATGGAATCACATAAGTAGCTGTTCTACCACCAAAGGAATCACAGAAATAGCTCTTGGACTATCAAAGGAATCACATAAGTAGCTGTTCTACCACCAAAGGAATCACATAAATAGCTGTTGGACTATCAATGGAATCACATAAGTAGCTGTTCTACCACCAAAGGAATCACATAAATAGCTGTTGGACTATCAAAGGAATCACATAAGTAGCTGTTCTACCACCAAAGGAATCACATAAATAGCTGTTGGACTATCAAAGGAATTACATAAGTAGCTGTTCTACCACCAAAGGAATCACATAAATAGCTGTTGGACCATCAAAGGAATCACATAAGTAGCTGTTGGACCATCAAAGGAATCACATAAGTAGCTGTTGTACCATCAAAGGAACCACATGAGCAGCTGTTGGACTATCAAAGGAATCACATAAGTAGCTGTTGTACCATCAAAGGAACCACATGAGTAGCTGTTGGACCATCAAAGGAAGCACATAAGTAACTGTTGGACCGTCAAAGGAATCACATGAGTAGCTGTTGGACTATCAAAGGAACCACATGAGCAGCTGTTGGACTATCAAAGGAATCACATAAGTAGCTGTTGTACCACCAAAGGAATCACATAAATAGCTGTTGGACTATCAAAGGAATCACATAAGTAGCTGTTCTACCACCAAAGGAATCACATAAATAGCGGTTGGACCATCAAAGGAATCACATAAGTAGCTGTTCTACCACCGAAGGAATCACATAAATAGCTGTTGGACCATCAAAGGAATCACATAAGTAGCTGTTGGACCATCAAAGGAATCACATAAGTAGCTGTTGTACCATCAAAGGAACCACATGAGCAGCTGTTGGACTATCAAAGGAATCACATAAGTAGCTGTTGTACCACCAAAGGAATCACATAAATAGCTCTTGGACTATCAAAGGAATCACATAAGTAGCTGTTCTACCACCAAAGGAATCACATAAATAGCTGTTGGACTATCAAAGGATTCACATAAGTAGCTGTTCTACCACCAAAGGAATCACATAAATAGCTGTTGGACCATCAAAGGAATCACATGAGTAGCTGTTGTACCATCAAAGGAATCACATAAGTAGCTGTTGGACTATCAAAGGAATCACATGAGCAGCTGTTGGACCATCAAAGGAATCACATAAATAGCTGTTGGACCATCAAAGGAATCATATACGTAGCTGTAGGACCATCAAAGAAATCACATGAGTAGCTGTTGGACCGTCAAAGGAATCACATGAGTAGCTGTTGGACTATCAAAGGAATCACATGAGCAGCTGTTGGACCATCAAAGGAATCACATAAGTAGCTGTTGGACCATCAAAGGAATCACATGAGTAGCTGTTGTACCATCAAAGGAATCACATAAATAGCTGTTGGACCATCAAAGGAATCACATAAATAGCTGTTGGACCATCAAAGAAATCACATGAGTAGCTGTTGGACCATCAAAGGAAGCACATAAGTAACTGTTGGACCGTCAAAGGAATCACATGAGTAGCTGTTGGACTATCAAAGGAATCACATGGGCAGCTGTTGGTCCATCAAAGGAATCACATAAGTAGCTGTTGTACCATCAAAGGAATCACATGAGTAGCTGTTGTACCATCAAAGGAATCACATGAGTAGCTGTTGTACCATCAAAGGAATCACATAAATAGCTGTTGGACCATCAAAGGAATCACATACGTAGCTGTTGGACCATCAAAGAAATCACATGAGTAGCTGTTGGACCATCAAAGAAATCACATGAGTAGCTGTTGGACCATCAAAGGAATCACATAAGTAGCTGTTGGACCATCAAAGGAATCACATGAGTAGCTGTTGTACCATCAAAGGAATCACATAAATAGCTGTTGGACCATCAAAGGAATCACATACGTAGCTGTTGGACCATCAAAGGAATCACATGAGTAGCTGTTGGACCTTCAAAGGAATCACATGAATAGCTGTTGGACTATCAAAGGAATCACATAAGTAGCTGTTGGACCATCAAAGGAAGCACATATGTAGCTGTTGGACCATCAAAGGAATCACATAAGTAGCTGTTGGACCATCAAAGGAATCACATAAGTGGCTGTTGGACTATCAAAGGAATCACATAAGTAGCTGTTGGACCATCAAAGGAATTACATGTGTAGCTGTTGGACTATCAAAGAAATCACATGAGTAGCTGTTGGATAAATGAATCACATGAGCAGTTGTTGGACCATCAAAGGAATCACATGAGTAGCTATTAGACCATCAAAGGAATCACATGAGTAGCTTTAAGACCATCAAAGGAATTGTTTGAGTAGCTGTTGGAGTATAAGTGAATCACATTTTAACCGTTGGATGATCATGTGAATGACGTTTATCTGTTGGGGGATCAAGGGAATCACATTGTAAACGAGTTTAATATTAAATTAATCATTTGATGAATTAAGTGGATTAGATGATAAAAATCTGTAAAAAAAAACAACAAGCACATTGAATGAGTTTTTGTTACATTGTCCAGCAATCCATAAAATTATCTTTGTGCAGAGTATCTTTAATAGAAAATCTTATTTTAAATTGCAGATTTAGTAAAGAAAATATAAAATAATACATCAAAAACTCATTGTTTCATCTAGTTTACATCCAATTCTAAGAATTGAATGTATCTGTACAGTAATAGAGAAAACAAGTCAATCAAAATTTAATGGAACAGCAAGATGATGTTAAATAGCGGTCTGTTGTGGGAGAATTGAAATGCACATAAAAGAACTCGTACACATTTCAAGAAACAAAAAGGGAGACATTGCTTAAAAATACAGGATATGTTTGATATGATGATAGCATTAATACATTACAATATACATGGTGATTGTCAAGAGAAAGTGCATATAATGAAAAGGCAGTCATAAAAGAAACATTTGATAAGAGAAATAGTTTTTAGGACAATCAACAGCGAAAGACTCTTTGTGGGATTAATTGGTAAGGGAAAGACACCTTTATCATAATTATTGGAACAGTCAACAAGAGAAAGATTGTTCTGGAGCTCTTGTTAATGCAATGTCACGTTTTGTTGGAGCAAATGGCAAAGGAATGACACTTTCTGATTTAGTGAATGGCAAGTGAGACAATATACTCTTTGTTGGAGTAATTGTCAAGAGAAAGTCTTTTTGTTGGTGCATTTTGCAGGAGAAAGATACTCTTTGTTTGAGCGGTTGTCAAGAGAATGACACTCTTTGTAGAAGTAATTGGAGAATGTCACTTAGTTGGTGCAAGAGAAAGACATTATTTTTTTGTTGCAGTTGACAAGAGAAATACACTGTTGGGTAATTGTCAGAAGAAAGTCACTTTGCATTGGTGCAGTTGCCAAGCAAATGTCACTTTGTTGGTGCAACTAAGAGAAAAAGATTCTATTGTAGCAGTTTGCAAAAATGAAACTCCTTGCGAGAGCATATGTATGAACATTAGGAAAGCAAAAGTAATTCTGTTAAAGGAATTCAAAAGAGAACGCTATTTGTTGGAGTTGGTGACTGACAAATACTTTGTTTCCCTTGGAACAATTGTCAAGGGAAAAACATTCTGTTGAAGCAATTGGAAAGAGAAAGATACTCTGTTGGACCAATTGAAAAGAAAAAAGTCACTCCTTGCTGGAGCAACTGAAAAGAGGAAGACATTCTTTGCTGGAGCAATTGGAAAGAGAATTACTCTCTGTTGGGGCAAATAAAAGCAGAGAAAGACACTTTTTGGTGAAGCACTTAAAAGGAGAAAGACATTCTTTGCTGGAGCAATTGGAAAAAGAATTACTCGCTGTTGGGGCAAATGAAAGCAGAGAAAGACACTTTTTGGTGAAGCACTTAAAAGGAGAAAGACATTCTTTGCTGGAGAAATTGGAAAAAGAATTACTCTCTGTTGGGGCAAATGAAAGCAAAGAAAGACACTTTTTGGTGAAGCACCTAAAAGAGAAAGACATTGTTTGCTGGAGAGAAAGATACTTCTTTGCTGGAGCAGATAAAGAGAAAGACACTTCTTTGCTGGAGCAGGTAAAGAGAAAGACACTGTTGGAGCAATTGGGAAGAGAAGGACACTTTTGGAGCAGTTGGGAAGAAAAAGACACTCTCTGAGCAATTGGGAAAGGACCAATATACAGCATCAGGAAATGCAGAATGGGCATAACCTTAAACCTGTCATCATAACTTTTAAACAAGTTTTGAATTTGAAAAAAAAATTATAATGCTTTTGAAACACCCCTTATTTATTATTACACAGGCAGAGATTTTTGTTAAATGTTATCAATAGAAATTGGCTAGCAATTCTGTTATAAAAGGCGAGGCCACAGAATGACCATCATTTCACACCTGTACTCCCAAAGCGAAACAATGGACAGATGACATGTAATAAAAACATACACTTTACTCAAATCATAAACATTCTGCATTAATTTTTACATCTAAGACTTCAATAAAGATATATTATAAATAGATTTTATAATTAGTTTTAAGTTCATTATTTTAATATCCATAAAATAATATGCACTTTGAACGTAGAAAGAAATGAAATATTACCAGTAATCTGCACCATTTCGTTATTTACATAGCGTCACACATTCTGGTGAACTCAGTAAAGTGAGCAGTTGGGTGGCGTGCATTTGACCAATGACAAGGTACCCGTTCTCATATATTTAAAAGATGACAACAAATAAATGTTTTAAAAGACATAGCTGTGAAACATTGCAATCAATTTTTTCAAAATGAAAGCAAATGGTCTTGTAAAACAAGCCGAGTGGTCGAATATATACTTCCAAGTTGACCTTGGTCTGACCTGTCTTTGATTTGTTATTTCAGAAGTGAGGACATTCATATCATAACAGGTGGTCTGAGCTCCTGTTTGTTTATAATTTTATGATTTTCTTATGGGGAATATGGAATTATGTTTGATATTCTCATGTTTAAACTGATTAATTACATGCTTGTGAACTGTAACTGTATAAATGTCCAGATAAAGTCCTGAAAGTAATGAACTGTACTGAAATCAATGACACAGATCAGTCCAAATGTGTCTTTAAGGCTGTATAAGTAGTGAATACCTCTTTTCTTCAGCAGTTAAATACTTGGGCAGTAAAATTGTACAGACATACTAACATCATCCTGTATTATCACATTTCATTGTGAGGCAAAAACATAGAAGAAAACAGGTGCTTTTAGCAGTATAATTGATTTTCAGAAGACAGATCTTCATACTAAGAGTTATGTATTTAAAGCGATTACAGATGATAACTTCTTTAGATAAAGATTAATGATTGCAGTGATTTCCTCACAATGTTGTTACATATTGGACGAAAAGTTACTAACACAAACACAATACACAGTGTTGTTACATATCGGACAAAATGTTACAAACACACAATATTGTTTTATAATGGACAAAAAGTTATAAACAAGCTTTTAATCAAGTATACAGTGTTGTTACATACATATTGTATTAGACAAAAAACCAAACTTCTATACAAAACCAGTATTGTTACATATTGGACAAAAGGTTACAAACACAAACTTTTAAACAAAACCAGTATTGTTACATATTGGACAAAAAGTTATAAACACAAACTTTTGTACAAAACCAGTATTGTTACATATTGGACAAAAAGTTATAAACACAAACTTGTATACAAGTAATTGTTCCTACTTGTCACCATACACAAGATAATATCCAGTGAGGAATAAAAGCGCTTTTCCCGTGCAGCTGGTCTTAACCGAAAAGTGAGTAGAATCTTCCATATGATAATCAAAATGTTACTCTGCCCTGCCATCTAATGTGAATCGGACAATGATCTCTAGCGAAATAAACTTGATTTTTGTTTGTCATCAGTATTTATATTTGGATATTGATTCTGAGTTATTGTACTTACATCCTACAAAAAGCAGCATATTTTACTTCCAGACAAACAAACACAGGTAAATGGATACATCACTGAGGGAAAAAAAAGACATATTACAAAATTTTGTAATATGTGTAAGTGAACTCGTCGTCTAACAACGTTTTCACTTGTCAGTATAAAAAGGCATTAACAAAATATATTTGCTTTCTCTGTCAATCAAGTTTATTTTCTAATTTTAGGTTTGCCCTGTCGGTTTTTAGAAGCAAAGAAGCATACGAGACATTTCTGGATTTCAGGGGGATAAAGAAAAGGAACTTGGTGTACTTTGATGAATTGATCAATTATCCCAGTAAGTTACCGATGTTGATAATGTGATATTGTGTTGGTCTATGTTGTAATAAAATGAAGTGCCTTTGTGAGTCATTATTTACTTGTAGTTGTCATGTTTGCTTTTAATGATGTCTGATTTGTTACAGATTTCGTAATTATTAGCGATGTCAGTTGACTTATTACAGTCAATTACAGTCACTCTATGGCTGTACACCATTTATGGCACACCAAAATCACATTTATGAGTAAAACTTAGTTTTTCTTAGTTAAACCACATTAACTAGAGAAAAACTAGGTTTAACTATGCCAAAATCACAAAAAGTACTTAAAACTACTTTTTTTTTCAGGAAAACAATGGTAAAGTGCCTATTAATGTGATGTTGTTTCAAGTTATTGCAGTTAGAAATCTTTGCATCTAACCTTTTAGAAACAGGACTTAGGGTTTTCATCCAGAATACAATTAACTTTCATTTCTAGTGCTGAGAACATTCCAGAAAAACAGTCAATATCCATTAAGGTATCAGTTGGAAAGAGCAGAATCTTGTCTTTCCCAGATGTTTTGCAAAATCCTGAGGTTATTGGGATGGATTATATTACTTCAGTTATTGCAGGAAGCAACATCAAATTTTGTTAGAATGATGATATTGGTGAATGTACTAGCGTACCATTCTTTTTTAGACCCATGGGCAAGTTAGTTATATGTAAGCAGTTGAGCTTTTATTAAAGATTAGTTTCTGAGTAAGTTCAGTTTAACATAGTCAAGGATTGTGGTGCATGGTTCTGTCAGAGAGACACTCAGAGATTGATAACAATAATGTATAAAGATATTTCTGTCATGTAATGATTTATTGCAGACACTGGTGCCAAAAAGAAAGGAAATGCTGGTAAGGGTAAAGCAAGTAAAAGTAAAAAGAAAGAGAAAGCCAATCAAAAGAAGAAGAGGAAGAAAGAGAGGAAAAAAGCTAAAGCTAAAGAGCGAAAGGAGCAGATAAAGGAGGTTTTAAAAGCCAATGCCAGAAAAAGAGAAGAAAGGGAAATGGAAAACAAGGAAGGGAAAAAGGACCTCCAGGAAGAAGTGATGAATTCTTCAAATGTACAAAGTGTTGTACGTGAGGCATCTGAGCACTTGAATCAGATTGGTTTAAAAAAGTCTCAAAAGGAAGTGCCGCCATCAGGACCAGAAGTCATGTATATGATAAACCAATTAAAAGAAGATTTTCGTAAAACGCGAGTGCCTATCCAAAGTGTTCCTGCTGTTGTAAGCTCTGTGAATACTGGTGCTCTTCCCTCTGTAGCTGTTACTCCTGTAAGTTCTGTGAGTGCTGGTGTTTTCCCCTTAGTTAATGTGCCATTACCAAGCTCGGTTAGGTCAAATGCAGATACATACCCCCAAGGAGTTGCTACCTGTGCTCTAGGCTCTCTGAATACAGGTGTTGTTCCTTCTGGAATTGTTCCCCCTGTAATAAATTCTATGAATACTGGTGCTTTTCATGCAGGGGTTCCTTCTCCTATTTTAAACTCTGTTAATACAGGTGTTGTTCATTCTGGCATTGTTCCTCCTGTAATAAGTTCTCTGAATACTGGTGCTTTTCCTGCAGGAGTTCCTCCTCCTGTTCTGAGCTCTGTGAAAACTGGTGTTGCTCCTTCTGGTGTTGTTCATCCTGTTTTAAGTTCTACAAATACAGGACCTTTACCTACAGCAGGTGTTCCCCCAGCTTTAAGTTCTATTAATGCTGGAGTTTTTCCTACAGGAGTTCCTCCACCTGTTTTAAGCTCTGTGAATACAGCTGTAAACACTGGCATTGTTCCTCCTCCCCAACATTCTGTGAATGTAAGTGGAAAAAATTTCACTGCAAGTGTAGGTCCACCTCCTGTACATCTTGCAAACAAAGTTCAAAGCAACATGCCAGTGTCCTTACCAGTGCCAGTATCCTCTGGTGTACCAGCACAGATTATTCCAAGAGGTGTTTGCCCAGTTCAAAATGCACCTTTACCATTTACTCAAGGAGGAACTAATGTTCAGCCTGTCATCCAACAATCACTTCAGCAAGCGTCATCTGCTGTACCAAAATATCCCCCTCCAGCACCAGTACCCCCAGTGCAACCAGTATCTAATCCCAGCTTAGCACCAAGTCAGAGCTCAGCTGTAAATTTTATTCCTGTCCAGAAATCAAGCATTGTACCTACAACTATCAATTCTACAGTATGTGTCCCTGTATCAAATGTTGTATCAAGTTGTGTACCTGGCTCAGTCCCAGTTTCAGCTCAGTCTGTACCTTACTCAGGACCAGTGCCTGTTAAATCAGTATCTTACTCTAGCTCCATACAGTTAACAAGCTCCACAGTAGCTGGACAGTTTCCTCCAAGATTCCCACCACCTCAGCTTTCTGGTACTGTTAAACCTCCTCCACTTCCAGTACGTGGACGGCTTCAGTTTCCTCAACGTCCCCCTCCTCCTCTGCAACAACAGCAGCATGGTGGTCATCTACCTGCACGCCCTCCTTTGCAAACACCATGGCAACAAAAACCACAGCAGCCAAAAAATCCAGTCAACAAAACACCAACTTCGTCAGTTTCTTTATCTGCTCCAGGAAAGGTTAATCAAGTGCCAACTAAGTCAGGTGTAGCAGCAGTATCATTCCCTGTAAAATCCTCACAGCAGCAACAACAATCATCCACACCCACAACAGTGCCCCTAAAAACTATCTACACATCTGGCCCTGTTTTGAATAAAACTGATTTGAAACAAACACAAAAATCCATTATTTCCTCAAAGACTGTTGCAACAACAGCCTCGGGAGTCATGCATAGCAGGACAGTTGTATCATCTGCTAGTTCCTCAAGTAAACTTACTGCTCTAAAAAAGAATGCTCCAAAAACATCTGCTGTTGGTCAGACCAAGGTTTTACAAAATACACAGAAATATAAACACGGTACAAATAATGCCCCTGCAAGTAAATCCATAGTTACAAGAAGTAACCTTGCTGTTATCAGTCAGGAAGCTGCAGGGTCACAGAAAAACACTTGCACAGTATCTAGCAATACTCTAAAGATTGTTTCTTCTGGAGGATCAAAAGTACCATCTGTATCAGCCATACAGACAAAAGCACAAGGAATTAGTACAGTTACTGGTATGACTGGTTCTGGTTTAAGGAAAGAGAACAAAAATATTGCGACTAATGCTAGTATAGCTGGTTCAAATGCTAATAATACAGGGAATCTTTTGAGTGTGCCCCTTCAGAAAAACATCAGAAGTGTACCAAATCAGGGTAGTACTGCTAGTAAACATACAACTGGAAACCTTGTAACCATTCCAATCCAAGATGATATCAATCAACAGAGAATAAGAACTCATATTACACAAAGTAAAGAATCAGAAAATCAATCTAAAGGTGTGCATTCATCTCGTTATAGTCAAAATGAACACAAGGAAAATCCTAAAGGTATTCTGAATACTTTGCAAACATCTTACAGCGGTAGAAGTAAGAAGGGTGAAAATCCTTTAGATTCTGAACTCAAAGATCAGTACACTGATGAACGATTAAAAGGAAAATATGGCAAAGATGGTAGAATATCACCACAAACAATGTCATTTCTTCATAAAATGCAAGAGAAGCAAAAACATTTTAACCATTCATCCAGTGATAGTGAAAGATCAAGTGGAAGTCCGGACGAGAATTCTAGAGGCAAGAGGAAGGCTGATTCATCCAAACTTTTAGGTAGTCGTAAGAAGTTAAAGAAGATGTTAGCACACTTAGACATAGAGAAAGAGAGAAGAAAATTAGAAAGGGAGAAAGAAAAGTTAGCCATAAAAGGTAAAAAAAAAGTTCTTTATTAAATGTGCTAAAAGTGCTAACTGATAGAATTTCCCTTAAGCCAATGATTTGTGAGATTTGCTGACCAGAGGTTTTCTTTGGTAGTCATCCTCAAGTGACCATTGTTGCCTCAGCATCTCATCTTTATTTGTTCTGACATTAAAAAATTCTTTCTGCAGATAAATCATTCATTGTTTTGAAATGTTTGCAGAAAATTTTGAATTATAGTTTTTCAAAGTGAATGAATTAGTATGCATAAAATAAAAAGAAAATTTGATTGGTTATTTTTATACACCCCATGGTATCCTTCTTTCCCTTCAAGGTAAATGATAGTGTTTTTGTGTTAACAAATCCCGAATGTATCAAATGATACATTAAAGCAATATGAACTGTCGTCCACAGCATTTTGTTCAACATGGTTGAATTAATTCTGAAAATCAATCAAGTAAATGTTATAAAAATATTTTGGAGTGTGAAATTATCGACAAGGCTACATCTATCATAATTTGAAACCTTAAACAGTTTTCAGGTCTCAAACTCTCGGATGACCTTCAACTTGCATGTTTAAATAATTGTTTCAAAGCTGGAGCAATGTCGGAGTAAATTCAGTCCAAAGCTAAATTGCCTATTCATACATAATAATTTTTTATTGTTTGAATATAAAATAAATATTTTAAAAAAGCACATGCTTCCTTGACGCTCTATTATCTTTGTCAAAAAATACAAAAAGTAAATTTTTGATGACAGATTCAAACTAACAGTTATAATGGGCTATGTTTGGCCTTTCTAATCTTATGATATGTATACATTTGTTCTTTTAACTACCAGGTGATCTCTGATATATATGTGAGGTAAAATATAATATAAAATCTGAATGTAAAATAAACCTGAATTGAAAAAGCCCATCACATCAATGATCTTGTATATAATACAGTCATTTCAAAAATCTGTTTATGGGTATGTGTAAAAATCAATTCTATTAATTTTTTTTAATGTTATCATATTTCGTAGAAGCAAGACTTAAAAGACAGCTGATGGGGAAAACATCATTGGTAAGCAGTTCTAATATGCCTGAATGCTGGAATTTTATGCCAAATTTCTCAACTTATATATCATATGACTACTAGGAGTTTTTCACATTCTTTTACAATACTGTTAGCAGTTGTAAACTTAAATGTTAAACTAGTATCACTAATGATAACAGATGTAAACTTAGATGTTCCACTAGTATCACTAATGATAGCAGATGTAAACTTGGATGTTCCACTAGTATCACTAATGATAACAGATGTAAACTTAGATGTTCCACTAGTATCACTAATGATAACAGTTGTAAACTTAGATGTTCCACTAGTATCACTAATGATAACAGTTGTAAACTTAGATGTTCCACTAGTATCACTAATTAACAGTTGTAAACTTAGATGTTCCACTAGTATCACTAATGATAACAGATGTAAACTTAGATGTTCCACTAGTATCACTAATGATAACAGATATAAACTTAGATGTTCCACTAGTATCACTAATGATAACAGTTGTAAACTTAGATGTTCCACTAGTATCACTAATGATAACAGTTGTAAACTTAGATGTTCCACTAGTATCACTAATGATAACAGATGTAAACTTAGATGTTCCACTAGTATCACTAATGATAACAGATGTAAACTTAGATGTTCCACTAGTATCACTAATGATAACAGATGTAAACTTAGATGTTCCACTAGTATCACTAATGATAACAGTTGTAAACTTAGATGTTCAACTAGTATCACTAATGATAACAGTTGTAAACTTAGATGTTCCACTAGTATCACTAATGATAACAGTTGTAAACTTAGATGTTCCACTAGTATCACTAATGATAACAGTTGTAAACTTAGATGTTTACACTAGTATCACTAATGATAACAGATGAAAACTTAGATGTTCCACTAGTATCACTAATGATAACAGATATAAACTTAGATGTTCCATAGTATCACTAATGATAACAGTTGTAAAGCTTAGATGTTCCACTAGTATCACTAATGTATAACAGATGTAAACTTAGATGTTCCACTAGTATCACTTTGATAACAGATGTAAACTTAGATGTTCCACTAGTATCACTAATGATAACAGTTGTAAACTTAGATGTTCCACTAGTATCACTAATGATAACATTTATTAAACTTAGATGTTCCACTAGTATCACTAATGATAACAGTTGTAAAAAATGTTCCACCAGTCATTAATGATAACAGATGTAAACTTGATGTTCCACTATTCACTAATCTAACAGTTGTAAACTTAGATGTTCCACTAGTCACTAATGATAACAGATGTAAACTTAGATGTTCCACTAGTATCACTAATGATAACAGTTGTAAACTTAAATGTTCCACTAGTATCACTAATGATAACAGTTGTAAACTTAGATGTTCCACTAGTATCACTAATGATAACAGTTGTAAACTTAGTTTCCACTAGTATCACTAATGATAACAGTTGTAAACTTAGCTTGTATCACTAGAATCCTTATCACTACAGATTAAACTTAGATGTTCCACTAGTATCACTAATGATAAACTTAGATGTTCCACTAGTATCACTAATGATAACAGTTGTAAACTTAGATGTTCCACTAGTATCACTAATGATAACAGTTGTAAACTTAGATGTTCCACTAGTATCACTAATGATAACAGTTGTAAACTTAGATGTTCCACTAGTATCACTAATGATAACAGATATAAACTTAGATGTTCCACTAGTCACTAATGATAACAGATGTAAACTTAGATGTTCCACTAGTATCACTAATGATAACAGTTGTAAACTTAGATGTTCCACTAGTATCACTAATGATAACAGTTGTAAACTTAGATATTACACAAGTATCACTAATGATAACAGTTGTTACACCACTGTTAGCATTTTTTATATATATATATATATATATATATATATATATATATATACATGTGTTAAGCTTATGTTATGAGTTCTTTCATTATGTATTACACTGCTGAGTTTTTCACCTTATTGTTTGTTTATTTTCGCCTCAAATTTAAAGTGTTTAAGAGGACATTGCTTTAGTTTCTAGGTATTATTATATGACATTTATTGCATTTATGAATTTCATATACATGTATTACATGAAAAATGTTGCCAATCATTCTGTGATCATAAATATTGTTATTTTCTCATTTACAGGATGGGAATGATGAAGACAAGATAAGGTACAGCCTCAATATTGTACAATTATTGACTTGAATTATAAATATACAAAACAACAGATATGTTTGTATCTGTTTCATCAGACTGCTCAAGATTGTTGTAGAGGGAGGATTCACTGAGAGCATAGCTTGAGTAGAATCCTATCACTACAATGATCTAGTGGTATAAGTCATCTAATTGGGAAGACTTTTATATATACAGTAAAACCTGCTATAGCAGCCACTTTTATATAAGGATTACCTGTTTATAAAGGCAAGTCATTTCATGCATTTGACTGCATACTTCAACTAAATTGAACCTGTGTATAAGGGTCACCTGCACATAAAAGTCAATATTTTCTGGTGCCTTAGGTGGCCCGTATATACAGGTTTCACTGTATAGGGTTTACTTTTGAACATTTGAAACTTCTTCCTGTAAAGCCCTGGGTCACATATCAAATGCACTGTGTAGCATCTCTTGGGTAATAGTAATAAAACCAGGGTATCTGGGGAATATTATGATCTCCAGGGCCAGGTGTTGTTGATGGACCATGGTCTCTTGTGAATACCATGATCCCTGGGCCAGGTGTTGTTGATGGACCATGGTTTCTTGTGAATACCATGATCCCTGGGCCAGGTGTTGTTGATGGACCATGGTTTCTTGTGAATACCATGATCCCTGGGCCAGGTGTTGTTGATGGACCATGGTCTCTTGTGAATACCATGATCCCTGGGCCAGGTGTTGTTGATGGATCATGGTCTCTTGTGAATACCATGATCCCTTGGCCAGGTGTTGTTGATGGATCATAGTATCTTGTTAATACCATGATCCCCTGTGCCAGGTGTTGTAGATGGATCATGGTCTCTTGTTAATATCATGATCCCCTGGCTTAGGTGTTTTGACAGATCATGCTCTCTTGTGATTATCATGATACTCTGGGCCAAATGTTGTTAATGGACCATGGTCTCTTGTGAATACCATGATCCCCAGGGTCAGGGGTTTTGTAGATAGACCAGTGTCTCTTGATACCCACAGATACAGTGCTCTTTCAGCCTTTTGTTGTGAGATACACTAAAATTCAATATGTTATTTAAACTGAAGAACCCCTGACTTTTATTAGCCCACCTGAACCAAATGTTCAAGTGAGCTTTTCTGATCACTTTTTGTCTGTCGTCTGTCTGTCCATCTGTCTGTTAACTTTTCTCATTTTAGACTTCTTCTCCAAAACCTCTGAAGGGATTTTGATGAAACTTTATAGGTAGCTAGTACTTAAGGTTCTCTCTGAGTGATCTACATAGATGTATGATTAATATTTGTAAATTTAGTAGAAATCGGAAAATGAATTTTTGATGTGTTTTTGACATCTTTTACACATAGTCATTTTCTTTCATTTTTTGTATGATTTCTTTCATTTTCTCCCTATTTATTCATCATGATGCATTCATGATTTATTTCATATTTATTAAGAAAAGTTGAAGAGACTGAATATATATCGTCTTAAATGTGAGGTGGTCTTTATGTTCCACTGTATTTGTAATATATACCGACTTGGATCAGGTGAGTGATGTGGCCCAAATGGGCCGATTGTTTGTAATACTATGAAGCCAATATTAGAATTTTGATGAAATCTGATACTGATACACAATGATTTCTCCCTTAACAGGGAGTCTTTGAGTAGTGAAGATGACGAACCTTTGGTAACTCTGCTGAAGTCTGCATTGGAGGCAGTACAGAACAAATCAGGGTAGGTAATATTCTCTTCTTTATTAGAGGCAGTGCTGAACAAATCAGGGTAAGTAATCATTGGTGATCCTCACTTTTTTATTGGAGGCAGTACAGAACAAATCAGGGTAAGTAATCACTGGTGATCCTCACATTTTTATTGGAGGCAGTACAGAACAAATCAGGGTAAGTAATCACTGGTGATCCTCACTTTTTTATTGGAGGCAGTGCTGAACAAATCAGGGTAAGTAATCACTGGTGATCCTCACTTTTTTATTGGAGGCAGTACAGAACAAATCAGGGTAAGTAATCACTGGTGATCCTCACTTTTTTATTGGAGGCAGTACAGAACAAATCAGGGTAAGTAATCACTGGTGATCCTCACTTTTTTATTGGAGGCAGTGCTGAACAAATCAGGGTAAGTAATCACTGGTGATCCTCACTTTTTTATTGGAGGCAGTACAGAACAAATCAGGGTAAGTAATCACTGGTGATCCTCACTTTTTTATTGGAGGCAGTACAGAACAAATCAGGGTAAGTAATCACTGGTGATCCTCACTTTTTTATTGGAGGCAGTACAGAACAAATCAGGGTAAGTAATCACTGATGATCTTCTCTTCTTTCTAGACATTTATTTCATACACTTGTTTTATTTACTGTTTATGGAAATGTCCAGATGTGTTGGTTTATTCATACAGACAAATTTTCATAATGAAGTTTTTCAACAAAACATCAAGACTTTTTCTATTATTAAATGTTTGTGTCTTGGACATTTCATGTATCATTTTTATCAACTCTTTGTTGTTTCATGTTTTATCATGTTGTAAAAGATTTATCACTCATAGAACATAGATTTTGTGTTATATCAAATGTATCTCATTATGTCAAAAGCAGAGGAGTTGAAATTCTGGTTATGTCAAAGTTAAACGGCAGGTACTGATTTTATGGATAGATCAACATGTTAATCAATATTTCGGTTATATGGAATTTTGTATGATTCAAATAAATAGGGGTGATCCCATGTTTTTTTCTGTAATCTGAAATTTTGGAGATTCAAATTAGTAGGGGTGGTCACATGATATTTGGAGATAACATGATTACACTGTATCATAAATCTATATCTCTACATCTGCAACTGGTGGATATCTAGTGGTATTCCATATATGATAGAAAGTATACAACTTGTAGTATGTGACAATACTTTTTACTTCAGACACACAAGTAGATCTTCATCAACTAAAGACAAGACACCTGAACTGAGTAGTGAAAGACAGGATTCTGAGAAAACAGCAGGGATAGTGGTGGATTACGGACACAAGTCACTGAAACCTTTAACAGTGTCAGGTAATTTTATTGTTTTAATCTTGAATTTCTTCAACATTCAGTTTAAATATTCATTATAATGTTGTTTTTACATGTTCAAGTCAATGTGTATTTACCTCTGTTTGTGTTCATATATGTGTGATTATCTGTCTGTCTGTGTCTGCATTCATTTGTGTGTCAATCTGTCTATCTGTTCATTTGTCTGTTTGTCTGTCTCTGTGTCCATTCATCCGTGTCTGCATCCATCTGTCTGTCCATCTGTCTGTCCATCTGTCTGATTGCTTATTTGTCTGTGTATCCATCTGTCTGTCCATTTGTCTGTATCCGTCTGTCTGTGTGTTCATCTGTCTGTGTGTTCATCTGTCTGTGTATCCATCTGTCAGTGTGTCCATTTGTCTGTTTGCAACTTTCTGGTTTCCTTTCTTTCACCAAACTTTAACCAGATTTGGTATTTTCTTTATCATGTTCTTGTGATTAAGTTTTGTTATGAGTTTATTTATTGTCACCAATCAGAGACTTTGAAATTTCCATGATTGATTATTTCTATTGCATTCATACATGTAAGTCTTAGGAGGAAGTTGTACCTAGTTGTGTTCATTTTTTAATATACACATGCAGGGTTTTCCCTCATGCAAGATTTCTGCGTCTCTGACGCATAAAATATTTTCAGGACACAAAACATGAATATTACTATTAGTGACTCTCTAAGGATGCACAAAATCTTTTCAACCTGAGATGGAAAATGTGTGCTTTTTTTATTTATCTTCTTGAATGTCATTGATTTGGGGACTCGCAAATTTAAGGAATGACTCAGGAATTTTGAGTCCCTGGGACTCACTAAAATAACACCCTAAGGAAAATCCAGCACATGATACTAGATTGTTATTTTTTGCCTTATTGAATCAATGTACAATGAAATAACCACAAGTACGTATGTTCCAGATGACCCATCTCTAACTGACCGCTACAGAAAACCGCAGCAAGACCAGCAGAGTTGGATACAGAGAGAAAAGGTCTGTTTCTTTAACTTTTTATTATTATTATTTTTTTAATATCATAATTGATTTGTTCTTATATGTGAAATTAGAAAAAATACAGGATTTGAGAATTATTCACATTAATTTTTACACATATCTAATAAATTGTCACTATGCAGCTGTTGAATAGTGTTGTTCTATATTTTACAGGGGGAATACAGAGGAAGTGCATTATCAAGGTGAATACTACAGACATACACTCACAATTATTGGAAATACTTTTATAATTCGTATAATCTAATGTTCTGTAAACTTTTCTAAAACTATAACGAAGCTTATCATTATACTCAATAACAATTTTATACAAATTAATACCAGGCACTTTTTTATTCAAAAAGTAAAATGAAAACAAATAACAAATTACTTGTACTATTGTGTACAGTACATGTTTGTAAGCTTTTCACACTGTTACTGAGCTAAATTATTACAAATATCATTTTATAAATTGATTCAACTGTTATTAGATTAATTAAATATAAATGAAATATCATGTTGGTCTTTGAGCCATAAAACATCCAGTACATAAAGTGTTCTGAATGTAGGTGATTCAAATAACAAATTATAACCACCATTTCTTCTATACCAATTCATATTTTCAAATTAGCACTTTGAAAAATTATAATACAGGGTGTTCGATAGTAAGGTTATACTTTCATACTTTCAAAATTTTAATTAAGTGTTAAGAGTATTTGCATTAAAATTTGTATACATATAAAACAAATATGTAAGTTTTTTTTTTGTTACAAATTGAGAAAATATGACGAACAATATAATTTTAAGCTCAATGGGCAGAGCCCATCTAGCTAATGCTGTGGTCCGGGTTTTGAAAAAGACATTGTGTAGATGATTAAGGTAAATCTAGGCATCGTGTTACTGTGAAAATTTGCAGACAAATGCTTTTATAGATAAAGATTATCCTGATAAAATTTTGAGTAAATCAGAACTGTTTCTGATTTTTAATGAATTAAATTGATTTCTTCTTTGTATATATATTGTCTGATGCAATGCATTCTGGGTAAAATTTATAGATTAGGCAAAAATGGGTGTATAATGCAAAGAAATAAATACCATTTTTACATTTACAATTTTTCCATAGTTAATTGTGATATGCAAATTGTTTTGACTATAAATTTACCTATATTAGAGGTTTGACTATTTATTGGACAGCATTTCAAAATATGCCGACAGCGCAGTACCTTTGATACCACACATAGCTGACTCATGTTATTTGGAACATAGTAAGCATGTGTTTTTGGAGATAACATATTAGGAGGTATTTATTGTGAGGTGTTAAATGTAATCGGTCAGCTGCACACCATCATCCGATCACGAACTCGTTTACGCACTCCATAACCCAGGTAGATTACAGTTGTGTTATGCTTCGCAACTGTATGTTCATTTAATTAATGTACAAAAGTTGAAAAATTACACTTGTTAAGTGTCCTTTATCAAACATAAGTCGCTTTGATTAAATCTTGGCCACCATCTATGCATTGTTTGAACTACATAGTATTATTGCTGTGTTTACCTTGTTGATAAAGGTAAGTTTGATTATATATTGTTTAACATTATATTGACAAATAAGGTCATTTAAAGATGTGCCTGCATGAGTTTTTTTATCATACTCACATATGTCCTGTTGAATGCACAAGCTTGATGAAACTAGTGCTTACTGCTAGCACATTTGAATACTCTGTTGAAGGCATCCTGCTAAGAATCCCTTGGGTAACATTAAATTGACTTCTTTACCATTTAAATGGGTGTTGGTGTATAGTCATGCAAGGGGGCATAACCCATAACCTTCCACAATTGGGCGAACACTCAATGCATTACCAAAAGTGTGGTTTTAGCAAGAGAGGCATATAGGGTTTTATTATGCTATAATTTGGATATATTCTGAATTTTAATGTAAATTCAGATTTTCCCTTCAAAATAGAACAAATAGCTTTGTTGAGGATACAATTAAAAATGTTTAATGTTTCTTTTGTCATGGAGCTATGAGGCCATTGGCCTCTTGTTACAAATGTTTGAGTTCAAATTACCTTTTGTGTCAAATGCATCATTTCAATCATTAATGATGTTTAAATGCGTCATTTCAATAATTAATGATTCTCAAGATGACAACCATATGTCAGCTTCTCCTGTTTAACTTGCACTATGAAATTGTTACGTCCACACATTTCTGCAGTGATCTTCTTCATTTCCTAATTAATATGTAAACAGCTGACTTCAGGTAACCCCAGAGAAAGTAATCGCACAGATTAAAATTGGGACTGTGTGCAGGCTATGATTGTCCGCAATATTTTACTTCAGGGTATCCTCTGGAAATCACATTATCGCCGAAAGTTTCATAAAGATATTCTAATACAATGTTAGATGTATGTGCTATTGCACCATCCTGCATGAACTAGACATTTTGCATATTTTCCGTTCTCTTTTGAAGCACTGGATCAAACTTGTTTTTCAAAAGCAACAGGTACCACTGTGAATTCACAGTGTCATTAAACACATATGGTGCGAACACTCCATGTGATGACATAGCTCGCCAAACCGTTAATTTCTTACTATGCAGTCGTCTTTCTGTAAAACAGTGAGTCTGTTCATTTGCCCAGAATCTCATGTTTTGTTTGCAAACATGACGTGATAGCAGAAAATGTGACTTGTCTGTAAACCAAACATCATGAAATGCATCCACATAATTGTTGACAATGTCAACTGCACAGCAACAAAACTCAAGTTGTTGAACCCAATTCTGTGATATTTAAACACTGCATAATCTGGATTTGATTAGGAAACAGTTTAAAGTCCTTCTTGACTATGTCATGAATACAAGTTTTAGAAATTTTTGTCTCTGAAGATGAACGTCTCAGCGACTTTTTTGGACTGTTCAAGAGCATTTTACGCAACAAACTCACGTTTTGTCACTAGTACTGGACCTCAGCAGACCCACTTTTGGAAAATCTGCTACCAACCCACGTTGCTCAAATTTCTGTACGATCTTGTAGATATGTTTCCTGCTTACAAGATGTATTCTTAAAATGATATTTAAACTTTCGCTGAACGTCCATTACGCTTTTATTTCATAATTATGCTTGATGATAAAACTTCGTTGAACTGATGTCAATCATGCCATCTTAAAAATAATGCCAATTTTGAATGACATCGTTGTTTCCAAGATGACATCATGGCATCAAAGTGTCATTAATTTTTGGCCATCATTTTAACAGTCAGTTTAAACTTCTATTTAAGACCCTTAAAATGATAATTTTGATAAAAATGGCCCTTAATCAAGCAAAGTTATGAAAATATTAAAGTGTTACCTTTCTTTCCAGACACCCTGTACCAATTCATATCCTGATTTAATTTTAAGTAATCACATGTAAAAATATGTCAAAGATGCTAAGTTAAATTCTCATTATTTTCATGCTTATATCATCAATTTTATCATAGTGCTGCTTCTGATGAGGATCCCACAAAATCTACAAGTTCCCCTGTGATTGACCAGCCATATTTTGCCTTCCAAAGGACTGACTATGGTTATAAGGGTCGGTCAGCAACCCCAGTTACTGGACAGCATAATGGCAAATCCAAGTCGACAGCAGGGGCTTCTTACACTTTAGGACTAGATAACATGACAGTATTTGACTATGGTCACCAGCACGCACCGAAAAGACTAGGTGAAACAGAATCATATTCCCAGGATCCAAAGAGACAGAGATTAGAATATCCTGGTGAGTGTTGGTATACCGGTAATATTGTAACTTGTAAATGCCCAGAAATTGAAGTCTGAATAACATTATAAGCATTGGTATCAAAATACAGATTAGTAGTAGACAGCACTTGTTGGTATTCTTGTTTAGATTAGACTATGCTTTTGGTGCATTTGTATTTAACAAACATATCATTTTATTAGTTCGCTGGTACAAAAGTCCAAAGACCAAAGAGCTAATCTCATACCCCTGACATTGTTGTAGTTGGTGTCTGTAGACAAAATGTTGACCTGGCATGTATTTTTTAATCAAAAGGGACAGGGCTTTGATATTTCACAAAGAGATTTTTGATGACCAGAGTTTTCATTTGGTACCCATTTTGACCCTGGACATTTTAAGAATGGCAGCATCATGATTTAGTATAGTAACTAGATCTTTGACCATAACATTTACCTTAGCCATCATTTTGACTTACTCAGAAAACTACTGATATCTTATGTGTTAAAATTACAATGTTAGATAAAATAAAGAAGATCTGTCTTCTTGTTTATGTCATGTTTAAAGCCAGAAATTAAAATCTTTTTCCAGGTAATTCAGCAAAAGTCGCAGGTAATTCAGCAAGCCAGTATGGAACCATGTTGTCTAATCAGGGTGTGACTGGGAAACAGAATCAATCTACTGACAGTGTCCAGAGCTCTAAGGAAAATCTTTCGTTACCACAAGTATCAAAAACTTCTATACAACAGACTAATATATCATCTAGTGAAAATGGGAGTACAACCCAGTATCAAGTTGGTCAGACAAACACACCTACAGGATTGTCTATAAGGCAGATTAGACAAGACAGACAGAGAGAACTAGTGGCTCAACAAATCAGTGCTTTCAGAGCTGGGATGGGTCGCAGTGCACCTCAAACTGCAACAAGTTCCTCACCTCCCCAGAGTCAGAGCTCTGGGTACCTTCCTCAAGACTTACAGGACAAAGATGAGAGAATATACCAAAATAAGCCGAAATCTGACAATAGCAATTTGAATTGTCAGTCTAGAGAGAAAAATGTTACAAATGAACGTCTTCAACCAAACACAAAAAGTCAGTTCCCAAAGAACCAAAGTCAGACAACTTTTACTGGTCAACAGGACATCCATTACCAGTTGCCAGGACAACAGAAAACATCAAGTACAGCTAAAATTGAACAGTATCATACAGCACAGGCTAGAGAAAGACAACAAACTACAATTGTGTACAGCAAGCCTGGCCAAAATCTTACATCTTCTCAATCAAAAAATCAACAGCCATCTCAAATCCAGAAACAATTTGGTCAAGGCCTAGGTCAACAACCTCAAATCCAGAAAAATACAGGTCAAGGGCAGAGCCAACTATCTGTCACTGCGACTTATCAGACATGGCAGGTAGAGCGTCAAAAACAGCTCATGCAGCAGCAAGCCAAACAACAACAAAATGCTGGCCTGAATAAAAACAACCCTAAACAACCACAAACAACTGAACCTCAGAAAGGAAGCTTAGAGTGGTTTAGAGCAACAAAGCAAATGAAAATACAGCAGTTGTCTCAACAACAGCAGCAACAACAACAAACAAAACCAAAAGGAATTCTTAAACAACGTAGGTGTCAGAGTTACTCATTGTGTATTGATTAAACTTCACAGAAAGATTATAATTGGGTTGGTTATTTTCTATTATAAATACTCCGGTGTCAGAGAATTTGTTGGTTATTTATTAGGTGTTATAACATGTATGACTTCAATGACTTGGAATTTGTGGGTTATTTATTTGGTATTACGGTATAATGAATTTGATGTCAGAGAATTTGTGAGTTATCTATTCAGTATTGCAATGACTTCAATGTCCTGGAATCTGTTGGTTATTTATTTTGTATTGTAATGACTTCAGTTCCAGAGAATTTGTTGGTTTGTCTCTTGATATATATGTTTCTGCATAAATCATAGATAAGAACATTTCAGACCTTATAAAAGATGTGGCACACCAAAATACATGTACAATTAATACTATCTGTGGATAACTTCTTTTTTTTTTTGTAAGCAGAATTGAGTTGATATTTTGATGGTCAGCAGTACTGTGATTCATTATATAGAAAAACAAATGTAAATAGAAACATCTTTGTATTTTCTGGACCATATCTTTTACATTTGTCACCTAGGTTCACCATATTGTGTTGAGGTATGCATCTAAAGTAGATCAAGAGTTGCATACAAAAATTGCACTCAGACCACCCTTATTTTTAGAGTTATTCCCCTTTGTTGATTATAATTTTCTGGACCATTATCATTGATTCTATTTGTCTGGATCATATCTATTGCATTTGTCACCTAGGCTAACAATATTCGATTCTTCTTTGTGACAGTCCTTTAGGTCACCTGAGTTATTATTGACCTTCTTTAGTATTTGCATTCCATGGTCATGATTTGTGTTGTTTGTGTTGTGAATTTGTCAAATTTTTCAATTATCCCTCAGCTAATCGTATCATAATTGGAGTAAGGGTTGTTGGATTGAACTAATCCTGAATAGGTCTATAGGATAGGAAATCGGGTAACTCACAAAGCCTTTTCAATCTCTTCTTGAAATATTGAAACAAAAATATGCTTGTCCCAGTTTTACAATTTAACTGATTCTATTGACATGTAGCCCCCTATATCATTTCACATTCATCCAAAGCTTGGTGATTTTCATTTCTTCACCTCCATTTTTTGTTTTCATTGCAGCTTCACCAGCTAAAAAAAATTCTATATGGGAAGAAGAGGACATGGAATATCAGCCTTACACATCAACAACACTAAGTCATGTGAAGCCATTAAAATGGGGTGAAGGATTGACAGATTACAAAATTCAAAAGAAGTCAAACTTAGTTCATTATGAGAACTCTGATTCAGACTGAGATTTCATTATTGTCGATTTCCTTTCTAAAATATTACGTGATATGGAATTAGTGGATGTAATTATTCATCTTGTACTTTGTATGTAAAATGTTGGTGATCTCAATGATAGCAATCGCAATAACAATGGTATACAAACCTCTCATCCAACAGTTAACATAATTGTAGATATGAATTGATATAAACACTTTGTACACATAGAAATGGTTATGTGATCAACGCATTGCCAAACTCATAATAGTACTTTATTTAACTCATGAACCCCTAAAGACACATTTGGACCTGTCCATTTCAAAGAATGGTCAAGTCTACTGAAAAAATTCAGGGGTGTATTATTTAGAATCCAAATTTCATAATAATTTTACATGCAACATTAACTTGTTCACTCCCAAATTATGACATTAGACCATAATATCTATTGATTTGAGTGAGTATAAATGTTAGCACAGGGATCTGTGACTTAATTGCAGAGCTACAGACAACCCAGCTGCATGATTGTAAGATTTACAGATTATGAAATGATTGTCTCTCTTGTGTTTTACAAAGTTTTTAAAGTGTTCATGTTCTTGATAAAAGTCATTTACTGTTTGTTACTTTAAATGTCCCCATTATTTGTATATATGTATATAAATATAAGAATTGTCCTTGTCAGTGACTTTGCATCACATGGCTTTTTATACAAACTATACCTGAAGAATTGGTTTATTTTGTGTTATGACTATTTGCTTTAGCTCCGGAACCCATTATATGGAAATTTCTAATTCTTAGACTTGGCCTTACAACGTCTGACCATTTTACAAGGAATAAGGATTTGCGACCAATTAGACAGTAACTTTCATAAAGTGGACCTAAGATTTGTTTTTAAGGTCATTGAAATTTTGTTATTATCTTGAAATTTCAAGATATTATCTCAAAATTTTGTGTTATTATCTTGAAATTTTTAGATATTTTCCAGAATTTTCAATATATTATCTTGAAATTTCAAGTTGTTATCTCGAAAATTTGAGAGGTCATTCATTACGGAAATGTTATTTTCCCATATTCACAGAGATATCCTTATAACTAGTTCAGAATGATCAGCCAGTCATCCATAGGGGAGTGGATGACAAGCCACACACATTCTTATGTCACAATACAATTTATGACATAGAATTTCTCGGGTTTGCCATACAAGATTCTTGCCCTCGGATTGAGATTCCTTTGTTATAATCTCAAGGTAGGGTTTGATTATTTTTCTCCCATGTTTTAGATACATGCATATGTAAGATTTAGGCAAATAAAATCTAACATTATGCACGGCATTCTAGATGCCGTAGACACTAATTACTAAGGTTTATTGACTTACTTCAAAATTAGAATAAATTTCATTGGCTTCACATACGGTAGGTCTCCTACCAACATTGTTGTGTGCCGACCAAAACTAGATGCATCTATTTATACCACTCCAAAACATCAAAGTAAATAAATAACTCAAATTTTGGAGAAAATAACTTAAAATTTTTCAAGATATAACTTGAAATTTCAAGATTATTATCTCAAAATATTTAGATAGTTATTTCGAAATTTAGACATAATATTTCGAAATTTATAGATAATAACTTAAAAGTTTGAGATGACAACTGGAAATTTCAAGATAATGTTTTTTGTACACATGGCAGTAATATGCTTCAGTAGAGGTACAAACTAAAATTGTTCCAAGATCCTGTTGAAAATATTGTTCATAGGTTTTCTAAATCAGTCATTCATAAATGTTATGAAGTTAAGTTGCCAAAATAAGTTTTGATGTTTTTGCTGTTTCTTATAACTGGGTAGGCCCAGCTGCATGATTGTAAGATTTACAGATTATGAAATGATTGTCTCTCTTGTGTTTTACAAAGTTTTTAAAGTGTTCATGTTCTTGATAAAAGTCATTTACTGTTTGTTACTTTAAATGTCCCCATTATTTGTATATATGTATATAAATATAAGAATTGTCCTTGTCAGTGACTTTGCATCACATGGCTTTTTATACAAACTATACCTGAAGAATTGGTTTATTTTGTGTTATGACTATTTGCTTTAGCTCCGGAACCCATTATATGGAAATTTCTAATTCTTAGACTTGGCCTTACAACGTCTGACCATTTTACAAGGAATAAGGATTTGCGACCAATTAGACAGTAACTTTCATAAAGTGGACCTAAGATTTGTTTTTAAGGTCATTGAAATTTTGTTATTATCTTGAAATTTCAAGATATTATCTCAAAATTTTGTGTTATTATCTTGAAATTTTTAGATATTTTCCAGAATTTTCAATATATTATCTTGAAATTTCAAGTTGTTATCTCGAAAATTTGAGAGGTCATTCATTACGGAAATGTTATTTTCCCATATTCACAGAGATATCCTTATAACTAGTTCAGAATGATCAGCCAGTCATCCATAGGGGAGTGGATGACAAGCCACACACATTCTTATGTCACAATACAATTTATGACATAGAATTTCTCGGGTTTGCCATACAAGATTCTTGCCCTCGGATTGAGATTCCTTTGTTATAATCTCAAGGTAGGGTTTGATTATTTTTCTCCCATGTTTTAGATACATGCATATGTAAGATTTAGGCAAATAAAATCTAACATTATGCACGGCATTCTAGATGCCGTAGACACTAATTACTAAGGTTTATTGACTTACTTCAAGATTAGAATAAATTTCATTGGCTTCACATACGGTAGGTCTCCTACCAACATTGTTGTGCCGACCAAAACTAGATGCATCTATTTATACCACTCCAAAACATCAAAGTAAATAAATAACTCAAATTTTGGAGAAAATAACTTAAAATTTTCAAGATATAACTTGAAATTTCAAGATTATTATCTCAAAATATTTAGATAGTTATTTCGAAATTTAGACATAATATTTCGAAATTTATAGATAATAACTTAAAAGTTTGAGATGACAACTGGAAATTTCAAGATAATGTTTTTTGTACACATGGCAGTAATATGCTTCAGTAGAGGTACAAACTAAAATTGTTCCAAGATCCTGTTGAAAATATTGTTCATAGGTTTTCTAAATCAGTCATTCATAAATGTTATGAAGTTAAGTTGCCAAAATAAGTTTTGATGTTTTTGCTGTTTCTTATAACTGGGTAGGCCAATTTTGCTAACATTCTTACCCACAGGTACCTAAATTGCTTTAATTTACAAACTTTTTCATTCAGTAACGGACATTAGAACACTTCTTGTATTGCAATGCTATTACAAGTAATAAAATTTCCAACACAAAAAAAATATGAGATACTCTATAAAAAGATTCAAGTTTATACTGTAGGAATAAAAAAGGACCATGAAATGATATATTCTTATATTAAGAATTCTTGCCAAGTCTCCTCCATAAATAGGGAGACTCCTTATTTTTTATGTAAAATTTTTATAATTTCTTCAAGAAAAATGCATATCTCCCCCTTGAAAAATTTTGATTTTCCTATTAATTCTTATAAAAAAAAGTATAGAGTCTCCCCTATGAGATTGAAAAACCTCCCCCATGAAAATTTTTCAAGGTTGGCAAGTCTGATTAAAGCAAATCATCAAAACACTCCTAGAGAAAAACATGAAATGTCTTGAGATTGTAGGAGAAATATTTTCTTATATAAAGCAAATCAACAAAACTCTCCTAGAGGAAAAGATGAAATAAAGTCTTGAGATTGTTGGAGAAATATATTCTTATACAAAGCAAATCAACAAAACACTCAACGAGAAAAAAGTTGAAATCAAGTCTGAGATTGTAGGAAAATATATTCTTTTATAAAGCAAATCAACAAAACACTCCTAGAGGAAATGATGAAATAAAGTCTTGAGATTGTAGGAGAAATATATTCTTATATAAAGCAAATAAACAAAACTCTCCTAGAGGAAAAGATGAAATTAAGTCTGAGATTGTTGGAGATTTTATACTACAGACAATGTAAATTTCATAAAAAGTTTGAAAATCTTTTCAAGAGTTTACCCGTCTACAATATGGAATCATCATAAAGGATGTGTCTGCAAGTTCTTACAGCCTTACAAGAGACTTAATTAATTTTCATACTGCAATGGCAGTGATTGCTTTTGTAAATAGTTGATTAAAAAAAATGAATTTTGGATTTTTTAAAGTTTAAGTGGAATATTCCCCCAAATCATATTAACTAGTTTTTGTGTATAATCAAACCATTTTCTTCTCATTTTGTTGTCTTACATACTGCCAAGAATTTTTTCAGTGATGTGGAGATGTCACCAGCTTTAGGTGAAGTGCTACTTTAAACCTGTGCTATGGACTAATGCCAATATAGTGAGGGTTCCTTTATGTGACTCAGGATCTAGTTACAAGTCTCTTCCTTAAGAACTGTGACTTTCACTTCTTATGGTGAACCCTAGGGAAGGAAAAGTCACTACCTTATTTTAAGCCTGAGGCATTACCTGGTAGGCCAACCTGAGACCTTCTGTTTGTTAGTCAAACCTACTGTCACTACACAATTACAAATGGTACAAACCATTTTTCATGGGGAAAGAGATAACTGCTGTATGAATTATTTATCATGAAAATGGTGTTTATGCCACACATTTTCTGGTTCAATCTTTATCAGTTTATGGAGAAGAGAATTCTGTTACAGTGTACTTAAGAAGAGATCACTGGCCTTCAGCAAGTATGGCAAACTTTCTCACAAACTAAACTTGGGTTCCAGTGAATGGGGTTTGAACCACCACAGAAGAGGTGCAGACTTGCCAACCTTGACAAATTTTAATTTGGGGGATTTTTCAATCTCATGGGGAGACTCTTAATTTTAGTAAGAATTAATAGGGAAAGTTAAATTTTTCATGGGGAAATATCCATTTTTCTTAAAGAAATTATCGAAATTTTACATAAAAGTAAGGAGTCTCCCTATTTATGGGGGAAACTTGGCAAGTATGGGGGTGAAAGACCTCATGGTTTAATATTTACCGTCTGATGGCACTGTCACTATATGAACATTATAAACAAAAATGTGGGAATTTGAATTCCAAATAATAGGAAAAGAAGAAATGTTGGGAAACATCACATCATTTTGGTATCTGAGAGGTTTTATATTTGTGACGTCATATGAGGAATGCCATTTAGGCCTATAGCTGAACATGAACGCAGTCTAGACTAACTCTTATTCTATGGGAAAGGAAAAAAATTAATGGCAGCGGTGGGATTCGAACCCACGCCTCAATGAGACTGGTGCCTAAAACCAGCGCCTTAGACCACTCGGCCACGCTACCTCACGTATATGTCGATGTGAAGAAATCGTATATAAATGTAACGTGTAACTCATAACATCTCTGGTTAAAATTTTTAACGTAAAAACGCCACTGTTTCCAATTGAAATACTGTAAGTATCATAATCATAATAATTTGTGAAATAATACACTTTACAGTTATGTATTTCCTGATTCCGCGAGGTAAACATGTTTACGTGACCTAATAGCAAGTATCGAGGTTCTGCCGAGATTATCAAGGTCAAGGCCAAACCTAGGATTATAGGAAAAGACCAGACCAAAACAACATTCATTCTTCAAGCAGCGTGGCAGAGAGGTAGGTTTGTTTACTTTTAATAACAGCAAGATAACAGTCATTCGAAGTTTAGATCTTATAATAATAGTTACAGAATCTAAATTTTGTTGACAGTCAGTGATTGCTGAACATAAGATTAAGAAAGAAACTGTAAGCATTGTAACTTCCAGTGATACTAAAATTAGGGCCAACTCATTCAGTCATTGCAATTTTCCGGCTTTGTCATGGCCATGTTGTCACTGTCAGTCTTAAACGTTGATTTACATGACATATAGGCATTATGAAAATACGTATAATAATACGTAATCCTCAGTATAAAATCTTAGTCGGTGTCAGAATTTTTACAACTAATTGTTAAATTACACATTTTAACATGACATTGTCACCTTAAACTTAACGTTAAAGGCCCATGACCAACAAACAGTGTACGCTCAGCATGGTTGTTAATTTTTTTTTAATTATGTGCTTTGCAAAATGCTTATATAAAATTATGTGATTAACTGTTTTCTAGCAATCTGAGTTTGAAGATCAAAAAATCATTTTTACTCGTAATGACAATGAATACAAACGGAGTTGCGTAATATTGAAGGCAACCTCAGGTGAATAAGTTCAGCATATGGGTTATTGTCATCTCGTATCCATCACAACTCGTACCTAAGTAAATTGATTGACTTGTACCCATGTTTTAGCTGACTCGTGCCCATCGCCTGTTTGATTGTATAATTATTTATGAAAGTATACATGTGTTTACCAACAAATTAATTACCATAAAATATGCCGTTTGGTATTGCAGTGACATACAACTATCTCTGGAAATGAATTAGCTTCAGAAGTATTTCGCTGACATAGGTATAATCCAATTCACAAAACGTGACAGGCACCTTAATTTCTTGATAATCTTGTGGATGATTCTACTTAATTTTCGATCATGACAATCTTTATTGGAAAAATTTTTTTTATTCCCCACTAGATATTCGTAGGTAGGATAACAAGAAAGAACAACACTATTCTTGTCAGTATAAATTTGATGTCCTTATTCTTTATTACCTAAAATTTGAATGTGTCCAGGTCATTCAAGAAAGGGTTCATGAGACTACATCCCATCAGGTTATAATATAATATGGATATAAGGTAAAGAGGCCATTATTTTTTTTAGCTTTTGGTGATTTGATTTTGGTTTCGAAAATTTAGAAATTTAGAACCCCCCGATTGTGTATAGATGTTTTAATATACAATGACGTGCCATAAATGAGTACAATTTTCATGATGTCGTTTACTGACCATATTTTTGAATGGGTTTTTTAAAGCTGATTTATTGTTAGCAAAGTAAGGTTATAACTTACCTAATACTTGGTAATACATCCTTTGGCTGTAATGACTCCTGACAACTGATCTGGAATAGATTCATAGAGTTTTCATGAAATCTAAAGGCATTTCCGCCCACACTGACCTAATTGCGTAAAACAGATGTCGTGTTTTTATAGGCCTTTTTTTCAGTTTCAGTTTAAATATCTCCGAATGTATTTGATAATATTTACATTAAGTCTGGGCTTTGGGGAGGCCATTCCATCTGATTTATTTCATTTTCTTCCATAAACTTTTTCACAGTTAGCCCTCGATGTGCGGGTGCATTGTCGTCTTGGAAGATGAAGTTATTTTTCTGAAAAAGGCAACTTACTACCAGCCACAGAAAGTTATCAATAATATTCACATAATTTGGGGAATCTATTGTACTTCTGACAACTGTTAAGTTCCTGGACCATGAATAGATATGCAAACCCATACTATCAAACTTAGACATACCTCTATCTAATACTTATCCTGTATTATGCCATATGTCATATTGGGTCAGATTGGCTTGAGCGATAGCCGAAGGACAATACAGCTGATCTGAGACCCATCATTGAAGAAATTCTATTCATAAACATTATTTCAAGAGCAAAGAGGGTTAAATACCCACACCAGCCCTCCTCATCGAGCCATGATTTTACAAGTTAAAGTAGATAAATTTGAATTATTTAATTAATCAGCTTTCAGGAGTAGGCCCTATTTAATGGATGGAGTTAAAGCAGGATCACTAGAAATAAAAAAAAAAGAAAACAAAACAGATGAAAAAGATCCTATTCCAGCATGTTTATCTTGCCCAGACCTACAGTATATGACCATAATAAAGTATGAAAAGTAGACCACGACCTCATGCTCCTTGATATGCGAGGGGGCTTTACAAAATCAAAATTTAGCAACATATGATAACTCTTTGGACTTACCTTTTACGATATTTACTGTTATAGCTTTTAGCTTTAATTACTGCCTTCAGTTTGTTAGAGGTTAATTCAAATACAGTTTTAATCATGTTGCGAGTGCAGAGATCCAGATTTTTCTGTGAAACAGAAAAGATGTGTGATATTTTTAATATCTTCTATTTGATGGCCAAGTTAGGGTTTTATGGAATGCCACACATTTTCAATACTGTTAGTATTGAGTGAATGTCTTTGTCATTTTAAAGTGTTGATTCCATTTCTTCATTCCATTTACAAGTAAGATTTTGCTCTGTGTCAGAAAGGGATAGTAAGTCATTTTAAGCAACAGATCCCTTATAAACTTGTTCATTTAAATTTCTATGAAAATTATGTTAAAATTGTTGAAGGGATCCTTTCATATAATGAAGAAGTTAGATAGGACAATGATTATCGTTTATTACATGTGTAGATTTTTAGAGCCAAGATGGTCAGGTTGCTCGGATCTGTTCAATTCTGTCAGCCATAGTGTGTTGTTTTTTTTTATTATTATTTTCATGCATATATTGACCACATTTTATTTTACTGCATCCAACATCATGTTCTTTTTTTTAATCATTGTACATGTATATGAATTTATATGTACATGTGAATTGTATAGCTGTGCAAAGCCATATAAAATGTTGATACATCATATACATTGGCTGATAAACAACCACTGAAAACCCAAGATACCATCTTCAGGCATCGGTGATTTTCAACAGATATTTAAAAAAAACATCAAGACAAGATATTACTGTACTTGAAGACAGCAATAATTGTAATGTGTATAATATGATTTACGTGATTTTTGTTTCTTTCACATCTTAAATGTTGGTTACAATGATTTTCCACTCTTTTGGGAATGTGGCCTTGGCCTGTTGAATTGTGAATTTTAGCAATCTTTTATTGAAATCGGGAAATCTAAAGTACACAAAACTGTTTGAAAATGCAAGAATCTCTTCAAATTCATTGTTATTCGACTTCAGTTGGGAAATTTCGACTGCAGATTGAAGAAAATTGCAGTTTTTTCCATTGGGAATGTAACTTTACTTCGGCCACTACGGAAAGGTGGAAAATCCCTGGGTTACTATAAATATTCTGCCAAAATTATATATTGGGGGGTGACTTTTAAGTATCATTACAATTTGTGGCGTGCTTACTATTCTCAGACTCACCAGAATGATATTTGATTTTCAATTCTGTGGATGCAGTTTGTAGTAAGCTATCACCAAGGCGGAGTGCGGAACTATGTGAGTTCCAGGGGAATTGGCTCATATGCCCATTGACAGCAGGGTCTATCAGGATTCTTTCAAACCTGATGGCCATATAAAAGTAAACTACAATCAAGTAGTTATATACATGTAAATATCTATTAATGGAGCAACAATAAGCATGTATACACATATCACACATGTATATAATAAACATGTGTGTGTGTGTATAAATACATATATTATTTATCAAAAGACATTCAGGTCCTGAGGAAGGGACAGGTCGTCCCAAGAATTTGATTACATTTTTGTCTGTGTTGTTAGTAATTTTAGTGCTTTATGTAATTCAGGACTTGTATCTATTTGTATAGATTCGACATCCTAGGATACATATATATACGATGTTGTTTTAGTGCTTAATGTAATTCAGGACTTGTATCTATTTGTATAGATCCGACACCCTAGGATATACGATGTTGTTTTAGTGCTTTATGTAATTCAGGACTTGTATCTATTTGTATAGATCCAACACCCTAGGATATATGATGTTGTTTTAGTGCTTTTTGTAATTCAGGATTTGTATCTATTTGTATAGATCCGACACCCTAGGATATACGATGTTGTTTTAGTGCTTTTTGTAATTCAGGACTTGTATCTATTTGTATAGATCCGACATCCTAGGATATACGATGTTGTTTTAGTGCTTAATGTAATTCAGGATTTGTATCTATTTGTATAGATCCGACACCCTAGGATATACAATGTTGTTTTAGTGCTTTTTGTAATTCAGGACTTGTATCTATTTGTATAGATCCGACATCCTAGGATATACGATGTTGTTTTAGTGCTTTATATAATTCAGGACTTGTATCTATTTGTATAGATCCGACACCCTAGGATATACGATGTTTTTTTAGTGCTTTTTGTAATTCAGGACTTGTATCTATTTGTATAGATCCGACACCCTAGGATATACGATGTTGTTTTAGTGCTTAATGTAATTCAGGATTTGTATCTATTTGTATAGATCCGACACCCTAGGATATACGATGTTGTTTTAGTGCTTTTTGTAATTCAGGACTTGTATCTATTTGTATAGATCCGACATCCTAGGATATACGATGTTGTTTAAGTGCTTTATATAATTCAGGACTTGTATCTATTTGTATAGATCCGACACCCTAGGATATACGATGTTGTTTTAGTGCTTTTTGTAATTCAGGACTTGTATCTATTTGTATAGATCCGACATCCTAGGATATACGATGTTGTTTTAGTGCTTTATATAATTCAGGACTTGTATCTATTTGTATAGATCCGACACCCTAGGAGTAGGATATACGATGTTGTTTTAGTGCTTTCACTGCTTTGTATGTACTTATAATTTTTAGGACAGGGTTTACTGTACGTACTTGGAAATGTATACATCTTAATCTTATAGCTGTTCAATATTACCAGTGTTCTTGATAAGAGCCAGCAGCCCGCTAAATCAACTGCCTTAGTATATTGTAAAAATTATGCCAGAGCTCTATGAGATTTCTGCATCGTAAAAAAATAGTAAACCATATATCAATATCTGCATCAAATGTACATGTATGTCTTTGGCGGGCCCAGACCCCTGGTCATCATTTCTGTACCCCCCTACTTCCAAAATCTTAATGAGAACACTGATTGTATGGACTGGTGGTTTTATTGAATCATTGAATTACATTGCAGTTGACATGAAATTGAAAGTTAGATTACTGAAACATGTAATGATGTACATGTATGTAGTTACTTCTTATTCATTGGTTAAATACACATGTTGGTATAATTACATGAACTGCTATTACATTGTGCAGTGACCTGATCAGCTAATTTTATCTACTAACTTTTGCCTGGCTGATCTGCTGGCAATTCATTTTTTTTCCATGCCTTGACAAACATGAAAAAAGGGATTCCTCCTCTACTTGTTAATCATTTATAACTTCATTTTATCAGTAAAGATTATTTAATCGTACATTAAGGTAAAGGAATAGTTAAGTTAAAGGATTAGAAGTTTAATTGTTAAATCGTTTTTTTGTTCCTCTTGCCAAGAATCTTCCAGGTAGATGTATTGTATGTATATACATGTGTATATAAATGTATATCACACTTGTCACCATTTAGTTTTGCTAAGATATCCAAATCTGGGGAGTTACTTTACTATGACAGTTTGGTTTCACTAACATCCAAGTCTATGATATTGTATGGAAATCAATTGACCTATCGACAAATGCCCAACATGGTACCAGTGTTTTAGTTGTAATCATCAGATGCTCCCATCTAACATGTCAAATGGCAAATGATGGTAATTCAATCAATATGCACATATACAAGTTACATGTAAGGTTATTAGTTTCAGTTTAAATTTAGGCTGCAATTCTGTCACAATTATAAATTCCTTTATTTTGATATTAAATCGGGATTTGTTTTTAAAAGAAACTGAAAATAATGTTAGGATTTCAGCCTACATGTAATTACAGTTAAAATGCTGTGTAGCCTTTGTCATAAACAAGTTTCAGTCCCGAGATATGAGCTTTCAATAGTATTGACAGTATAATACCAGTGATCGTATATATTTACTGTCTATGTTACTGTATGTATATTTCATCTTATTTAAATGTATAAATATATGTGTTTGTGTGTACATGTATGTGCTCATGATCTGGTATAAACTTCATCTAGTCTAACTTTACAGTTTCTCATAGTAAATATTGTATGTTTATTTGGAGATTGAACATCTTGCAATGTTTGGGTTTTGTGGGGGGTGTAGGTGTGTGTGTGTGTTTTGGATATCTTTGTACTTTGTACCTTTTTATTCACTATTTAATTGATATATTTTGTGTACGTTTTTGATTGGCTGTATGTGTATCCTATACATTATTGTGTGGGATTTTAAACAGGAAGTACAGTGAGTGCAAGCTGGGAAGTGCTTTACAAACCGACTTCTGTGTCGTTTTCAGTTACAAAACTTTTTTTTTTCATATTATAATTTTACATTTACATTTAGTACATATATTAAACAAATATTTATGAACAATGTATTTGATACTATTTTAAACAAAGATCAACATGTACAATTGTAGTTTATAAGCATTAAGGTGCATTTAAGGGGAATATTTTGACAGAAAGAAGACCAATAGCTACAGCAATGAAATATTAGTACTTCGATACATTTAATTATCTTAGACCAATTTCCATTAATATGTAGACAAGTTTACATAAGTAAATTAAACTTTATAGAGATCTATCATTAACGTGTACAACTTCAAGTTCAACCATTACAATAGAGATATACCAAGTACAGGTTGTCAAAAAAACAAAAATTAAATTCATGGCAAGGGAATCATTTATGATCATGTTACATTTAACATGTACTTGTTGTTTAAAATTTTTAATTTGAGATTGTAGGTAGGTCTTGGGACAATGTACATGTGTAAAGGTTATGACCTCTAAGTTAGAACTTAATTGTGTAATTACATGTATAATGCATAAATATCAATCCAGTTACATGTATATGTATGTGTAAACTTTGGTGTAACTGTAAGCATGTATTCTGTACAATTGTATAATGGATCAGATGTTTTTGCATCTTTGCTTTAATTTTGTGTTAATCCTGTATAATTGCATGCCAAATGTTAATTCATCATCACCCTGTTTGCTATCAAATTTAGTGTGTGTGTGTGTGGGGGGGGGGGGGGGGAGCATTTGATGCAGCATTTGATTGGTTTGTCATATTCACATTCAAACCGGGTTTTCTATATTGGGTGCACCTTAAAAATTCTTGTGAAGGGTTAAAAGAACAAGAATTTTTGTAAAAGTTAAAAGCATAAGAATATAAAATTTCCAAAAAAAAAACAATAGTTATAAAATGTATAGCACAAAAGTAAGAAGAATGTAAATAGGGCACATTATTGACTAAACACTTTATTTTTCATATTTAGCTTAAATTTAATATCCATTTTCTAATAGATGTCTCATACTTTATTTTTGCCACATGTAAAAATCAATGAAAACTCCCCCTTTCACTTTGAACATCAATTAATAACAAGTAACAGTACACAACACATGTTTTTGTCAACTAACTGTTGTGTTTTTGAATTCATTACATTCCTCATTGTCCCAGCATGCACACTTCTGGATGGTTTAATTCAATGAAACATTTTGCTAGTACATGTTAACTATTGGTACACATTGCACAGTGCATATTTACTTCTCATTGTATGTGTTATTTATTTATTTTTTGATAAAGTCCTTACAACTAAAGTTTTCATTCTTTTATTTCAGAAACATTAGATTGAAGAAAGAGTTAGTGGTGTTTTCTCGCATCTCTGTGTTGTTGCAGGGATAATCTACGATGAAAATAAGCCAGTTGTTGGAAGGAAACCATAATAACGGAAAATCATTTAAAATTATGAATATACTTCTTACACTAGAATTAAAGCTATCCTTTAAGTCATCATTATATCATTATATGAGAAAATGATGCTCATTTCTCTCAAAAATAACAATAAATGTGTTGACATCATCGCATGCACTGCTACAGAGGTTTATTCAAATTCTAAATTGAGATTCATTCAAGCACATTGATATAATATAAAAATCACATCAAAATGTCTTTAACCAGTGACAGTGATGGGGAAATAGAGTTGTTCCCAATGAATCTGTTCAGTGACGATGAGGATGAACACAGCAGCTCACATGCCTCTGATGAACACGAGTCTGATGCCTCAGATGAACGAGAGTCTGAAAGCGAGCCAGAAAAAGAAGAGAAGCCAAAGGCTTTCATGACACTTCGTCAGAGGAGGCTGTCCAAATCTTTAGCCCCTCTTGCTGCACTGAAAGTTAATGTCAACATAAATCGAGCCCATTCCCATTGGTTGTCAGCAATTCGAAAAGCTAAGATAATGGCTGATCCTTGGGCCGCATTTCACATCGAAAACATTGAATCTGAGCAGTGCATGAGGCATAGATATAATCCACATACAAATAAATGGATCACAGATGAAGTTCAGGTCAAGATAGAAAAAAAGGTAAGTAGAGGAAACTTAATGTTAATTATTGATTATGAATAAATACATGTACGTAAATGTTTACATGTATATGAAAGTTTTCTGTTCTGATAAAGTTGGCATAACGTCAAACTTATCACACATGCCAAGTTTCTTAATGTCATCGTCAGTAATTAGAATATATTGAGTTATGCCAAAAATCTTAGCCCATGACCAATGACCTTCATTGTTGACCTTCACCTTTGACCTTTGAAATACAATGTTTAGTTATTTGACCATATCTGCTTTAGTGGTTTCTTGCTGCCTCAATAACATATTCTGTGTCATAAGAAGACAATTATGTTCGTGTCTACACAAAACCTGGAAAATACTCTAACCAACTGCACAACTCGGACATCAGCCATGATGTGATCTCATATATATATATATATATATATATATATATATATATATATATATCAGTAGTGGTCAATGTTAGTGTTAATGGGTCTCAAACTGATGTTATACAAACATTGATGTATCTGATCTTGTATACATGATATTTTATGTATCCAAGTTTATATGCCAAGTTTTATAAAAAATAATTTGTAAAACAGTCCTCCAGAACTGTAAAATAACACTTTCTTTCATGAATTTTCTTGTTTTGTTTAGGCATTCAACAGAGGAGCAATGAGACAGTGTTATCGTCTGTAAGTTCACTTTTTATTTATGACTCAGTCTGTCTAATGACACCCTACGTAATCCATTTACCTGAAGTGATACACCAGATGTTGCCTCACTCTAATTTGTTTATTTGAGGATCACCGTTATTTTTACTATGATGTTGTACAAATCAACATGTAGCTATATTTTGTACATTGTAACATCAGTTTTACCTGATATTTCTCACAAGGCACAGGTACAACTGTGAGTCACAATTTTCATCTTTTACAATCTGTCTTAGTACTTAAGTTGATTGAAGCACTAAATTGGTCTGATCACTCGTCATGTGATTGATTTTCATCCATTTTATACAATGAAATTATTTACATCATTTTATGTCTGATGGGTCAGGCCCAAGTATAACATGATATGCTTGTTGCACATCAACTCACATGGCCCACTTTTTGTGTATCCCTGTCACAAATGCTAACTGTAAGAGTCCACAAAGTTAATTAAGTATTAAAACTATGATGCAAATTTAGTACTTCTTTGCATATTGCAGTAAATTGTCAACAGTATTTTTGAAATCATTTTTCATTTAAACACATCCAGACTAGAATGAAGATAACTGTACAGTCTGTGTATACTTCTGACAGGTAATCCATGGTAATACTGTCAGAAATGGTGGCTCTGAGTGTGTCTCTCTTGAGTTACCTATAGGTCGAACATTCTTTATATTAACCAAATTTGACTGCAAAATAAGTTGCTGTCAGTCTGTCACCATACTGAAAGTAAAATATGGCTGAACATGATATAAAAAAGTTTGTTTTTTGCATAATGTTTACAATACCTTTTGATATAGGTATCACCTTTCATCAGAAATTGCTAATAATAAACTTTGTGATATTTCTGAATTAAGGTGGCTTAGATGTTTATAAACCTACTCAATTGTCAAGGTTACCGTTGTTCATTTAACATCCCATCCTGTATATGTCATATATAGTAATTCATCTGAAATGTTCATCCCATTGATGTCACATTGTGATATGTATGATCTTTGTGACATTGTGTAGGAAAGTGTCAGTGGTTTTTTTTATATCAATTTCAATGTACCGTATCCGGAAACTGGCCTGGAAGCTATATATATATATATATATAAAACCTGCTGTGACAACCACCTGTGTATAAAGACCATCTGGTTTTATAGACAGTTTTTTGCTGTCTCCAGTTGTACCATTTGTGTACAAATCATCCTCTATATAAAGACCACCTCCATATAAAGACTGGTTCTGTTGTGTCCTGAACCCTTTGAACCCTGGCCACTTGAAATGAGCCATTCTCCCATCCTGGGCTCTTGGACAGAAATACAAAAAATTCAAATCACTCTCATCTCCTTTATTTTTGGTTTTAATTTCATTATTATGGTAAATCACTACTTTCACAATTATCTACAGAGTTATCTGAATCTTACTCCCATTCAAAATTGCTTTGTCCCTATTCATCTTTACCCAGACTTTCCCGATAATTAGAGTCTAACAACAGTTCGAGAACATGATAGGCTGTTAACACGATTGAGTGCCTTTTACTCATAATGTTTGACCATATTACCGAGCATTGTTTCTAGAAATCTTCTACAGTTTCACCGGAAGCATGATTTAGCAAATATAAGATGTTATAGGAGCTCAGATTGGTCAGTGAGAGCTACAGAAAATTCTAAATAAAGGAATGATTTCCTGGCCAAAAAAAATGGCCACCAGGATATACAGGAGTTTTATGTTATGGCCTCCAGGGTTCAAAGGGTTAAGGGGGACTTTATATACAATTTTCATTGTATGCATACATGCATATGTGTATGTATATATATATATATATATATATATATATATATATATATATATATATATATATATATATATATATATATACAGTAGAACTTCGATGAGTCGAACTTCAATGAGTCGAATTTCTCGTTGTTTCGAACATTTTACAAAGTCCCGATTTATTTCATTATATATCCTTACTAAAAAACAATTTATAAATCGAACTTTCATGAGTCGAATTTCTCGGTGTGTCGAACAAAACTGGCATCCCATCGCTGTAAAAACATCGAAAATTCATACAAATAAATCGAAGTCGAAGTTTACCTGTATACAAGATGTAAATTACCCCGTGGCGATTTTCACACCCATCCGACTACGTTGAACAATGGACACATGTTTATTGATAAACACCCACAAAACGAAATGACCCGGTAATATAGAGCAAGCATTTTCTACTCAAACTCAAAGTGTCACTTGTCAAAAAAAAAAAAATAGCATAAAATGAACGGTATCGGCAATTTGATATCAACTCACCATGCACTCTTCTACTGATTGTGATCTGTCTAGTGGAGGACCCGGTATCCAAACCGAGGGGATAGCTAGTCAGTCATATAGGTGCTTGGATTACGATTTTTCTAGAGAATGTTTGGATTTATTCTCTGAATGCAAAATAAATACATTTTATCTACATTAATTAGGTCGTAAATATTTTTTAGTCGATTAGATTCTAAGTTATGATCCCAGCACCTATACGTTTACACAGTCACATACAATAGTTTTTTTGTGTGGCATGTCATGGTGGAGGTAGTGCACTGAGTAAATTTTAGATTTCTCGATCACCATTCATGAGTCGAAGTCCCGATGTTTCGAACTTTTTTAGGCGGTCCCTTGAACTTCGACTCATCAAAGTTCTACTGTATATATATATATATATATTATGTTGGCTTTCATGGTATAGCAATAAATATGTTAAGAAAAGAGAAGAACGTCACAATTATCTACATGTATTAATATTTGCTTTACTCAGTTAGTGCTTTCACTATTGTGGTGACAGAATAAAGTATATATTTATAGATAATTGTGATGTTCTACACTTTTTTACACACACACACAAACACACACACACACACATATATATATATATATATATATATATATATATATTCATTTATTTATACAAAGTAGGAATGCTAAATGTATTAAAGTCTGTGTTGCTTCTGAGAAATAAATTAATCAATTTTTGCATTACTTTACCATCATACCACTTTACCAAAAATGATGCACGCAACTAACTGATTAACTTACATTTTGAGTGATGTGTGTTTCTTGAAGTTCAGCATCAACATATTATGTTCAGGCCTATTACTTCAATATATAGTACCGATACTACTTCTAATTGTCAAGATTCTGAAATTGTGTCAACATTGAATTGTTTTTAAAGATTTTAGGTCTGACTTTGTTTAATAAACCTTGGGGAGACCTTATGATGGAAAGGGCTCTAAATTGCTTTAATTTATACTCTAAAATCTGATTTAGGTAAAATAGATGTTTGTATAATGAGTCTTAAAAGTGACACAGATATTAAGGAAATACTATGCATTGAAATCTCAAGGATGATATAAGATTTATGTCTTGCAAGAGTGACAGTTGTCATTATACAAGTTAACTCAGTGTAATTCTAATGCATATAAAATGTTTTTGCATATTCTCTCTTCAAATCTTGTAGCTAATTTAAAAAACATGTACTGTGAATGTAATTATAAAGATTTGACTTAAATGTGGTGTGTGTGTGTAGGTGTGTGTGTGTGTGTGTGTTGGTTTAATATTTGCATGTGTGTGTGTGTGGTTTAGCTATTATAATTTTGACTTATTTGTCATAAAGCATTGATAATATCCCACCAAAGAATTCAGGGCTTTCTCATGTGAGGTTTAGATTCCTCTAACAGCATGTCACAAGGTTTAAAATTGAAAATCAATGTGTAAGTTTTTTATCTAATTTACATTTCATCTGAAATCCTTTGGCTTCAGTTACTCTGGCTATGCATGGTAAATTTAGTTCTGCCTCACTTCTAATAGATCTTCGTTCTGCTGATTTCATACCTAAATGCATAAAATAGCTGTATTTTGGTATTTATAAACAAGTTAATTATGAAAAACAGCCATCTTTTTCTAGTGACTGAATTTCTAGGTCTGCTATTGTTTGGTAATAAATGAAGCACACACGTTTTTTTAACATTGTAGCATATTAGTTTCAGTTGAATGGATAAAACCTTTAAAAAAGCGTTAAAATGGAAAGACTGCAATTTGCATCATAAGAAGTCATTATCATTCTTCTGTTACTGTTTAATACATCATTTCATCAAGGGATAGACTTGACCTATATAAGACAAGACTTTAAAGTAATGTAACTCCAAAGGACAGCTGACAGCGTTACCTGATGTAAGGCCGACCTAAGTAAGAGTGATATCTACGTGATATATACTTATAGGTCAATCAGTTTGTCATTAGCCTATGATGTAAATACCATGTTTTTGTGAACTCTACCTAGGAAAAAGGAATATGTTTGTATATAATTAAGCAATGATTCTACCATATGTCTGTATTACAATCAAATTGAGATCTGTTTGTTGTCATAAATCATTCATTTTATCTGAAGAATATGGCATTGAAGATTTCAGGTAATTTTGTAAAAAGGAAATTTGTATGTTGGAAAGTCTATGAAAATTGTTCATAGGTAATTATTGTTCAGATAAAGGTAACTGGGTTCTAGATTTTGTGTTTTTGTAAATCATTAGAAAAACATACAGTAAAAAGCATTACTGGAAGTCTTACATGTAGGCTAGATCTATGTAAATATATTCCTTAGACTCCTTCATGGCTGCTTTAGTTCAAGTCTGTAAGTCTATACTCACTATAGTTTATGGTATTTTGCCAGTAACTGATGAGATCTTCATTAATGTACAAACTTAATGTTGTTGTGTATAGTGTGTATACACACAGGGGCTGAATGTACATAAACACATTGTTTACAGAATGCTTGTAATTCAATATTTACTCTATGACTTTTAAAAGTCATATACTATTTAAAGTAAAAAGAGATAAAATTAGACCATACTAGTGTATATTTATTGCTATCTGTATTTATCTTATACAAGTTTACATCATGTACTCCAAATAGAAGTGTTGATAACGTATCTGCCAAATCAGCTGTTCTGAGTCAGCTTTTCTGTACTATGTTTGTAAATATGATATCCTACATGTAAGTGACATTGCTCCAATACCTTGCAAGCCATTGAGAAATTGAAATTGATTTTTATAGTGCTATGGATTCTTTAGCTCTTTGCAAGGTCAAATTTTGTAAACAAGGACATCAAGGTCACTGATAGGGGAATGATCTTGATAACTGATTATCATTTAACACTGAAGATTTATGTGCAAACTTAATGGTAAATTTCCTCTAAGACTTGTTTTGTGTCAGTTTGGGGGGGATTATCAGCATTTTTAACATACATAAACATACACACACAGAAAATAACTAGTTGCCAACTAACTTCAACAGATTATGCCTTTTTTTTTTTTTTTTTTTTTGCTTTGTAGCAATGGAAATAGATAACTGACAACCAACGAAGATTGATTCCAGTAAAACTCTGGTGTCATATTTATACATCATTGTGAATATTATGTAGAGTGTAGGAAAAAACAAGTATTGTGTGCAGTACAAAGTATGCCATTATTTCTGTTTTCTCTGAAATTGCATCTGTGGATAGATATTATTTACAAGCAGGTATGGTTTACAGTCATACGTCTTGCCTTCAAGACACCTCTGTATGGAGAAAGCCTATTATTAATGACCATTTTCCTATTAATGTAATATTTAATGGTACTATGTATAAACTATTACACTATTAAACTATTATATAATTTATAATATAATTGACTTATATATAAATTAGTCGCCGTATATGCAGCATGGGGAACAGGAGTTACATCATTATTCATGAAAATAATTGTGATGAATATTCCTGTAAACATGAGCACTTAATGACAAAATGCAGAACATAATAGTTATCAGATTAATCTACATAACAGTTTTTACAGCAGATATAAAACACGTTTATCTATTAGTCTACACAACAATTCTTATAACAGATCTTATCTACCTGACATTCATACAAAACTGCAGAACTTGCTGTATTATTAAGTCTGGGAACTTAATTGTTAAGTACACTTTGCCTTCAACCATGCCTGACCTGGGTACATTATATATTTATATATATAGATAGATAGATATATATATATATAATATGATAGAGTATCTGTCAACAACAACAGTTAGCTGCCATTCATATTACAAAACAAGTATATTTGCCATTGTGGTGACCTTTTTAATGCTTTAAAAGGCATCAAGGTTTTTAATGCACCAATGGCTTTGTTTACATGTCATTCCAAGTTCAGAATATTTATCACGTACAGTTATATTTCTACTTAAGATGTCCAAATTTCAAATTTAATGATTGCATATCTTAATCCCTTCATCACCCCCTCCCCCAGTTATTTTCTGTATTCATTTTTTATTCATAATGGTAATTGCAGTAATATTTTCTGGCGGGCTGTAGAATCAATAGCATGTGATGATGGCTTATAAAACTTAAGTGTTTGAAAGTTAATACATTTCTTGGCAAGATTATATACTCGGTGCTTAGCCAAATTAAAATGGGATTACCATACTTTATGCTGGTGTTAAGTTATTTTGGTAAAATTGTATTTACCTGGGTAGAATTTTATATACACATGTATATATATATGCTTAAAGCTCTATTGATATTTCCCTTTCCACTTAATACTTGTATTTTATTATCCCCCACATGCTTCAGATACATGTTTCATTTGTATAAAGAAACATCTGATACAAGTTTTGAAGCGCTGTATTCTCAATTACATAGAAGCTCAACATCATAAAATTATATAGTGACATCATAGCACATGTAGCCTGTCTACACCCTTGTGTCCTGGCAAAATGGCAGATATGCCTGTCAAAGGCAAGAGAAACTAGTTGATATTTTGTGATCTCTAATACATGTACATACCTCACAAAGTTGTACAGAACCTTGTGTAATTAAATTGATGAGGATTGAAAGATGACAGGTCTTCAAAAAGCGTAATTCAGAATGATGATTTTAGTAATCCTTATTGTTATAAGATTTAGATATGAATCAAATCTTATAAGTCATGTGACCCATTTCAGTAGTGAGGGTTATGTTATTTGAAATTACAGCAAGCTAACAGAGAGCATCATAGTCATGATGACCTTTGTTTCTCTAAAAACGTGTAATGATAAACCTGGTGAAATTATGGATATTTATTGGTTTACTGATCAATAATTTACATATTGTTTATCTGAGAGATTGCTTTGGTCAAAGAAAAATAATATGGATATCATTTTTGCAACCATTGGAACAGAAAATTTCAGTATCATCTTTGAGGACATACCTTACCATTTCTTTTTGTACCTTGCAAACTGCCATTATCCCCACACACACATACACACACACACACACATACACACACACACACACACACACACACACACACACACACACACAAGATACAAAACCAAATTATGAAAAAGACAAACAAGCAAAAACCCTTCTAAAAACAAACAGACAAAATAAAAAAAAAAAGTTAATTAGAACTTTTTCTGTTGCAGTAAAAAGTTGTCATCATTTTCACGTTCTGGAGATTGGAACCATGCTATGAACTATGTAGCAAAGAAATACATTGATGGTGTTGATAGAGATGTATATTTCCAAGATGTTAAGTTACAGATGGATGCCAAGGTGTGGGGAGAAGAATTTAACAGACATAACCCTCCCAAAAAGGTATGATTACTTACACTGAGTAATTTGACATAACCCTCTCACAAAGGTATGGTTGCTTACACCGAGCAATTTAACAGACATGGCCCTCCCAAAAAGATATGCAGGGTTCGAAAAACCACTCGCCCGCTCACATTGGCGAGTAAAAAATTGTTTTCGGCGAGTAAATATACATAATGAACTCGCCCGTGTGGCGAGTGTTGACGTTCTACTGAAAATCTTTTTTCCCTTTTAAATTTCGAAACTGATCCATTTCCTTCTATTTTAAGTTCAAAATACATTACAATAAACAATTACAAACTTAAATAATTATTTTAATGACAATTAAACATGGTAGTCTTTACCTCATGGCCAAAAATGTCACAGAACACATTATGTGTTGACTGCTGATACTTGCAGTTTGTTGAGGAAGTGGAAGTTGGATGTGTGCAAATAAAAGAACCAATTCCAAACGGACCTGAATTTCAGGATTTGGTAAAATAATCATAACACTATAATTTGTATAGAAGTTGTAAAATCTTAATGTAAGTGAATGATAAAAGTAAAAATAGTTACTCAATACTATAAATAAAAGTTTTAATGAAAATATAGAAATGGATAGCTCTTGTTTTCATCTAACAATAGTAAAAACTTACTTTTGTAATTTATATTGATTTAGTTAAACACATAGTAGTAACATCATAAAATAGTAATAATAACAATTGATTATAGTAATAATAATGATGCATTTACAGTTAATTTAGACGCAAATGCATCATTCAGAGACAATATATATTGTATATAAATTTATCTATTAAATAACAATAACTTAAAAAAAAAAAAATTAAATAATAAAAAAAAAATTTCATTGTGGGTAACCAAATTTTTATGTCAGGCAACCAAAATTTCAGTCAAGAATTTTAATTCTAAAAACTTCAAATGAGAGCATACAAAAATTGTGGTAAGATTTTCACACATTTTCCATCGTAATTAGTACTTAATTAGAAAAAAAAACTATTTGTCAAATGAAGAGTATCATATCTGTTAAGTCATATAAGATCTATTTACTTTGAAAAAAGATTTTATATGCTCTTAACACATTTACTTTGAAATACTGCGTTTTCATATTTGGGCGAGTGCAAAATGAGTCCGGGCGAGTGGAAGTTATGTAATCATTCGCCCGAAGGGCGAGTGATTTTATACAAATTTTTCGAACCCTGATATGGTTGCTTACACTGAGAAATTTAACAGACATGGCCCTCCCAAAAGGTATGGTTGCTTACACCGAGCAATTTAACAGACATAACGCTACCAAAAATTTATGGTTGCTTGCACTTAGAAATTTAAAGGGGCATTAGCTGTTTTTTTTTTTTTAATTTTTTCCCCTCTTTTACTACAAAGGTTGTAGTGTATGCCTTATCAACATTTTGTTTACATAATTATTATGATCATTTAACAGGTGGACATCTTCCAAATGTATGTGCTGGAGTTCAAGAACAGGCCAGACTCACCTCTTTATCATCTTGAGCATTTCATCGAGGGACATTATGTCAAGTACAACTCCAATTCTGGCTTTGTTGAGGAGACACTCCGATATACTCCCCAAGTAAGGTCATTCTGGATCTCATATAATGTGTGTGTATAGCATGCAAAAAAATGTAAATAGTAATTAAGTTTTTACTTAATTAATACTTTAAATTACATAGGTCCAAAAGGGATATTTCATTATAATTTGTACCTTGTTTTGAATTAGGTATAGGACTTGTATAACCAGTAATGCTGCAGAATGATGGATGGCTTGAGTTGTAGTGATGTGGAAAAATTTACATAGTGCGTTTGGGTACATATAGGACAAGTTTTTTTCATGATTTTCCCAAAGGCATTTATATCTGGAACCATTTTCGTACATAAAATAAATTCGCTTGTACAATACATAACTGTACAGAATTTACTACATAATTCCATCCACAAGATTGAGTCATGTACTCTTAGAAAATCTTCAAAATTCCTGTCATGTGAACACAAGTGACCAATCAACTGAATGTAAACATATTAAACATATGCAAATATTTATAGAACCTTTTTCACACGGTTAAAGAGATCTGACATAAAATAAAATTTGAAGGGGTTGTGTCAGATTTATATTGAAATGTTTCATTCTTTTGTAGAGGAATGCTAACAGGGCCAAGAGCTGTTTTTGTAGCCCGTTGTAGCATCTTGGGGAATAAGGAAACAGTTTGACAGAATTCGAGTTTTAAACGTCATTGCGATTTATGTCTGAATATATGCTATATATCTGGGGAAAGGTCTAAGTTGCGGCGATTTGGGTGTTGAAAAAGCCATTTTTTTACATTTTGATCAAACGTATGTGTTTATTCTATAACAAAAGAATAGCGAAATTGATCTAGGTGGCAACTTCTTATTTCATATACGAAAGTGGGACCAAGCTGGGCATCGGTGGTTTTGTACATTAAATAGTATTTCATGAAAGACCATGAATAGATGGCCTCTATATGATTCACAATTCATCACCGCTGTTCAATTTAGTAACTAAACACGTCGGAATAGAGGTAAATGTCAACCCATATTTTACATAAGGTTTTATAGACAACTTTCACGTCTCTGAACCAAAAATTTTGAAAACTGCGTATGTGTTATGTAGTATATTTAGAAATACTTTGATGTATGTTACTAGTACACATGGTTTTTATTTTTCGCAAAAATTCACTTTTTCTCCTATATGTACTATTTTGTCCTCTATGTACTCAATTGCACTATACTCATTTATAACTGGAAATTTGATTTTTTGCACCTTAGATATTATTTATATTAAAGATGACTCACAAATATGATTTGCATTTATTTTGAAAAATTAAAATGACAGGTATACAAATGTTCAAAACAGGAATTGGTAAATGTTACAAGTATTGATTTAGAAAAACAAAAATTACAAGATGTATCTTCTATTTTGATTAAAACCATTCATGTTTGCTTAGCGTCAGAATCTTATTTTTGTGTAAACTTGTTTTTGGTTATTACTTGATGAGTTGAAAATAATTACATTAATTGAAATCTGTGTAGATAACCAATGAACCTGTAATTTGACATTACACATTAGGAACTCTCTATGTGTCTTAGACAGTATAGCTCTTTTTCACACATGTTGTCTTTTTCACCCCTAATATATCTCAATGGTATGCTCTTTATCACATATCTTGGCTTTGTAACCCCTATAGATATCTCAGTGGTATGCTCTTTATCACATATCTTGACTTTGTAACCCCTATAGATATCTCAGTGGTATGCTCTTTATCACATATCTTGACTTTGTAACCCCTATAGATATCTCAGTGGTAAGCTCTTTTTCACATATCTTGACTCTTTCACCCCTATAGATATCTCAGTGGTATGCTCTTTATCACATATCTTGACTTTGTAACCCCTATAGATATCTCAGTGGTAAGCTCTTTTTCACACATCTTGACTCCTCCACCCCTATAGATATCTCAGTGGTAAGCTCTTTTTCACACATCTTGACTCCTCCACCCCTATAGATATCTCAGTGGTATGCTCTTTATCACATATCTTGACTTTGTAACCCCTATAGATATCTCAGTGGTAAGCTCTTTTTCACACATCTTGACTCCTCCACCCCTATAGATATCTCAGTGGTATGCTCTTTATCACATATCTTGACTCTTTCACCCCTATAGATATCTCAGTGGTATGCTCTTTATCACATATCTTGACTTTGTAACCCCTATAGATATCTCAGTGGTATGCTCTTTATCACATATCTTGACTTTGTAACCCCTATAGATATCTCAGTGGTATGCTCTTTTTCACACATCTTGACTCTTTCACACCTATAGATATCTCAGTGGTAAGCTCTTTTTCACACATCTTGACTCTTTCACACCTATAGATATCTCAGTGGTAAGCTCTTTTTCACACATCTTGACTCTTTCACCCCTATAGATATCTCAGTGGTAAGCTCTTTTTCACACATCTTGACTCTTTCACCCCTATAGATATCTCAGTGGTAAGCTCTTTTTCACACATCTTGACTCTTTCACCCTATCACATATCTCAGTGGTATGCTCTCTATCACACCTTGACTCTTTCACCCCTATAGATATCTCAGTGGTATGCTCTCTATCACACATCTTGACTCTTTCACACCTATAGATATCTCAGTGGTAAGCTCTTTTTCACACATCTTGACTCTTTCACACTATAGATATCTCAGTGTAAGCTCTTTTTCACACATCTTGACTCTTTCACACCTATAGATATCTCAGTGGTAAGCTCTTTTTCACATCTTGACTCTTTCACACTCTATAGATATCTCACCCCTTTTATCACACATCTTGACTCTTTCACCCCTATCTCAGTGGTATGCTCTCTAACCCTTTCACCCCTATAGATATCTCAGTGGTATGCTCTCTATCACATATCTTGACTCTTTCACCCCTATAGATATCTCAGTGGTAAGCTCTTTTTCACACATCTTGACTCTTTATCTAGATATCTCAGTGGTAAGCTCTTTTTCACACATCTTGACTCTTTCACCCCTATAGATATCTCAGTGGTAAGCTCTTTATCACATATCTTGACTTTGTAACCCCTATAGATATCTCAGTGGTATGCTCTTTATCACATATCTTAACCCTTTCACCCCTATAGATATCTCAGTGGTATGCTCTTTATGCTGACTTTGTAACCCCTATAGATATCTCAGTGGTATGCTCTTTATCACATATCTTAACCCTTTCTATAGATATCTCAGTGGTATGCTCTTTATCACACATCTTAACCCTTTCACCCCTATAGATATCTCAGTGGTATGCTCTTTATCACACATCTTAACCCTTTCACCCCTATATATATCTCGGTGGTATGCTCTCTATCACACATCTTAACCCCCCTATAGATATCTCAGTGGTATGCTCTCTATCACACATCTTAACCCTTTCACCCCTATAGATATCTCAGTGGTATGCTCTCTATCACATATCTTTCAACCCTATAGATATCTCAGTGGTAAGCCTTTATATATCTTGACTTTGTAACCCCTATAGATATCTCAGTGGTATGCTCTTTATCACATATCTTAACCCTTTCACCCCTATAGATATCTCAGTGGTATGCTCTTTATCACATATCTTGACTTTGTAACCCCTATAGATATCTCAGTGGTATGCTCTTTATCACACATCACCCCTATAGTGGTATGCTCTTTATCACACATCTTAACCCTTTCACCCCTATAGATATCTCAGTGGTATGCTCTTTATCACACATCTTAACCCTTTCACCCCTATAGATATCTCCCTCTATCACACATCTTAACCCTTTCACCCCTATAGATATCTCAGTGGTATGCTCTCTATCACACATCTTAACCCTTTCACCCCTATAGATATCTCAGTGGTATGCTCTCTATCACACATCTTAACCCTTTCACCCCTATAGATATCTCAGTGGTATGCTCTTTATCACATATCTTAACCCTTTCACCCCTATAGATATCTCAGTGGTATGCTCTTTTTTTCTGTAGTAGACCAGACTACTGTATAGTTGTTTAATTTCATGGGGAGAAAATTTCATGTTTTTCTGAGATGATCCTATTCACGGTATTAATTTTCAAGCAAGATAGGTTAGGAATTGTTTTTTTAATACTTGATAAGTGTAAGGTATGATATTCACAGGTATCTAATTTCACAGAATTTTCCATGTCTGCATATATAGTGAAATTAAATCCCTCACGAATAAAAGCAACTATACAGTATTATGGTTTGAAGAGTTGGAAGGGATAATTGTGGATGCAGTTAAAAAACAATGGAACAAATGATACTTTTTAAATTTTTTATAGAGGAAAAAGTTTTTATAAAATTCTGTATAATAATATTTTAATGTTTTCCTAGGCTTTTAGTCACTTTACGTTTGAGAGGTCTGGACATCAGCTGATAGTGGTGGACATTCAAGGTGTTGGTGACCTTTACACTGACCCCCAAATACACACCATAGATGGAAAAGAGTACAATGAGGGTAACCTCGGAGCTAAAGGAATGGCATTGTTTTTTCACTCGCATATTTGTAACGACATATGTAGTTGTCTGGATCTCACAGAGTTTGATCTGTCGTCATTGGAAAATGCCGAACACAAAGACTTCCTTAGAAATCAGGTTAGTCATGTGATATATCATGTAGATGATCTTGTTATTGATTGGTAGATTAACAAATTGGGTCATGGGGTCAAAGGCCAATATAATGGAAACATCATACTGGCAAAATCCTAGACCTAAATCCTGTTTTTTGGCTGACAATCTGAAGTGTGTATATTTTATATCCAAATACTCAGTGGAGTCAGGAAGATATATACACAAAAGTGACGGGTACCTGGAATTCATGTCTCAACTACCGTAATCGGCTGTGTATAATCCGCATTTACGTATTATCCGCACCCCCCATTTCAGCATCAGATCTCGGAGAAAAAAGTACTTCGTGCGTATAATCCGCGTTGACTTTTTTCCACGGCCGTATGGCCGAAAATCGTCGGCAAGATTGATTATTATTGTGTATAAGTGCAGTATGACGATCGGAAATATTTTAAAAATTCGCAGATCGGTATTTGGAAGAAATAGATAAATATTTATTATAGATATATATATTCAAGATATTAGATAAGGGATATGATAAGCAAATTAATGATTTGAAATAAATAACAAAAGAAATATCAAAACATCAGTCGAAGTCTTTGTAAAATTAAATTCCGTTAATTATAGCGCAATCATTTGCTTTTGCTGACGTGGTAGCCTATATATTTAATTAATAGTATGTATTAGAACAACATTTGAAATAGATATTATATTTGCGGAAATCGGCGACATAAAAGTTTGTAACAATTCTAATTAGCAGAGAGCACTTGTACACAAGCGATCTATATATCCAGAATACGCGTGTATAGCGTAATTATTGAAACAAAGGGATATATAATTATACAGATCCAAGTATACTGTTGTCTGTTACACGCATCATTGATTATGAATGGAGACATATACTACAAACATTAATTACCTTGGTGTGGCATTGTGTTATTTTACACCTTTTATCATGTTTTCAATTTAAAATTAACTCATCGTACTTACCTGTATAATTGGCAGGTTCCTTAACTTAGTACTACACTGTAGATGTACTGTAGTAAGAGAGTTACTGGTATATACCGTGTAAAATAACATTCCTCCACAGAACAAAACACCCAGAAAACATTGTTTTATTTATTAATGTATAGTCATCGTCTCAAAACAAACAACGCAAAACTACATAATATGATATAAAATGGGAAAATACGAAACTACAAGATACTACATATTTGCTCTTCCATTTAGCCCCCCTCATTTACAGTTACAACATGGCTGTTCGCTTCGTCGTTCACCAGCGTGAAATAATTATTAGAATTCTTGTTGAGATTGTTGTATTTTTAAATAATAACAAAACTTCATGATGAAGATAAGCAACAGGTACTGTACTATTCTGTTTCCTCGCCAAACATCACAACTAGGCTAGCCTTGCACAGGCACTTGCGTTATGCAATCCAGCGATCACAACACCTTCAATCAAGGGATTGCATTACACAAGTGCCTGTGTAGTCTAGCCTATTTGTAAACTGAAACACACAAAAATAAAAGACAACAAGATTCATTTATTGATTTATTCACCGTCACTGTAGACATAAATGATGATATACATTAACCCGTACATCGTTATTACGAAAAAACTTTGTCAGGCTTACCACCCACATCGAATCTCCTGCAGTAGTTCCTGCGAAAAAAATGTCCTAAGATTCTGTAGTACTGTATTATCCGCACCCCCCTGCCTGAGACAAATTTTAGAGTGAAAAGAGTGCGGATTATACGCGACCGAATACGGTAGATGCAGTTATGTCACAACACAACTTGATGCTGACGGGTTAATGAAAATGATAGATCAGATAAGCAACTGGCCAAAGTCCATATGACGGAGACGAGAAATACATAGTTAATGAAGAAAGTATATGGGATGACTTTTACCCCAGATATTACCAAAAAAAGTAACTTATTAAAATAGGGGCAGAATTTCGACCTAGCAAAATTCTGAATGATGATAACATTGGTGGACATTTTCATACAATTTCGTCAGAAAGGAAACAAGTCATTTTTATTATTGATAAGTGTTATAATTTCATCAGAAAAGGAACAGTCTTGTCCATTGATGATACATCTTCTGGTGATATATCTGTAATAGATTTTTACCTGAAAACGAGATATTTTGACATAAACAACAGACTTAAATTTTACACATTTGTTTTACTTCAGAGGAGGGCGGAGATGAAGACTAGAACACGGGGACTAGAGGAACATTGTTTGTCACTGTCTCCCACTACTGACAAAATTGACATTACAAGGTTTCTGGATCGCCAGAGGTCATCATCGTCGATGTTCAGTGATACAACTCCAGATAGTGTCAGTAATGATGATGAACCAATGTCTATAGATAGTCCTTTGGCAAACGTCAGAATGAGGATTCGCTCACACAGTGACACAGATAGTCAGTCATCCATGACACTTGAGGTCAGTCATGATTGGGGGATGAAACTATATATCATTACCTTTATTTAACTAAATTCACCCCTAAATACACAATTGGACAGGTCTAATCCATTGATTTACAGAAGAGTCTATTGTTTTTCATTGGTTGATAAGTAAAGATGGGGCAAGGTACATATATAAATCTTAATTTGATTAGTTTTTTATATTTTACTTATTATAAGTAATTATTGATTTCTGAAATGAAAAAAGTTTTTTTTCTCTCCCTCTCTCGTATTTTATTAAATTTTTATTATTTTTCACATTATTCATTACTTAGTAAAATGTTGAATTCATTTTGGAATGCTTTAAAATCTTGTAGTATAAATTGAGAAACAAAAAAGTGAAAAATTTGTATCTGAAATATTTTACAAAGCTGAATGAAGATTATTGCAGATGACGATCAATGTGAAAAATGAGATGATAAGTAACATTATCAACTGTTTCTCCCTAATTATTTTAATGGTATAATCTTTTCTGTTGTATTGGGCTAGTCTGTTATGGTCTGTAGGGTCAATAGGGTTAATACCATCATGTTGTTGAATGCCTCTGATTTTGGATATCATATAAAGTATACAACTTTGGTAATATTGACAACATTGGGAATTGCAAATGTCAATTTCATTTAATTTGGTGTCGCTGTCTTTCAGAGTAATATCGGACAGTAGCATTAGCCCAGATTATACTTTGTTTTGGATGTTTTTCTTGATGGTAACAAATAAAAAATTTAATTTCTCTTATAAAAATTTACAGATATTTTATTTTTTATTTTTTATATGAAAGCAGCTGTTATACAATGCAGTGTAATTTACCATCCCTAAATCATTCCTGCATTCTGATATCTCCTGAGTTTAAAAGATAGAGTGAGTGTTGACATCAAGTAATAATAGAGATACTCAATCATGCATTTGAAAACAATAAAATATGTTGCTAAACCTAAATCCTTACTTAATGCCTATTGTTTACCGTAATTATTATACAGTTGTTATGTGAAGATGCTTACAGTAACGTTTGTAACTATGTTGTTTACCCATTATTTTCCAATCTGTTTATGTTGTTTTGCCCAGTATTTATCTATTTATGCACCACAGACAAGCCAGGGCCACTGTAAGTCTGTCCTCTGTAGAATCCCCCATGTAACATAGCTATTTTATTTTTCTTAATGAAGGAAATGGAAAATAATTTCAAGGGAAAAAATTATAAGGTTGTATATTCACATGTATGATATTATTATTAACCTTTTTTTCTGCATAGTATGAATGCTGTGAGCTAATTATCTGCAGACTTTTATCTTAATCATAATTATGTACATGTACCTGTCGATTGCCCTTGACTTTCCTAGCTAATGCTTATTGGAAGACAAATCAGTTCTTTACAGAAGTGAATTATATGACCAAATCAATAAAAGGAAGTAATAAAGAAAATTCACACGCATATTTATACTTCATGCAGGGTCAGTCCTAATACTTTTTGATTTCAGCTTAAATCTGTAACAGTATTTGACAAGTCTGACCTGGTCCCATTTGCATTCAGGTCTGAGAAATTTACTAATCCAGCTAATCAACAGATCTGATTGGCCATGTAGGCATTTAAGAATATTCTCAGACTTAAGAGTATTTTAAATTTTATGCAGTAGGCACAGTAATTGACCACCATTCTTAAGTCAACTGAGATCTGAATTTGAAAATTCCTATTTGGAGCTATGTTTTCCTTGTTTAGATGGAACTAAATGTCTTTTTATCAGTATATGTAAAATTAGTAGCTTATTGTTAAAAATGCCTTAAATCATTGGGAGTGTAGATTCACTTATAAAATAATATATGTAATCTATGATATTAGATATATGTGTATATATATATATCAATAATATGTAATCTACTTGAAGCCATGCTATTTTCATTTTAGTCATAAAGTATGACTTTGCTTTAGTTTTTTTCTTAGAAAATTAGTAAAATTATATAAAAAATCATTCAGTATTCCTATAATGTATATGTTTTTAAAGAAAACAAATGTATTGTCACTGATGGTAAGTCTGTACATTATTATTTTACATACCATCATCTCTGCTAAATAGACATGTCCAGTAATAAGATGCACCTGATGTCTGGCATTGTCGTAAACCCATGGTCCAGAATCGCTATGCACTTTCCTACTAGTGGTTTCATGCAATCAAAATCACTTGTAGCTTATGAATATTCATAAGGAGTAGGTGTGTCCAATTGATCCAATCACAGTAGTTGTGATTGGCAATGGAAGTTATCGGATAGTCTAGTGATCTAATACAATTCTGAAATTGTTTAAAAGCTTCGACCTGATTTGTTGATGAATGCTAACACTGTTTATTTGCATTGACTGAAGCTTCATTGATAATAAAAATATGCATGAGTGATTTTGGTTGCATGAAACCATGAGTAGGAAAGAGCAGAGCAATTTCAGACTCTGGTGTTACGAAGATGGATGTCCAGAAGATTGTAAAATATCAGACTAATGTACTATTTTTCTTTTTGATATGTAGAAGTTTTAAAAATATTCAAGTTTGGGATCATTGTATAGTCGAGACTCTTATGGAAATGTTAACTATGCTTCTTATTTTTGTCGCTGTTCACTTTTAACCTGTTTTTAAAATCCTGTCTAGTTTAATTGGTATCCTTTCACCCCAACCCTGTGTTATTAACTAAGTGGAATAAATTGTCAGAGAAAATTAATTGTAGATATATAGGGTTGAAAGGGTTTATATCATTGTATGATGGATATAAGTCAAAACTAACTCCAGTTCTGCAGTTTGTTTACCTGTTTCCAATGGCTGTCATAAATATTGAAAATTTGAAATATTCCTATGCTGAAATACAGTGGTATGCTGTCTGAAGCCCATTATTAGAGAGTGTATTGTGAGACCTTATTTCATTGGCAAATAATGGCAGTATCCACTTTTTAACTTAATAATATTGTATACAAGGAATTTGATTCATTTAGCTGAACAGTCAAAGTCTCTTAGGTTAGTGTCTGAAAAGAATAATTTATGAAGAAAGGAGGAATTTTTTTAGTAAAGCATACCACAAGAATCGTTTTTCTTAAAAGTAAAAAGCACCTAGCTAATTGACTGCAGATTTTATCTGTTAAATTAGGGATGACTAACAAGCATGCTACCACTCTATTTCTTCAGATATTATTTGCTTTTCTGTTATATCATTTTTTCAACATTTACTTTATAAATTTTCAACTTTTTGTTTGCCTTTTTGATTTGACTCTTTTAGTCAGTTACATGTATATATCTGTTACATTTGTGTTATATTTTGTGTATGTGTTCGTAATGATAGTTATTATACAACTTCTTCTCAAGTGGCATTAGTATATCACACAAATTTGGCAAGGCTACAAGAAAGGCGCTTAAAGTTACAAGTACATGTAATACAGAGCTTGTAGTAGTACCGGTATCTATCTCAGCTCTAAAAGGCTACAAGAAAGGGGCTTAAAGTTACAAGTACATGTTAAATACAGAGCTTGTAGTAGTACCGGTATCTATCTCAGCTCTAAAAGGCTACAAGAAAGGGGCTTAAAGTTACAAGTACATGTAATACAGAGCTTGTAGTAGTACCTATCTATCTATCTCAGCTCTAAAAGGCTACAAGAGAGGGGCTTAAAGTTACAAGTACGCTTGTAAAGTACAGAGCTTGTAGTAGTACCGGTATCTATCTCAGCTCTAAAAGGCTACAAGAAAGGGGCTTAAAGTTACAAGTACATGTAATACAGAGCTTGTAGTAGTACCGGTATCTATCTCAGCTCTAAAAGGCTACAAGAAAGGGGTACCGGTATCTTAAAGTTACAAGCTACAAGATGTAATACAGAGCTTGTAATACAGTTGTAGTAGTACCGGTATCTATCTCAGCTCTAAAAGGCTACAAGAAAGGGGCTTAAAGTTACAAGTACATGTAATACAGAGCTTGTAGTAGTACCGGTATCTATCTCAGCTCTAAAAGGCTATAAGAAAGGCGCTTAAAGTTACAAGTACATGTAATACAGAGCTTGTAGTAGTACTGGTATCTATCTCAGCTCTAAAAGGCTACAAGAAAGGGGCTTAAAGTTACAACATGTACATGTAGTATACAGAGCTTGTAGTAGTACAAGTACAGGTATCTATCTCAGCTCTAAAAGGCTACAAGAAAGGCGCTTAAAGTTACAAGTACATGTAATACAGAGCTTGTAGTAGTACCGGTATCTATCTCAGCTCTAAAAGGCTACAAGAAAGGGGCTTAAAGTTACAAGTACATGTAATACAGAGCTTGTAGTAGTACCGGTATCTATCTCAGCTCTAAAAGGCTACAAGAAAGGGGCTTAAAGTTACAAGTACATGTAATACAGAGCTTGTAGTAGTACCGGTATCTATCTCAGCTCTAAAAGGCTACAAGAAAGGGGCTTCAAGTTACAAGAACATGTAATACAGAGCTTGTAGTAGTACCGGTATCTATCTCAGCTCTAAAAGGCTACAAGAAAGGGGCTTCAAGTTACAAGAACAAGTACATGTAATACAGAGCTTGTAGTAGTAATACCGGTTCTATCTCGGCTCTAAAAAGGCTACAAGAAAAAGGGGCTTCAAGTTACAAGAACATGTAATACAGAGCTTGTTAGTAGTACCTTGGTATCTATCTCAGCTCTAAAAGGCTACAAGAAAGGGGTACTTAAAGTTACAAGTACATGTAATACAGAGCTTGTAGTGGTAATACGGTATCTATCTATCTCAGCTCTAAAAGGCTACCAGAAAGGCGCTTAAAGTTACAAGTACATGTAATACAGAGCTTGTAGTAGTACCGGTATCTATCTCAGCTCTAAAAGGCTATAAGAAAGGCGCTTAAAGTTACAAGTACATGTAATACAGAGCTTGTAGTAGTACCGGTATCTATCTCAGCTCTAAAAGGCTACAAGAAAGGGGCTTAAAGTTACAAGTACATGTAATACAGAGCTTTAAAGTAGTAGTACCTTGTATCTATCTATCTAAGCTCTAAAAGGCAAGAAAGGGGCTACAAGTTACAAAGTAATACAGCTTAAAGTACCGGTATACAAAAGTACATGTTACATACAGAGCTTGTAGTAATACCGGTATCTATCTCAGCTCTAAAAGGCTACAAGAAAGGGGCTTAAAGTTACAAGTACATGTAATACAGAGCTTGTAGTAGTACCGGTATCTATTTCAGCTCTAAAAGGAAAAAACTTTGCACATCTAAAATCAATGAATCAATAGTCAGATTTCTTTCAAATTTGATATATATTATTTTCAATCAATATCAAAATTTCAGAAATAAATTGAAATCTGTCCATACACAAGCCTTTGACCTAGGATATGGTTTTATACAAATAGCTTATCCATTAAGTGCCCTTGTCCCTATAAGCACCCCTCCCCCCTTTTTTTTAAACATATGTTCGAGAATCCTTTCTAGCTGGTTGACGAGGGGATGTTGACCATGAAAACTGTAAGCTACACTTCAGTTTATCTGTAGCCCCCAGCTACAGAAGAATGCTGATATTTGTCATTGGTAAAAACTACAACAACTTTACCAATGTTCCTTATAAAAAAAATAAACTGTTCAGAACTACTAATTGGTTCCATTAAGCACCAACCCCTTTTCTGTGATTTTTGTAGCGCACTGGGCGCTTAAAGGGCGAATACAATAACTTGTAATTAACGTTTTGTATACAAAGATGTAAGAGAAAACTTTATGGAATTATCTAAGAATCATAGTGACAAAGTTACAAGGCTTTAGGTCAAATGTCAAGGTCTTTGGCACTTAGGTAAATGGAAAATATCAGATGCAGATTTGACCAGGTGAGCACTTCAGATCCCTTGGGCCTCTTTGTACTATGTTATGGAGTGTATGGTTATGGTTAGAAACACTTGCATACACACTAGTACACACATCAGTAATTGAAATGGATACAGTTAGTTTTATGCAATTCAGTGAAATGTTTAAAGTAATCTTATCTAATTGTTTTTTCAGTTTGTTTCCAATAAGTACTTGGGTGTGAATTGTCTTGGACATATGGTACTCCTAATCGTTTTATGATAGTAAAACACTTTCCGTAAAAATCACTTTGATAATGCGGTTTAATGATGACCCTACTGATAGGCACTTGAGCATATCATACTGTTTCATTTGTTTTGTTATTTTGTATTCCAGGAAGAGAGAGAGTCTTTTAGCAGAATGGCTCAACAGAGAGCTCGTCCTTCCTGTGTTGCCCTTGAAAAAGATTTCAGACTCACAATGAATCTTAAAATTGGTGATTCCATTCTTGGAAAGGTAGATATTGACATAATAGGGGGACAAACAGACTGATGTCCTATACATGTTTTAAGATTGATATCATATACATGTTATAGGGGACAAACAGATTGATGTTATATACATGTTATAGATACATGTTATAGAGGACTAACAGACTGATGTTGTATACATGTTATAGATACATGTTATAGAGGACTAACAGACTGATGTTGTATACATGTTATAGATACATGTTGTAGGGGACAAACAGATTGATGTTGTATACATGTTATAGATACATGTTATAGGGGACAAACAGATTGATGTTGTATACATGTTATAGATACATGTTATAGGGGACAAACAGATTGATGTTGTATACATGTTATAGATACATGTTATAGGGGACTAACAGACTGATGTTGTATACATGTTATAGGGGGACTAACAGACTGATGTTGTATACATGTTATAGGGGGACTAACAGACTGATGTTGTATACATGTTATAGATACATGTTATAGGGGACTAACAGACTGATGTTGTATACATGTTATAGGGCGACTAACAGACTGATGTTGTATACATGTTATAGGGGGACTAACAGACTGATGTTGTATACATGTTATAGGGGACTATCAGACTGATGTTGTATACATGTTATAGGGGGACTAACAGACTGATGTTGTATACATGTTATAGGGGACTATCAGACTGATGTTGTATACATGTTATAGATACATGTTATAGGGGACTAACAGACTGATGTTGTATACATGTTGTAGGGGACTAACAGACTGATGTTGTATATATGTTATAGGGGACTAACAGACTGATGTTGTATTCATGTTATAGGGGACTAACAGATAAATGCAGTATACATATTATAGGGGACTAACAGATTCATGCATTCATGTTTGCATGTGTGAAATGTGAAGGGGCTAGTTTTCATAGATTTTCAAAATTTCTGTTTAAATATCATTTGATTATCATTGCAGAAATAAAATTAATAATTTCAAGATTTTGTTAGTGAATATTACTGATAACATTTTTAAAATATACATGGAATCAGTTAATGAACTTTAATCTGTTTATTAGAAATTATCCTAGAGGCGTGAAAGGACTTGCATTTAATACATCTAAAACATTTTTTACAGGTTCACCATGAAATGGCAAAGTACCATGAAGTTGGTAGATTTCTTATGAGTGAGAACAAGGATGAATCTGAAATAGACTGGGAGTCAGCCATCTACCATGAACAACACGCAGCAGAACTTGGGGAACTGGAGGCAATGGTTACAATGGCTAGATTATACCTTGGTTTAGAAAGAGATGTCCTTTGTAATTGCTCTGTGACAGTAAGTCATTGATTTTAGCAGGTGATATTTACAGCCATTTATACTGTATTGTCACATGATTTTGCGCGTCACATGATTTTGCACACCCATAGTTCTGTCCATTTCAACATATTACAACTGAAGAGCATTTTGCGTCAAAGGTGGTGCATCTTAATAAACCTTTTTAATTAAAATGTTTACTTACATTTTCGTACAACTATTGTATAAAATCAATTCTTTTATCCTAAATGTAAAAATACGCAAGTATTTTGCATCATTTGAGTCTGGTGGTCGGCTTTTGTAGTGTTTACATCTTCGTCATCATAACGATAATAGCTTAATATAATGAGTATTCGTAATTGAAAAGTAACTAGCCAGCAGAATTTTTCCAAGCTCTAATTTGGTGCATGGAAACTTTTTCATTTCTTTTGCAATCATCATATTGAATTTAAAATCAAATAATATGAAGGAATATGGATCACCGTACTTGATTTACATATTCAACCACTTGGAAAATGAACAGTGCACAAAATCATGTGACATTTGTACCTCAGGTTAGAACATGATGTTTGTGGTTTGTTTTTCAGTTTATGGGAATTTTTGCAAATAGATTAACACATTTGTGTAAAAAATGAAAAAGCGAATGTAATTTATTTATGTTGTGTTGATTTTATGATTATTTTACCATTTGGTGTCTACAGTTTTGGGGATCAAAGTCTTGGGTGTGCAAAATCATTTTGACAGCATTGTGCTCTATCAGCAAAATCAGTCTTTTTTTATTGAAAATATTTGTACTAAAAATCTGTTAAAGTCCCTGCATTTTCCACTTTACTTATAGGAGGTGCTAAATTTTCTTTCTCAAATGTTATATTGTAATGGTAATTTTATGAATTTATAGTATACCCAGTAATAGACATTAATATCAGACAAATCTGGAGTTTTTATTTTGAATTTCACATGAGCGTATAAGAAATATCGCTAACATTGCAAACAAATGCTATGGGAATATAAATGATAAGGGTAAAATTGATAGAAATTGCACTGTGTCAGATTTGTTCAGAGGATGGGGGTGTATGTTCCTAAATCCCTTCAGAAGTTTTCCCTCATTTTGCTCTGTTTACTACTTTCTTCCTCTCAAAGTTCCATATAGTAAAACCTGTGTCTGTATGTGTGTATCTGTTTATGTGTATGTGCCTGTTTGTGTGTGTGTGTGTGTGTGTCTGTGTCTGTGTCTGTTTATGTGTGTGTATGCTTTCGTGTGTGTGTTTGCTTTCAAGTGTGTGACTGTTTGTGTGTGCATGCATGTGTGTGTGTCTGTTTATGTGTGTTTATATGTGTATGCTTTCGTGTGTGTGTGTGTTTGCATTCATGTGTGTGTTTGCTTTTATGTGTGAGTGGTTTTATCTGAGTGTGCTTGTATGCATGTATTCTTTCATTTGTGGGCTTCTCTCTGTGTATACATATATGTGTTTGTGTGTGTGTGTGTGTGTGTGTGTGTGTGTGTGTGTGTGTGTGTGTGTTAAACTAAGTTTACAAAAGCAGACAAGTGTGATATAATTTACAATTTTTATAATTTATAGAACACTATTGAACACACAGACATTGGTATTGATTACATGGTACAAGCTGCTGAGGCTGGAGATAGAAGTTGCATGCTATTCCTAGCTAGAACATTTGAAACTGGTGACAATCTAGGATCAAAAAGGTAAATAAAAATTTCTTCACAAACATATTAAAATAGATTTTGTTGTCAACGATTATACATACCTTAATTTTCCAACTATTTTAATTTATTTCTATAAACTCTTTTAGTTATACTATTTTTATATATTTGTGTATATTGTAGATATCCCAGAATTAGATAGTCATGGAAATGTGCTGGTTTTTAGGTATTTCATGGCGTTGTGTATGTCAGTTTGTTGATAATATTGTAGGTCTTACCAAGTTGTGTGTAAAATGAGTTGCCTGTGTGTGGTTTCTGCTTAAATGTACTTACTTGTAGTCCCTGAGAGGTAATGTCTTTTAATTGAAAGTAAAAAAATTCAGGATTTGAAACACAAATCATGTTTGCCGGTTTACTTATTGAATGAGCATAATAAATTTTAACTTGGTTTTTGAATTCGCCATTAAAGATGTAAAACCAATGTACCACCATAGAACTGCCTTAATTATTTAAAGGTAATTAGACAGCAATTTTTAAAGTCAACCAATAACAAACTCCCAAAGCAACCATCTTATTCCTGAAAAAAATGCCTTCACAAAATAGGGAGCAGTGGTTAGAACATAAATGCAAATAACCGTTTAAGCTAGTTAGATGTATTTTGATATTTCTGTATTTGAGAAAGATGTCTTAATTGAATAAAAATGTTAAATTATCATCTAACTTTTTCTCAGAATTTGAATGCCACAGGGCATTTTGGTGTCAGACTTAAATCACATGTAACTGAAAAGTGGTTAGTGTGTCTTAAACCACCACCGACACAAGATTTTATGGGCATATGATAAAATCTTGCTAAATTATGCAATTAACTTTTGACATTCCTTTGTTGATGATGAGATTACTCCAGCAATCTTTATATTGTATACATACATACAAAGGAATAAACAAGCAATGGTAAATATTGAATTTGTCTTACTTCTTTTCCTGTTATTCAGGTTCTAATACATGTAACATTGGATACCATATATATCAAAATTATTTCTACCAGAACACTGCAGAATGAGTTAGTGTTTTCCCCTACAATTTACCTTTTGCAAAAGACCTGTCTTTGCAGACTTTTTCATTATGATGTCACAATTAAATGTCCTGTCAAACATTTGTGTGATTATGATGTCACAATTAAATGGCTTGTCAAATATTTGTGTGATTATGACGTCACAATTAAATGGCATATCAAATGTTGTGATTATGATAATAATTAAATGACCTTCAAATGTTTGTGATTGTGACATTACAGTTAAATGGCCTGTCAAAAGTTTGCGATTATGACATCACAATTAAATGGCCTGTCAAACATTTGTGAGTATGACATCACAATTAAATGGCCTGTCAAACATTTGCGATTGTGACATCACAATTAAATGGCCTGTCAAACGTTTGTGATTATGATGTCACAATTAAAGGAATTGTCAAATGTTTGTGATTATGATGTCACAATTAAATGGCCTGTCAAACATTTGTGATTATGATGTCACAATTAAAGGGCCTGTCAAACATTTGTGATTATGAGGTCACAATTAAAGGAACTGTCAAACATTTGTTATTATGGCATCACAATTAAATGGCCTGTCAAACATTTGTATTATTATGATGTCACAATTGTCAAATAGTGCACATGGAGAGAAATGTGTCAGACATTTGGCGATGGGTCAATAACTCAGGTCCCGGAGTCACCAGATTTCCCAGTACTCATGTTCAACTAACTTTTCATGATTTTAAGGTAAAAACACACAAAATATGTTCTGTAACTGGACATACAACTGTTTGTTTATTGATGGCATACAATTGTAAATATTGATCAAAGTTATTGCTCATTTGAAGAAAACTTCAGAAATATTAAAAAATTGATTGATTAGGTACACAAATTTTGATTAGCTTATTCATTTTTTACAGGTAAATAAATCATAAGTGTGATGCACAAATTTATATGTAAATGATATAGAACAATAATATATTTCCTATTCACTCAAATTCAGAAGTTTTACAAATGACTATATAGTCAAAATAATGAAATAAAAGTTGAGCTTGAGTATTGAGCAAGTTTGGTGACTTTTGGGCCCTGGTCAATATCAACTATATCCCAGTAAGTTGAACTGTACAGTATTGAAAAGCATATGTGAACTTGAGTCTGAAATTTCCTTCAAGCAATTTTCCCAAATGGAAGATGATGCTAGATATATCATGTTTAAAGATCTCTTTTTTCATTATTGTATACAGCTATATATGCATAAGATTTACATTACTTTTATCTGCCTACTCATACAAAGAAAGGGTTGAAGAGGAGAGTGTAAATGTTTAAGATATTGGTGGTTAATTTGATGACTTGCTGTCATACTTCTATAAAATGTTGTATCATTGTTGCAGTATGAGTGAAAATCATTTCTGGAAATATTTTATTGTATGAGTACCAGAAAATAGCATGAGAAGTTTGTATATGTTGTTGCTTTAAATGAATGTAGTGACAAAAGCTTGCAACAATTCTCATGCACATACTTTCTCTCTCTCTCTCTCTCTCTCTCTCTCTCTCTCTCTCTCTCTCTCTCTCTCTCTCTCTCTCTCTCTCTCTCTCTCTCTCTCTCTCTCTCTCTCTCTCTCTCTCTCTCTCTCTCTCTCTCTCTCTCACACACACACACACACACACACACACGTATAGTGTCCTCTCATAGTCACTATAAAATATAATAAATAACTCCTTTACAACATGTACAAAGTGTATTAAAATCAATGCTAACATTTGATTCGCGACTTTTTGCCAACAGGTCAATTTCATGGGAGGATGCAGTTTATTGGTATGAGCAGGCAGTGAAGACTGATGACCATGATGAAGGCGGAGAGTATGATTGTACATTTAATGATCCAACATATGAGTTGCAAGCAAAACAAGCAGAACTTTATCTACATGGAGGACATGGGCTTGAGAAGGATCCTCAGAGAGCAGGTACTCTCAGATTTCTTAATGAATACATCAAGGGACTGATGCAATGAGCTCTTACAAACAAAAGGCTTGGGTTTAAATACTGTCCCACATTAGACCAAAAATAGAAACATCGCTATCTGAAAGTAACAAAAAGCTGTCAAAAAGTAACAAATTCAATAGTGAGAGAAAGCGATTGCTAACAGATTCAATAGTGAGAGAAAGCAATTGCTAACCAATTCAATAGTGAGAGAAAATGATTGCTAACAGATTCAATAGTGAGAGAAAGCAATTGATAACATGCAATAGTGAGATAATGCAATTGCTAACAGATTAAATAGTGAGAGAAAGTGATTGCTAACAGATTCTGCAAGAAAAAAAAATAGATCCTGTGTTATATCTGGATTGATAATTTCATGAGTACTATTACAGTACCTCAGCACCCATGATTAGAGTCAAGGTCATTGTCTATTTGGCCATTAGCCTATCATAATCATCTTCAGAATCTGGGTCAGTGCATAATGAATTAGATTTTACTGACAGAATAATTGAATGTAAAATTAAATTTCTCCACAGAAACACAATTTCACAATTTTTTACATTAATGCCCCTGAATTTTCAGTAGTGAACAAGATTATGATTTTGAGTGACAATATACCTTTAAAGAATCTCATTGCATTTTCAAGTATGTATATTTACATGTTACTGATATCCCAAAGCTTTATTTCAAAGAGAACCCATTTTCAGTCTGTTTTGAACTTTATTTCATCCACATTTGTTTTATTAATTTGACATTTTAGTCAAAGTCATTATGAAATGTAATCTAGAAATACTAGACAGTTCCTCTTAATGAGTGAACACATTTTCTCAATCTAGGTGATTTGTACAATGAGGCTGCAGAGCAGGCCATGGCATCAATGAAGGGTCGACTTGCCAACAAGTATTTTGCCCTGGCAGAGGAGGCATATGGTGAAATGGAAGACACCGGGTAGATCAGTATAGAAATTGGAGTCTATCTAAACCAATAAGAAGAATGAGTTATCACAGTTGATTATAACCTCAAGCATAATAAACACTCATGTTTAAATGGTGATCATTATAATTTTGTGATATATGTTCCTGATATGAAATTAAATAGTGGAGAAATTACTTAGATGTTCAAGAATTTGCTTGGAGTTTTATATCTATGTATGTTACTGTATAAAAGTGATCTCAGTAGTAACACTTAGAGTACCTGTAACATGATGTAATGCTTCATTTAGTGCTTGACTATATATACTGTTAGTGTTGTGCTTCATTTAGTGCTTGACTATATACACTTTCAGTGTTGTGCTTCATATAGTGCTTGACTATATATACTGTTAGTGTTGTGCTAGTGACAGTTGATGAAACAGAAAGTGAGGAAAATGGACCTTGAGGAACAGTGATACAAGCCTACCAATATTGACCTTAAAGTGGAATGATTAACTTTTGTGTATATTTGAATATGTTTGACAGTAAATATACAGACAGGTTTGACCTGGTGAGTTATACATGAAATGTAAATGACGTTTAGAGCTTTTTCAAGCCAGAGAGACATGTTGTGAATCCAAACTGTGCTTAGTGCTATGCAGTAGTAGAAATGTATTGCTCTCATAAAGATCTCATACTTAATGATGGATAGTTTAACATGCATCATAAAATTGGTGTCGTTTTCTTATACCTAACTGCAATAGATATTTTACCATTGATTAAATCAAAGTATATATCTTACTGTTATGTTGTAATTTCTTTCAAGAAAAAGTAAATCAGTTTTCGACTTCATTTGAATTTCATTTAAATATTGTATAATTTTTTATTTTTCATTTTTTATAAATTTCTATGCTTTGGAGAGAAAATTGAAGTTTTTTGTTCATTTTATATTATTTATTGTTTGAAATGTTTGTTTTATTTGGAATTTTTAGTTATTGTGATAAAATTGAATCAGAGATGAAATATTACATCTGAAGAAATTGATTGAGGAAAAATTGACATTTTAATTCGGATTAATACATGGGAAGAATAGATAAAAATGGCAGTTGTTCTTATTGTAAACCATTTTAATGATCTAAGTTTTGATTAGATACATGTATCCAATGCATGTTTTTGAAATATAAAAATGTGAAAGTTTTTGTATATTAGACATTTTGGTGTGATAAGTATGTATTTCTCTTCCAATCTTTTAAGATGTGTGTTCAGGTTTTCTAGTCCAAATCTGTATCGTTTGTAAAGACTTTCTAAAGCTTGCCATTTGAACTATTCAGACTTGTGAATTGCCCATAATACATCATTATTAGTATATTATTATTTCATTTCTGTAAGAAAAACAAAACATGCTATTACCAAGTGCCCTATGTATAAAAATGTTTATATCATTTTGGACTGTTTCCAACTTCTAATTAGTGATATCACAATTGGACAAGAAGGCAGTGTTATATACATGTGTGATTTTTGTAGTTTTGTTTGTAATGCATCTGATGACATCTATTTCATTACTGGCCTAGTGGCCCCAGGTAACAGTTTTCCTGTGACTTCCTTGATTCCACAGAACAACAATTTGCTGTTGCCCATGGAATAACTGTAGACTAATACATTCATTTTTTACATGTCTAGATCATTGTTATGCAGTTTTGAATTCTGTCACACATGTTTAAAAGGCCATCTCCAAAATGAGGTAACTCAAACAACAACAAAAAGTAAAATCATATAGAACTTAAAAACTACCTGCCAATTAGAGATATGTTGTCTTTTCCTGTAGTTGGCTTTTGGGACAGGTTTTATTATTATAATTAGCATTACAAAATGGGAAATGTTGCATATGATTTGGTTTTGTCTTATTCTGGTGTTTAACACTGAGATATCATTCTAGGGTTAGATTACTCTTGATACAGTCATTTTTCTATGAGATTGAATTACAAGAGATTCTTTTTCTGTCATGCTTTCAGATCTTCAGGATCAGTTTATTATTATTTTTGTGTGAATGTATTTTTACCAATTAAATTTTTGTTGCTGTTATTGAAATATACATATGTTGATGTGATGTTTTAGAGAGTGTTCAATTAACTTTGTATTTTGTCTTATGGTTTACACATGTCTAGAGTAGTTATTCTTAACCCAACATCCCCACACCTACACACACACACACACACATACACACACACACACACACACACCTTTTCACTGAGGGGAGTTACTTGTATGTATTTAACACAATTCTACTTCTGTAACCATTTTTTAAATCTTCGGATTTAAAGACAAGATATCTAATATGAGGTGTGCATTAAATTAAAATGATGTGCCATTGTCAAAACCACCAATTGAACCAAGATCCTCACCTTCAATGTCCACTGGTCAATTTTATGAGACATATTGAAGAGATGTACATTTTACTTTGTTTACTGCTACAACACTTACAATGCAGTAAGAACATCCATTAGATTCTGGTTTTGCCACCAAGGTACTTCAAATGGTCATTTTTTTAAGCACAAAAGAAATGTACATTGTACATGTGACACCTGAGATAACTCCCAACATACTTTACTTTGGAATGGTATGTGATCATGGCTTATTTCAATGTATAGAATCTTTTTATAAAGTTTAATCAGTGTTAATGTACTGTTTACTGTGTTTCCTACCTCTAACAGATACCAGTGATAATCTGCTGAATGGGTTCAGGTGATCATCCACAGGTGAAAGTTTTTACATATCTAAATCAGTATGTGAATCTAATGTATATGTTAAGAAGTCCCATGTGATAGTATAATATATATCATAGTAGAACACAGGGTCTTAGGTTCTTCTTTGATACAAAAAATAGAATTCTTGTGGTATAGTAATCTGTATATTGTGGCTTTCAGGGGCTATTACACAACACATCTGTAGTATTATAAATTTCTAGGGTATTTTTTAGGAATTTTCTGTTTCAATAATTCACTGCAATAGTGAAATGTTTGGAAATTTTTAGTGTAGTGTAATGTATATACTGATTGTTATGGTAATAGTGTCTACACTTAGCTTAAATTAGTGTCCATGAATTTCTAATTTCAGTGTTCCTGTGGTATGGTTTATCATTTACAAATTCATACTTTACAATGTATTACAGTAATTTCCAATTATCTTAAGATACAAGAAGTTCTGATATATATTAGCATCAGAGTTCCTACGTGTTTTAGTTTGGAATTTTGTGGTGTAATTTAATCTGTAGATTTGTTAATTATAGTTTTAGAATAATTGATATAAGATTATAAACCCGGTCAAGGATTTATTTGCCATAAGAAAATGTTGATCCTTTATTTACAGTACTTTAAATAGAGAATCAGTACATTATTTTGATGATATTAAGGAGTTATGAAGGAATGTCTATTTTATGTTAGGGAATGTTTAAGTTTGTGGACTATAAAACTAATTTTTCCTGTTTTTATAGTGAACTGAAATAAATTTGATTATACATGTATTTGAATCTTGTAGTATTTTGATAAATCAAACTCAAGGTTTTTATCATTCTCTCCTTTTTCATCTTTTTAAAGAAATCTTGCAGCCATAAATTCACCAAATATTTAAGTTTTAATTATATTCTAAGTTGCCCAGGGCATATATTCCAAAATGACATTTTGCTTGAGCGATTTGTTTTCAGCTTAACAAGCATTCCATTTCATTTGCTGAACAATATTGTTTCTTTGCACTCACAAATTACAAAGCTATATTTTCAGTAAATAGTTTTAACATTTATTTTACATTTTGATTTATCTTTTGATTCTGCATCATCTCATTGTCATGGTTACATTGTTATAAATACTGTGATGTTATTTATATTTAGATGACAGCCTAAGAGTTAGTTGATTTTTATGAAATCTTTCAGCAGTAGCCTTATGTTAGGAGTCTGTTATTAAGATGTTTTGTTGATTTTTTTCAAGTACATGAGATTTTATAGAAGTAAATTCACTTAATGACATTATAGAAGTATTTTCATATCATGAATACTATAATCTGTTCCCACTCTATCAAAGGTCCTACTGCCATTTTATCACGTTCAGAGAATTGCTATGTACTGCAATACAGTGGGCTATCAGTATTGGGTAAACAAGGAAATTTAATCAGGAAAAAATTTATAAATAAAAGGGAAATTCTAATGATCTTGAAATTGCTTGTTACAGGTTATTACATGTGGAAAATAGATATACCAAAATCATTAAGTTCTGATTTCCTTAGTAACATCGTTATCTTAGCATACTTGGAATGGTGCCATATACAAAGCATTCATAGTTTTCATCTGTAGTTGTGGTTATTCCTTAATCTTCATTTTGTGTTCATTTATATATATCTTGTCTCAACTTATCAGTTGCCATGTCCCTACATCAACACTGTCTAATCGGCACTGTCCAATATATATCATTATATTGTATTATATAGCGGCCAGTGGCATGTACTGAGAATTATAGTGATGTGTGCTTCAGATAGGTGGATCCAACAGTTTGTTTAGGTATTAAGTGGTGTTTATCTGAGAGTAACTTCAGATATATGATTTTACATCAGAACAGCTAAATCTAAAATGGACACCACTGGTACAAGACAGCATTAGTGTGCACTCATGCATAATGATTACATCACTGGTAATGATTACACTGATGGTTATTACATCACTGGTGGTTATTACATCACTGGTGATGATTACATCACTGGTGGTTATTACATCACTGGTGATTTTTACATCACTGGTGATGATAACATCACTGGTAATTTTTACATCACTGGTGATGATTACATCATTGGTGGTTATTACATCACCAATAATTAAAAAAAATTCTATATCTAGAGCAAAACTGAATGGTTATGAAAGAAATCTTGACCAAAATCTGATCGGAAGAAGTAGTTGTTATGTAGAAATTTGGAAATTCTTAAAGATTTCTTGGATATTGGTCAAAAAGCTTTCTTTATCTTTATTATTTCATTATGTTACTGCTGATGAATGTTTTAAATAATGCTGTAGATAGGAGTATAAACATCAGTTCATAGGACTTCAAGTATGTGAAGTAGAAAGATATTTGTTTTGAACTGTTGTCAGAGGCATATTAAAATCTACAAGTGCTGTAACAATTTAGAACAAAGTGTTAAAATCTACATGTATTGCAACTATTGAAAACAAAGTATAGAAACCTACACACACACAATTCATTATGTAATAAACTGTTGATATCACAAGCAAATGTTATTAACCATGTTTTGAATATTGGAGTTTTTTAAAGACTGATTTTAGAAATATATTTTCTTTTTTGTGTATCCATACATTTGTATGCACTCATTGCTATGCACATTATTTGTTATTGTCTGGCTTTAGTAGATAATTTTTTTTACATAGTTTTCTAAAAGTTGAGATTTGGCATGTTTTTATATATTTTGTGATACATTTGCACTTATTTGATCTGGATCAATCGGTTTACTCCAATAAAGTTTTTATACAAATGATATATATTTCAACAAAATATAAAAGATAATTATTTTTCTTGTAAGATTATCTTCCAGATGAAGGTAAAGGTTTGATATCAGAATCAATGGTCAGCTGACATTCATTATAATTGAAACACAGTGTGTGATTAAAGGTTATATAGTCGATAGATTTTGCCTTTAGGATTCTATACCTTTGTCAGGTATGGAAATATGATGGTCAATGAGATGTTAGTATTTTACTTAATATAACTTAATAGTTCTGTGAAGGTAATAGAAATTATGATTCTAATTCTCTTAATGCTAGTATTAATGAATTATGATGTATCAGTTGATAATACAATAAAAACGTCTATGTAAATACAATGTATATAGAATTCTTGGTATGTTAATTCACTTCTCAGCTACTTGTCATATATATGCTACAATTTATAATAATCTGGAATTTGTTGCTTCATCAGGTGTCAGTTAATATCACTGCTAAGTTAACAATTAAATATATAGGTGTTATGATAATATTACAAGCAGGTTAAACTGAATTTATCAAATCACCCATATATATCACTGCTAAGTTAACAATTAAATATATAGGTGTTATGATAATATTACAAGCAGGTTTAACTGAATTTATCAAATCACCCATATATATCACTGCTAAGTTAACAATTAAATATATAGGTGTTATGATAATATTACAAGCAGGTTTAACTGAATTTATCAAATCACCCATATATATCACTGCTAAGTTAACAATTAAAATATATAGGTGTTTATGATAATATTACAAGCAGGTTTAACTGAATTTATCAAATCACCCATATATATCACTGCTAAGTTAACAATTAAATATATAGGTGTTATGATAATATTACAAGCAGGTTAAACTGAATTTATCAAATCACCCATATATATCACTGCTAAGTTAACAATTAAATATATAGGTGTTATGATAATATTACAAGCAGGTTAAACTGAATTTATCAAATCACACATATATATCACTGCTAAGTTAACAATTAAATATATAGGTATTATGATAATATTACAAGTAGGTTAAACTGAATTTATCAAATCACCCATATATATCGCATTTTTTTCAAATTCATTGTAATTTTTTCATAACTTGCAATCTTGAAATAAAAACAATATATACCAAGGTTAATTTTCATACTGCTGTATACCATTCAGTATAATTTGTATTTGATGTTTTCATTATTTTTCTGCATTCTAAAATGATACAATATATGCAGCTATTTTGTATAGTGTTAATGCACCAGTTTCATTGTGATTTTTGTTTAAATTATATCACTTGAAAACTTTTTTGACATTACTTGTTAAATTTTGATTTTGCTGTTATGGACAGTTTGTATATACAGAGTGTTGGGTTTAATTAAATATCTTCATGGTACCCATCTCACCTAGCACAAAAATCTGGACCGAGTTGCACAAAGTTAGTTTAACTAACAATTAAGCTCTCAAAAATTCCTACTTTTAGTAAGTGTTTTCTAGAACTGTCAGTTAAATTTAACTGGCTTTTGTGCAAACTTTCTCCTGAAATGCAATGTAATTGTTATACATTTTAATTGATGCATGCTGAATTTTTTTTGTGAAACCTTTAAGTATGAAAACTATGCTACTGGATATTTACCAGAAGAAGAGAGAAAACCACAAACAAAATACAAAATATATCACTATAAATCAGGATTTCTAATAAAGTAAATATAATGAGAGAGAGAGAGAGAGAGAGAGAGAGAGAGAGAGAGAGATTCATTTTGCTCAGTGGAATTCATTTTAACTCATATGAAATTTTTGGAGTGAATTTTTAAACCCATTTGTATGTACATATGTGCATGTTTTTGGTGTTTTGATATTTTTTATCATTTTCCTACATTGTTACTTTCTACAACTTGGATATGACAAGGTTTTCATCAATAAATATTAAAAACATATTGTTTTTGGTTTTTTTTCCATCAACAAGGAAAGGCTAGTGTGTGTGTGTATATATATATATATATAATGTCAAAGTAGAGGACAGTTTATGCCATCTCCCCAGTGCTAGCAACCAGTTAATATGATTAGTTGAGGTCAGGTTCACTTATACATCAACAAAACTTGCACGACATATTTCTTATGATTCTTAGTAAATGCTATGCTGGAATGACCAGTAATTTTTAAAAAATGACCATTTGGAACTGAGAAGAATGTTTGCTGTCAGGTCAAATTAGAGGATGTAAAATAACTAGGAAACTTTTATTACTCTGTCTTATTGCCTGTCAGTCTACATGGTGTATGACACCAACTCGGGTAGTTTGATTAATTTCTGGTCCAGACTTATAACAGGTGAAACTGAAAGTTATCATTTAAATTGTATGACTGTTTGCTCGATAAGTAAATTTTACATACTCAAGAAAACAAATGGCTTTTGTGTGTCAAACAACTTTTGAATGACACAGGATTTCGTTATAAGTGGATAAGTCCTATTACTTAAAATTACGATAATAATAAAATAAAAATAATAATAAAGATAATAATAATAACAAAAGTAATGCATCCCCCCCCCCAAGTTCATTTTACAAAAGCGTAAGGACCAATATCTACAACACTGGCATGACAATGTTTATGATTCTCCTATATCACTTTTCAATAGAATTATTTAAGATCAGTTTTAACTGGAACTATACCTTCTTCTATTGTCGAAAAAACAAAAAATAACTTTTTCAAAATTCAGGACAACAAATCATCGTCGACCTATTGAAACTGGTCATTGGAAAAATATAGAAAAGTTCAAAAGATTTTGTAATTTATGTGAAAATCAAGTGATTGGTGATGAATTTCATTACACGTTTGAATGTCCATATTTCAAATCAATATGAATGCGATTTTTACCAACATATTACCACAAAAGAGTAAACACTATTAAGTTGTATGATCTGTTTAATACAAATAATCAACCTCTTTTACAAAAAAAAATGAATGTATCCAGCTTATTATGAATCATTATTAGTCCTGTTAATTTTACTGCAAATTTCACATGAATTTCTTAAGCCATCTTAGATTGTTTATTCATTTTGTTACACTTATTGGTCATATTTTATGATCTGAGTTTGATATAAAGTTATGTTCTGTTCAGTTTTGTTTTGACAAAAGTCATTATCCACATTTTAATAACTGGAATAAGGATCACATTTTAATGAATTTAAACAAATGTCTTGCAATTGTATACCCATATACATGTACCAGGTATCAGTATGTAAAGAGACCAGTTTAATTCAAAACAAATTATGCAAGTAGACTAATACATGTTGATTAAACAACTTGTCTAACTATCCAGTAGTGAATATTCCTTTTAACATGTTTAACAAGCCAACCACTGCAGTTCTTGATGATAACGGACCTGGTATGCCATTTCAATAAAGAGTGCGAAACGAAATATTCAGGTAACCAATTTATTGCTCAATCATACATGTACAAGCATTAAGAAAATAAAATCATAACATAAGATTTTCCTTCAACAGAGTTCAAATTTTCTATTTGCAAAATTATTAAGAATGTATGTAATTTTTGTATACATGAGATATTTGTAAAGTTCTTCGTAAACAATAAAAAATGAATATATAATGGTTTAAGCGACAGAGTTGTTTCTGTTGTATAGAATGTTGGTTTGAAAGACATGGTATGTATTCTTCACTTCAACTTCAGCCCAGCAACTGACTGCTCCAGGGACTGAAAAACAAGACAAAAGACTGATCTTAAATTTATCGCATAAAAGTAAAATGTTGTAATACATACAGAGGGTTTTCGGAGGGGTAGTTGGTGAGGGAAGAAATATTTAAGATCTTTTCACATTTTCAAAAGACATTTCATGTCTATTTTGACTGACCACTGTAAAAGATGAAAACTACAGGAATGTAAAGGATGGATAAAAACTATACATGTACCAACCCAACGCATCGCTATATATCTACCCTTTCCCAGGTAATGTACTGGTCTACCACGGTAATTGGCACATGTTTACAAACACAACAAGTCTAAATCAAATCATAAGAGAGGTCACAAGCTACTTGTCACAAAATATTAGAGATTTAGTATTGCATGAAATCTGTGCATGGCATTTGTTTTACCTATACAACCTATTTTTGGAAAGTAGACCGTATTGTTTTGGTTTCTGACTGAAACAGGCTGTGCCACTTTACCTTGGTAGACCTATACCCACCCCGTACAAATAAGCTTGATAGTAATTTAAATTGTTTTTCTCAATATAATTGTCATCACTGTCTTTACCTTAAAATCCCAAATGATCAGCTGACCATCCTTTCCAGTGGTAGAGAACTTCTTACAGTTTTCCTTTGTTCCATCATAAATACACACTTGTCTGGAATGAGATATAAAACTGATATCTATATCATAAATACACACTTGTCTGATAACTATATCATAAATACACACTTGTCTGATATCTATATCATAAATACACACTTGTCTGATATCTATATCATAAATACACACTTGTCTGATATCTATATCATAAATACACTCTTGTCTGATATCTATATCATAAATACACACTTGTCTGATATCTACATCATATATACACACTTGTCTGCCCACTCATATGGAGACATCATCAAATGCTGATGAAGGGCTTCAAATTTTGGCCTAAGCTCAGCACTTACGGCCATTGAGCAGTGAGGGTTCTTTAACGTGCCGACACCTACTGTGACACGGGACCTCTGGTTTTACTGTCTCATCCAAATGACAGGAAACTAACCTGCCGCCAGCTGGACTCGAACTCACGACCAAGAGTCCAGCGAACTACTGACTGAGCCAGGTCAGCTCGATATCTTTATCATAAATACACACTTGACTGGAATGACGGATATAAAACTGATATCTACATCATAAATACACACTTGTCTGATATCTATATCATAAATACACACTTGTCTGATATCTATATCATAAATACACACTTGTCTGATATCTATATCATAAATGCACACTTGTCTGGAATGACAGATATAAAACTGATATCTATATCATAAATACACACTTTTCTGATATCTATATCATAAATACACACTTGTCTGATATCTAGATCATAAATACACACTTGTCTGATAACTATATCATAAATACACACTTGTCTGATATCTATATCATAAATACACACTTGTCTGATATCTATATCATAAATACACACTTGTCTGATATCTATATCATAAATACACACTTGTCTGATATCTATATCATAAATACACACTTGTCTGATATCTGTATCATAAATACACACTTGTCTGATATCTATATCATAAATACACACTTGTCTGATATCTATATCATAAATACACACTTGTCTGGAATGACAGCTATGTAACTGATATCTATATCAACAATAAACTTTGAAATGCTCACATATTTTAATTTTCATATTTTGTATTAAAAAGAAAACAATAAAAAAGGGAAAATTCAAACTAATGTAAATCTATGCTATCAGAGATCTAAAATACAGACAATATGTAAAATGTTCTAGACAAAGTATTTTATAAATATGTAAACAAAACATAAACAGTTGTATACCTATATATATAACAGAATCAAATAGCTGTATGTCTGGTTTTATCATTTTACCCTTCAACATCATTGAATATATTCACCCTGAGTTAGGTTCACCCTCATTTTGTTTCTGAAGGTATCTTTTACATGTTATAATATTAATATATTCAATCATATCATAAATTCCTACATTAAGGCCTTCAAAGGAGGCAAAAATAAAACATTAATGTACACAAAATTCAAAAAACAAAACAACAAACATGAGAACATGTACTTTATATTTTCTCAAAGCCGTAAGTATGACTTACAATATGGTGTTCTGATGTTTTGTTTTCAGAGAAGTGTCATCATCTGCCGTAGCTTTCTTATCCAAGTTTTTAAATCGGTTCATAGCACTGTAAACGATAACAGTAAACTTGTACATACAAAGCATAACAATCATGTGTAAGAGGAAAACTTGGTCTTAATGTATCCAAGTGCTCACTAACATTTGACACATAAGTTCAATATATACATTCTATTACTGGTAATAGAGAATAAAGTCTATACAAAACACCTTTTACTATGATGACATTTTATTTTGCCTGTTTGGTTTGCTATTTCTACTTTGGCTGAAATATCTGCATAACAATTTTCACAATAACTATTATCTTTATTATTATTATCATTATATAATTATTTATTGACAGTTACTATATTGCCATAATATGCAGAAAATGGTCTCTGCACTATCCTGAACAATCTCTGCCAATAATGTAAAGGTCAGCTTACAATGACATAATTCTGACTTTATTTAAAATATTGACAAAATCTGCCAGTGCGAGAAACGCATGAAAATGAACTCACCTGGCTTAAACTCACAGGAAAATTACCCTTATATAGTAAAACTCTGAATATACAGACAATAAATATACACAAACATTAACATGAGGAAGTGCATTTCAAACAGAAACACAAACATTACTGACTTTATTTTATTTGTCTACTTAGTTACTTGATAGGAGGATTAATGATGTTAAGCTTATTCCATATTGACCCACTTATTAGGCCTGTGTATCTTTATATACAATATGAATGTTCATTCCCATAATTGCAACATGTTAACATACCTCATTGTTGAAACCTCCTTCTCCTGTGGAATGTCAAGGTCAGTCATGAAAGTGATTTTTCCATCATCGCTGTGAGAGAAAAGTTTAGGGTTGCAGTCATTTCCCTGAAACAAAAATATTGTAGCAATCAATCATAAAGTCGATCAGCAGACCATCTTTATTTGATACACCATTTATACACTACACTTTTTAAGGAAAACATGTCACATGGTTTTTTAACAACAGGGGAGACCTTGACCGACAGATGTGACCTCTGTGTTTATTTCCAGCAGAAAAAGAATATAGAAAACAGGCATAAATGGGGACTCAAGAATTTGTCCTCCATATGTTAATTTTACTGAAATTGAAGTTACAGTGCAGACATAGTGTAGTCATTCCATTTATGACACATTTTTGCTTTGAAATTTAAATCACTCAGTTTAATTGAGATATCAGACCCTTTTCTATAGTTTACTTGGGGCCAATATTTGGCCCAATTCCCAATGCAAAATACTTGTTTTATTTTTCTGAAAAAAAAATCCCCAAAAATCAATGTAAATGAAATGTCTTAATAAAAGAGACCCAATTGCATTTAGTTTTACATGTATGCAAACTATTTTTCCCAATTTGACTTGGAATGAAATTCCCAATTGTGTCGCCATTGTCATCTCCACAAAATTGGCAGAAAAAGGTCTGGATTTAACCTACAGTCCTACATAAATCATTTTCAACCAAAACATGTAGAAGTGTTTATACTCACCACAGCTACAATACTGTTATTGGTCACCCAGGTTAAGCTCATCAGAGGTAAAAACTTTCCTTTTAGCACAGCCAGTCTGCAATAGACGACATATCAATAAATCCAGTTTGAAAGAGCAAGCAAACTCGGATATAATAAAATCAAAGCGGAATTAATATTTGTTTTAAATAACCAGGGGTTTCAAAAAAACAGGGTTATAATGGTAAAGAAAATATATTTCCTGGGGATCAAAATCATTTCAAATTAAGCCAGATTTCAATGTAAAACTAAGATTGAAAATTTACTCCAGAAAATCTGACTTACAGGTGAGTCTATATGGTAACATGGTTCAACATAAGTGGATGGACTATATTCACATTTGGATTTTATGTCATGATATTTTATAACATGCGGAAGTAAAGTTAAGACCCTCCACTTGCTTTCTAGAGGTATAAGCAAATTCTGATGACTCTGTTAGCAAATCAAAGTACTAGAACATTTCCTTCACAAAAAGATGTATTTAAAATGTTCCAATTTACTATGTATAGACAAATATAAACTGGAACTTGAAAGTCCATACAGTTGTATAGAGTGGTTTATCAAAAGAAGTATATATAAGCAGCACACTTTGTTGTCTGTGAAACCTATGAACATATCAAAGTAAAAAGTACTATTTATAAAACCATTTCAAAATATTTCACTAAATGTGAGCAATTTTATGTATTATCTTCAACAAAGTGATTCAAACAGAAATCAACATACAACTGTCCATTAGCTCCATCTACAACTGATATGCTGGAGTCATGTCCGATCCAGGCAAGTTTGTCTCCACTCGGAGAGAAAGAGATGCCGTGAACCCATCCACCTGTAAACAGAATTGAAAAACTGTTACCAAAAATGTTCTCTTTACCTCATAAACAAAATTAAAGCAAACCAGAAATTTAGTGTATATGTCTCTGATAATTGTTTTTGAAGCTGTGTGAGGGTTAAACAGTTCTGTGAGAGGGGTATACATTTTTGTGTGTTGTCAATTTTACGACAGACATAAAGTAATAATGAATCATCATTATAATTCATAAAACATGACAAATGTGAAAGATAAAACTTTGATACAAGCTACATACTATAATAATAGTATATTTATGGTACGGTTTATGTTTAAATAAAGTTATCAGAAGACAACACAGCTTGCAAGTGACAGTATTGTGTCTGAGATACTGAAATTATTATAAATTATTTAGAAGCACAGTGGTCAGATACGGCATTAACTAGGACACAAGGTTAAGATACCATCTGGAAGGGCAGATAGTCAAAATGGCATTGTCAAGATCACAAGGTAAAAATCCATGGTACTACCTGAAAGGACTGACCATAAGGATTGAAAATGTGAGACGATAAAACTTTACTCTATATATTTCAAAAGTTATATTTCAGGTTAAATTTTTTGAAAAGAAGGTGGAATTTGAGGGTCAAGGTAAATGAGGTCAATAGGCCAAAAATCAAAGTAACATTGGATATCCTTCATCACCAGGAGTATACATCTGAAATATAACAGCCCTATCCTACATCATTCAAAAGATACAGCCCTGAATAAATTGTCCATGAACAATAAACACAATGCTGGGAGTATAACATTATCTCTCTGAACACTTTTTCCCGCCAAGCTAAAAATTATTGTGCATATGTGTGCATATGCATTTCATAACAATTAATAAAAATATACCTCCTCCATTAGAGAACTCGCACATCATATTTCCAAATGGCATTTTACTTCCCCAAGTTGTAGGAGATGGTTTACTCTCTATCTCTTTAATGTAAGCAGAAAATATTCTGAAAACAAAAAGGGAATTTTTTTAAAGTATACAACCTTGACATAACTAGATTAATAGTTTAAACATTTGTTTAACAATAATTAAGAGGGATTGGACACAAGTTACTCAACTTAGATACATCCTCTACCAGGCTTAGAGATGTCTTGTTTTGGAGCGTCTACGGGCACTAGCTCCTTTTTGTTTGCAAACTTTAAACCCCTTCCTAGGAGCAAGAACCTGCCAAATTGGGTTGAAATTTGTCCAGTGGTTCTTGAAATGAAGTAATATGAATGGAAAAGTTAATGGACAGACAAATTGGACACTAGGCCATAGCAAAAGCTCGCTTGGCTCTTTGGATCAGGTGAGCTAATAAATGATAATAACTTCATTGCATTCATTTTTATTGAATTGATTAACTTCTAGAAATATCATGTATACCTAGCTTTGAAATCAGATGATCCAGCTCCTAGAAGCACATTATTTGGGTGCCAGTCTAAGCTGAAAAAAAAATGAAAGTCTCTTATATGTTGCTTAATTTGCTTTGATGTTATTCTAAGGGCAAATAACATCCAACTTTTAATTTATCAATTTCAAATACTAGATGACTTCCTCATGATAACACACAAACTAAAATAATGAAAACAAAGTAATATGTCTTAAAGGAATGTTGATTAAATCTATTACTACACCTCAGTACACATGTACACGTACTTACCATGTCACAGTTGATCTGATTGGTTTCTTAATCTGTTACTACACCTCAATACATACTTACCATGTTACAGTTGATCATACTGTTACTACACCAATGTACACAGTTGTTGATCAGATTGGTTTCTTAATCTGTTACTACACCTCAATACATACTTACCATGTCACAGTTGATCTGATTGGTTTCTTAATCTGTTACTACACCTCAATACATACTTACCATGTCACAGTTGATCTGATTGGTTTCTTAATCTGTTACTACACCTCAATAAATACTTACCATGTCACAGTTGATCTGATTGGTTTCTTAATCTGTTACTACACCTCAATACATACTTACCATGTCACAGTTGATCTGATTGGTTTCTTAATCTGTTACTACACCTCTACACATGTACACGTACTTACAATGTCACAGTTGATCTGATTGGTTTCTTAATCTGTTACTACACCTTAGTACAAATGTACATGTACTCACCATGTCACAGTTGATCTGATTGGTTTCTTAATCTGCTTGCTGACCCACCAATTATTCTCCTCCTCAAAATAACAAACAGATATCACTCTTGAACTACTGCCTACAGCAAATTTATCCTCTGTAAAAAAGAATGACAGTTTAACGATTGTTTAGGAATATAGAGATTTCATTTCAGAAGTTTCTGGAGTTACAATGTTAGTTTAATTTATTGGTTTGGTTATGCTTTATTTAAGCAAAATTAAGTAACAAATGATGAAAAATCACCAATATAAATTTTAACAATAACCTTTTGGTGACCATTTGACACAGGTAGCAGCTCGGTTGACTCTAAGAATGACTAGGTTAGGTTTCCACTGGTTTCCGTCATTCAATTCCCATACATAGGCATTCCTGTCCTGAAATAAATGTGAAGATAGAATATGAATAATCAAAGATTCTTTTTTAATACATTTTAGTTCATTTACATAGTCAAAGTAACAAATATTTTGAATTATACCTCTCTCTGCTTCTGCATCTCAGCCTAAGCCAACTTTATTCCAATTTTTGATTCTGTCTGATTTTTTTCAGACTTCCAGTAGATTTGTGCAGGAAATTCTACTTGTAAAGATTCTGTTCATTAACTATAGTAAGCCTGTCCACGTATTTCATCATTGTTTTACATCAAACATTTCTCACTTAATCATATAGAGACCATCTAGAGGTGAAGTGCCATCTAGAGGTGAAGTGCCACAGATTTAGACCAGTGCTATGGAATTAAGCCTATGCAGTGTTCTTTGATATATCATGTATACTGTGACATTTACATCAATTCCAAAGATGTGTGACTTTCATTTTTTATGCCAAGCACTTCGTGAAAGAGCAGTCATTACTTGTTTTATGAAGGTCTTATATACGAACCAACTTTTGTAATCAAGCCAGGAACCTCTTATTTTCAAGGTGAATCTTCTACCTGACTAATTCTCTGAAAGTGGTCATCTAAAGATGACATAAAACAAAATGCAAACAGCATAATATAATGTTAGCATTTGAAAGTGATGTGTAAATTAACAATACTTAAAAAGGACATTTGTGGGTTTTTTTCAAATAAATTTTCTAGTTTGTTCCTACTTAGACTTGATATGCAATAACAACAGGCATAATAATTCTTAAATCCCTATAAATTCTGTGAAAATTGCTTGAGAAACCCAGTTTGGCAAATATTTGTTTGCAAATTATTAATTCAACCTTACTATTTGTATATATATGCATACAACACTGGATCTGAGTTTATTTTCACAAAATATATAGTAATATAAGAATTTTAATGCCTGTATTTATCTCTACATTGTTCTTGTACATCAATAAGCAACCATAAGACTATACTTACAGCACCACATGTCACTATTCTGTTACTAGATGCTGCCCAGTCAATTCCTGTCACTCTCTGACCATGGTCAGTCAAAGTGGCTGTATCATCATAACCAAGTGGCACCTTCTTGTAAATCTTCACTTCTGAGGTGTTCAAGGACAATGCAAGCTCTATCAAAACATCAATGAAATAAAGGCTTTTAAAAATTAGTTAATTATAACATTGATGAGTAAGATACTGATGGTTAGTACTGTTTTATGTCAAACAATAGTGTGCTATAATACTGATATCAAGCAACAGTGTGCTATAATACTGATATCACACTACAGTGTGCTATAATACTGATATCACACTACAGTGTGCTATAATACTGATATCATACTGCATTGTGCTATAATACTGATAATACACTACAGTGTGCTATAATACTGATATGTCAAAATTACAATACAGTGTGCTATAATACTAATATCACACTAGAGTGCTATAATACTGATATCACACTACAGTGTGCTATAATACTGATATCACACTACAATGTGCTAAAATACTGATATCACACTACAGTGAGGTATAAAACTGATATCACACTGCATTATGCTATAATACTGATAATACACTACAGTGTGCTATAATACTGATATGTCAAAATTACAATACAGTGTGCTATATTACTGATATCACACTATAGTGTGCTATAATACTGATATCACACTACAGTGTGCTATAATACTGATATCAAGCAACAGTGTGCTATAATACTGATATCACATTACAGTGTGCTATAATACTGATATCACACTACAGTGAGGTATAAAACTGATATCACACTACAGTGTGCTATAATACTGATATCACACTACAGTGTGCTATAATACTGATATCACACTACAGTGTGCTATAATACTGATATCACACTACAGTGAGGTATAAAACTGATATCACACTGCATTGTGCTATAATACTGATAATACACTACAGTGTGCTATAATACTGATATGTCAAAATTACAATACAGTGTGCTATATTACTGATATCACACTATAGTGTGCTATAATACTGATATCACACTACAGTGTGCTATAATACTGATATCAAGCAACAGTGTGCTATAATACTGATATCACATTACAGTGTGCTATAATACTGATATCACACTACAGTGAGGTATAAAACTAATATCACACTAGTGTGCTATGATACTGATATCACACTAGTGTGCTGGGGGGGGGGGAAAGGGAGGGGGGGGGGGGGGGGGGGGGGGGGGGGGGGGGGGGGGGGGGGGGGGGGGGGGGGGGGGGGGGGGGGGGGGGGGGGGGGGGGGGGGGGGGGGGGGGGGGGGGGGGGGGGGGAAAAAAAAGGAAAAAAACGATACTGATATTACACTACAGTATGCTATAATACCAATATGAGGGTTGGAAGTTTTAGTAAATTATATCTATTTACGTATTTTTATATTCTAAAAAGTGAAAACTATGATCATTTAATTTGAGTTGAGAAAAAAAATTAAGGGTCTGATAAGGTAATTCTGGTGTTTAATGTACATACATTTTCATTAGTCATTGCTCATGTTTATACATATTATCTACTGCAGGGCTCAGGAAAACACTCATCCACTTGTCTGTGACGAGTGAAAATCAGATTTGGCAAGTAAAAATCTGTAGATAATTTTTGCTTTACACTGTATCCATTAATCATAAAGTTATGGCTAACCCAAAATGAAAACCTATCTGGTTATGCTACTTTTAGACACAATCCAAAAAGTAACATCCAGGACTTGCCTATCTTATTTACATCAGTAACAAAATAGCAGTAGCTGGTAGGCAGTTGAAGCGCCTTAGCGACACGATTTTTCCAAAGGTTCAAATAGCGAAGCTGGTTCCGAGGAGAGAGAAAGAAAGAAATATCTTGACGGAATTAAAAATGAAACAAACGTCACGCATCTCATTGAGCAAAGACTGAGCATTATCAGTTAGAAACTGAAACCGCAAGTTCGAGCATACAAAATACTATACTTCAGCCTTAGTGCGAGTCAGGCCAATTTCTACCGCATTAGGTTAGCAATCAAACAATTTTAAAACACAGAGAGGAAAATAACGAAAAGAGCTATGACTGAAAGAGTGAGATAGAAGAAGAGATCAGATAGGGTAATAGATATGTTGATTGGAGAAAAGTGTACTGCTTTATAATGAACAGTAAACATTGAGGCAGAGGGAGGGGAGTTTCAATGAAAAATATTTAAAAATGGGTAGTACATCGATAGTATTTGAGTATATGAAAGATAATGTATTATCAATAAGAATCTCCAAGGTAAGAAGATGAAAATTCCACAGGTTCATTTACATTCAGCCTCAGGGAGGAAATACATCCCACAAGAAATAAAAATGTCATATTAAATGCTCAAGGGATTGGGAAATACATGTCAGGGTATTAGTCAGTGTACCACTGGAAAAAAACGAGTTTACTGAATTAACAGGGAAAACAATTATTTTTTTTTTTTTTTTTTATACTGCATATCATATTACCAAACAAATCATTTGAAAGTTTAAGTGGATTACAAAAAAAGTCTTGATCTGGGGTCTATATATGAAAATGCAATTATTGTAAAGAACTTATAAACTGAATTTCCAAACTTGAAAGTCAAAATAGGGAGAAAGATGTACATTACAGTATATTATTTTCATGGATGAGTAGTTTTTTCATTTTGGACGAGTACTTTTTGTCAAGCACTTGCCCGTCTGACAAGTGGTTTCAAGATTTTTTCCTGTTCCTTGCTACTGGTCAATCAGACCACAACTTTAACCCTGCTGCAAAAGTTACTAGTCTCGGACTTTGGGATAACTGCTAATTTCGAACCCTGAATATCATAAATTGGGTTTCAGGGTTTCCACTGGGAGCCGAGAGTCAGGGGTTATTGACCCCTCAGTGAAAATTTGTAGGAGTCAACACTAAAAATTGAAGAGTCATAATGAATCGATAGTCAATTACACAGCACTTTTTGTGTGAATGTAAATGCAATGCCTAAACAACCTGTACAGTAAATGCTCAGCCAGTCAGGTAACAATGTGTTACCATGTGTAATTGTAAAGTACATTTTTAAAATGAGTAGATCTATTTCTATTTCTAAATTTAATGTTTACTTGAATTTCTTCTTTATTTGTGTATACTCCATGGTAGTCATGGGACATTTCTGAAGTTCCATCAGACTTTTTTTTAATTTTTTTTTTTTTTTTCGGGGGTGGGGTATATGCCCCGATTTAAAGTTATTTTTAAAAAATGGGATTCACCAATAATTCCAACAGTGATATATATATATGATAATGATAGTAAAGCAGTAGGCTTGATAGTTTATACCACCGCCAGATGCTAGAGGACAGGAATTTGGTTTTTTTTTTTTATTTTGTTACTTTATTATTATTTGCAACTTTACTCAAAGCTATTGATGTATTTTTATTTAATTTTGAGATTTTTTCCCAGTTTAGATTATGTCCTATTTTTTATTATACATGTACATACTCCAATATATACAGTTTATCATCAGAAAAAGGGCATAATCTATAATGTGGAAAAAACCTCGAAAGTAAATAAAATTATACTAATAGAGTTGTTTAGTAATAATGCAAAGAATGATAAATTAACAAAACAAAAAAATATACAAATACTTTCCTCAGGTACCTGTGATTATACATCGCTGATTTTGGCTGGGGTGGGGGGGGGGGTTAAATTAAATTCCCAGATCGATTTGGTCTTCATTCTAATCAGCTAGATATTTTTTTACACCAGTGTAAAGCTGTTGTCTTAAATACTCTTTTAAATTACTAAACATTATCGGAAAATGATTACATTAAATCCTCAGTATTAAGAAAAAATCACTGGCAATTGCAGATGCACTTCACGGTAAAGTCGCTCTAATTTTACTCTACCAAAGATCGAAGAATAAGGTACAAAAGTGTGTCGGTATTGATGATGTATTTCAAATAACAATCTAAGGTCACAATAAGATAAACTGGAATTAGTTTGCTGATACAGTAAATATTAATATAAAATTTTATTTTATTTTATTTTTTGTTTTACGCCATACTCAACAATCTTTCAGTCATATGATGGCGTCCAGTTTTTATTGGTGGAGGAGAAACCCCAGTTACCAAGGTAAAGAACACCAACCTTCGGCAAGAAAACTGGCAAACTTTCCCACTTAATTCGAAATGACCCTAGCAGGATTCGAGCCAGAGGTGAGAGGCCTTGTGATTTAGAGCGCAATGCTCTAACCACTCGGCCACGGAGGCCCCTATCATTAATATAGAATAAATAAATCCATTCCCCATTTTATGACATGCTGACCACTTCTGTGCATCTTACCATGAGGACAAATGTGAACCACTGACAAGCTTCGGATGGGCGCTACACAGTCATAAACAATCAGCAGTGATAATTAGTTAATCTGTTTTGAGCGACAGACAGACGAGATTAAATTACACAGCCCACTTGAAACTAACCACTTGTCAATAAGCATGTGCTATCAAATAACACAATTTCATTGCTCAATCACTTTAAACATCTTCATGGGGAACTTTAGATTAACTCTTCGGTAAATATATTGAGAGTCAAAATGACCCCTGTGGTGAATTGTCATTTGTAAAATTTGGGTTGTAGTGAAATTTCGGGGGTCAAAACCCGGGACCTCTAGTCAAATGGAAACCTTGTCAGGGATATTTTGGCCAGTGTTTAATTATCATTAAATTGACCAAAATTAAACCGTCCAAAATATGTACACAATGTTTCTACTTTTAAAAAAAAGTATTTGTAAATAAAATACAAGGGTTATTTTTAAATAACACTGTGTTGACTATACAAATGATGTCACACAAATGATTGTTAAAATGTCTTCCATCTCTTACCTGTCCTCTTACTATTCCAAGCATGGCATGTGATAGGATCAACACCAAAACTATGTGCAGACATTTTCTATTCTCTGAAAAATGAAATGTTTAATTATATTTAAATGCATGTAAATGTTAAGTATCATAATGCTCAATAATATGGAAATAAAATTTTGAACAAGGGCATCTTATTGTAATTGGGTAAAGGAGGATATTATACACATAAATAATATAGAAATAGCCATCAACCTTTTGTTTGTGCTAGATTATTCAGCAAGGTCTGTCATAACTTGATGAAAGAAGAATTGGAACTTAACTTAATTAATTAATATACAAATAAACACAGGTAAGCATAGCACAATCAGAATGAGCAAAATATTGAAAAAGCAAGCTGTTTTTATTAAGTTAATTTCAAATTTATCCAAAATCATCAATGACTGTCACATATATACAATCAATGAATCATATTTCAAATCAACACAATATTCAAGTTTATTTGGAATATATCTGACAACAACTGTCAATTTTCGGGTCAAATACTTGACGTGAACCACTCTGTTATATTATAACTGGTCTAAAATTAAAAGTATACAATAAAAAGAACAAAGTGAATTTGGGGTGTGGCAATTATCTGCCCCTTGCAGCCAACAGTTTTTTTTCTGAACACTGAAAATTTACAATTATATATGACCACTTATTTCATATATTTCTGAATGAACTTAGTATCATACTTGGCTAATGTTACAATGTGTAATTTCCCTGTCTTCAACTGAAAAAAGACTGTGAAACGCCCATGTACTCAAGGAATCAAGGGAGGCAATTATCTAAAAATACGTTAAACATTTCGCTTCTGTAAATTTAACACTTTGTACCAATACTCTAAAACTAGACCAAAAATAAAAATAACAAGTGCGTTTTATGTTTAAATGATATTACCTCAAATTCGCGGACTCTGGGCAGTCTACACGAATTTTTCACGTCTTTGTCCTATTTCCTGGTTGGTCCAAGTGCGCTGGGCTGGTGCTCGTTCTGTGATGAACGACTGTGATGCACAACATATTGATTTCCTAATAATAATTACACAGATATATTATTTTCTGTCATGATTTTACTAAGTAGTACAAATAAGTAATATTGGATTTTCATATTTGATTAATAATAACTTGAAGTCTAAAAATATAGTGTTTTATTATTGATTCATTTATATTTTGAAGCGCATTATGATTAAAGCGAAAGTTCAAAGGGCATAGGTCAGATTAATCGCTTCCTTCTTCCCGGTTGGCAAGTACAACATTGACATGTGCTGAATTGACAGACACAATGAAGTTATCGAATGATAAGGTGATTGCCTGCGTTGTTTTGTATTTTGTTGTTGCTGCTGCAGAAAAGGACGAAGATGATCCTGCCGTGAAACTTCCATCGTTATGTGAAGGTAAATTCATTGTATTGACACCGGATGATTAATTTGACCTACATCTTAGCGTTTACGAATGCATTCAGAAATTTTGTCTACTTTCATTTCATCTTCACTTACATTTGTCTTTATTTACAAGAAAGAAATTTAATGATTGAATGACATGAATTTGTAATTTTGTCATGGAATGCATATATTTTGGTTATACATTAATTTACTGCCAGGCGGGAATTGTTATCTTATCACAAGGGAAAACGTACAAATGGCAAATATTGATTGGTTGATGCTTATCACTGGATTGGAACAAAATGCTATTTGCCTCTATGTATATATCTCATTGTCATTAACACTGCATGCATAATGGTAGCTGATTACTCTTTATGCTGAGGCAGGTAGCTCAGTGGGTAGACAGTATAATGGGATCATTGGTTTTAGTGTGGAATTTACAGGCATCTAAGACTGTTTTCCCTAGAAAATACTGTCATAGTTTTCCCAGCGATATACATGTGTATAAAGCTAACATATATTAGCTATATATATCGCTGGTTTTCCCAAATAGAGCAGGTATGACTCCCAGTTTGGCCATTCAAATTTTCCACACTAATTAGAATAAGTTAAAGTCAATAGTCTCACGAGCCTTTTTTGAATTTTATTATGGGATGAACAAGAAAAAACAGTGTAGAGTGTAATCAATGGGGACCATGTAGCTCACTCATGGAGCATCTATACAGATTAAAGAAGGCCCAGGTTCAAACCATGACATCAGGAAAACACATGAATTTTAGGATATACAGACAAGTCGACCCTAGGACATCTCGGCACAGGACAACTCAACCTATTTATAGGACAACTCAGCCCTGAACTTGAGACAACTCAGCCCTAAAAATATGGGACAGCACAATTTACCCCAAAAGACCTTAAAAACCTGAAAACATTTATAAGGTACCAATTTTAGCAATCTTAATATAATGTGATGAATAATTTTTATGACTGTAGATGTTTTTGACTTTGATAATGTCATTTTATCCAATTTCACAATGTATTTTTGAAATCATATTACAGTCAGAATGACATTTTAAAATCTATCAGAATGTTACTTTATATAGCATGATAAAGACATTTAATACATATTCCATAATACATGGAATTTGTATGTTATAAATTTGACATAATATAGGAAGAATATCGCAAGAATTGTAAAAACGAATAATTTCAGAAGACCAATTTGGCTCTTCATTTTACTAAATGCCAGTGTCTGTAAGTTCTGTGCGAGAGTTGATAAATGTTGATTTGTTGATTTATTTCTAGCTGTCTATGAAATATTTATATAGAAGAAAATACATTTAAAATGATTATTAATGCAAAATTATTTTGATTTGATTGTATTTTGGGTCTTTTGGGGTAAATCGTGCAGCCAAAAAATATGTATCCCAGAGAAATATTTGACTTATGTCAAGGTTCTGAGATACGACAGTACATGTACATGTAATAAACATATTTTTACAAAAAAAATTTATTGTTTATCTTGTCACCACTTTTTCGCATGGAAGGGGATTGTTTTTAAGTATACATAATAGTTACTGATCTTTAGTTTCGTAGATTATTTCTTACAAACAGCAAAGAAATTAATTTATATATACTGAGGTATACGTATATATGTCACTTGGCTTCATGGTTTTAAGCAATTTCAGACTTATGTCAAAATTTCAGTCTTGTATAAAATATCTTATCTGATTATTACTGAAGAACAATTATCACTCACACTGAAATACATGTAATCACTACTGGTATCATTATACTTTTCTGGGGCTTAGAATGATCCAGAGCACACAGAGTATGATGAGGGAGATTGGGGGAGGGATGCCCCCAATATTTTTTTTCTGAAAAGATGGAAAATGGTGCGTTCTGAGGGCCTGAAATTGGTTTGAAAAGCAAATTAGCAAAACTGTATTTTGTTCATTTTTTATTGAGAAACATCAGAGATTTTCATTTTCTGGCATCAATTATTTTTTTAAACTCTTTGATGTGTACGTTATGGCAAGACAGCGTGTAGGGGTATGGAGCTATGCCACAGCTCTTTTTAAAAACGCCAACAAAGCAGTAATATAGAGGTAACATACAACACTGTTATTATCAAATCATTATTTATTTTATGTGCTCCCTAATTTTTCAAAAGTAAAGTAAGTACGAAAAATAAGAGAAATGAAATTAATGACTTTGATATGTATATATTCTTTTTTATTTATTTTTCAATATAGCAGGCACATATTAAAGAAAGTATAACGACAATCATGGTTAAGTACAATTTGCAGTATACATTTCAAACCTAACATACGATGTAATACAAGAAAAAGAATGCTCAAACAGAAACTGGTTCTTTGGTGTAACTACACTAATAATGTTATTATTAATAACAGCTATCAAATCATTGATTATTGTAATATCTACAAGTAGTGTCGTGGAATGATATGGATTCTGGTTGTCTAATTATAGTGGCTAATTTGTGCCATTTCTACGTTTTCCCCCAAAGCTCACTAATTAGCAACTTTTCGCTTGGCGAGACAAAAAGTCGAAAACTCATTAATTAGTGACTTTTCACCCCAAAACCTGCTAATTAGCAACATTTCGACTTTTCGCCCCCAAAACTTGCAAATTAGACTTTTCGCTTGATGAGGCAAAAAGTCAAAAACTTGCTTATTAGTGACTTTCCCCCCAAAATCCCACAATATATTTTTATTATTTATATATAATACATTGTTTTTTTTCATTCTAACATTAAATTTCCCCCTAAATCAATTCTGTTTTGAATCATCTACAGTGTATTTTGATTGCGCATCAGTGTATAAGGAGCTTGATTTATACAATCAGTTCACTTGTTTCCAAATCCCTGATTTCTTATTGTAATTGTATGTATTAATCATTCAATAAATATGTTTAAACTTAATCCCGCTAATTAGGTAATTGATGAGGCGAAAAGTAAAAACTCAGAAATTAATGAGTTTTGGAGGCGAAAGGTCATTAATTAGCAAGTTTTTTTTACTTTTTGCCTCTCCAAGCGAAAAGTCGCTAATTAGTCATTTTGGGGGCAAAAAGTCAAAAAGTTGAGATGGCACAAATCAGCCACCATATCTAATGCATGTACAACTGTGACAGAAAATAAGGACCAAGTTGTCCTGTACATTGGACGAAAGTTGCCCAAATTTTTAGGGCTGACATGTCTAATACATGGGTTCGAGTTGTCTAATGTTCAAGGCCAGTTGTCCTATAAATGGGACAAGTGATCCTGGGTCGAATTGTCCTTGGGCCTACTTGTCCATGAATTGGATTTTAGTTTATATTTCAATCTCACCTCGGAGAATTTCTGGATTTATTAAGGGACTTCTCTATAGAAGTACATCGTATATATTATATGTACATGCATCGTTGAATTCATCTTTAAAGTTTAAAAAATCAACTTTAGACAACTATGTCTGAGCTATAGGACAGTGAAACTTGGCTAATGTTAGTGTTTAAATCTACCATTTCTATTGAGATGGTGAACTTTAGTTGACTAATTTGAAAACTTTTAATGTCATGCAGTAAAAATTACAATGACTGCTGTATACCTGGTTATTTTCCCCCTTTGCCCTGGTTATTTTCACTTTTATGACAGACAACATATTCACCCAGTTTTAAATTTACCCTAAATCACCATACTGTATTCAACTCATTAATATACCCTAAATCACCATACTGTATTCAACTCATTAATATACCCTAAATTACCATACTGTATTCAACCCATTGATATACCCTAAATCACCATACTGTATTCAACTCATTAATATACCCTAAATTACCATACTGTATTCAACTCATTGCTATACCCTAAATCACCATATTGTATTCAACCCATTGATATACCCTAAATCACCATACTGTATTCAACCCATTGATATACCCTAAATCACCATACTGTATTCAACCCATTGATATACCCTATCACCATACTGTATTCAACTCATTAATATACCCTAAATCACCATACTGTATTCAACTCATTAATTACCCTAAAATTACCATACCATTGCTATACCCTAAATCACCATATTGTATTCAACCCATTGATATACCCTAAATCACCATACTGTATTCAACCCATTGATATACCCTAAATCACCATACTGTATTCAACCCATTGATATACCCTAAATCACCATACTGTATTCAACTCATTAATATACCCTAAATCACCATACTGTATTCAACTCATTAATATACCCTAAATCACCATACTGTATTCAACCCTACCCTAAATCACCATACTGTATTCAACTCATTAATATACCCTAAATCACCATACTGTATTCAACTCATTAATATACCCTAAATCACCATACTGTATTCAACTCATTGATATACCCTAAATCACCATATTGTATTCAACCCATTGAATCACCCATACTGTATTCAACCAATTGATATACCCTAAATCACCATACTGTATTCAATCATAAATATACCCTAAATCACCATACTGTATTCAACCCATTGATATACCCTAAATCACCATACTGTATTCAACCCATTGATATACCCTAAATCACTATACATTCAACCCATTGATATACCCTAAATCACCATACTGTATTCAACCCATTGATATACCCTAAATCACCATACTGTATCCAACCCATTGATATACCCTAAATCACCATACTGTATTCAACCCATTGATATACCCTAAATCACCATACTGTATTCAACCCATTAATATACCCTAAATCACTATACAGTATTCAACCCATTGATATACCCTAAATCACCATACTGTATTCAACCCATTGATATACCCTAAATCACCATACTGTATTCAACCCATTGATATACCCTAAATCACCATACTGTATTCAACCCATTAATATACCCTAAATCACTATACAGTATTCAACCCATTGATATTCCCTAAATCACCATACAGTATTCAACCCATTGATATACCCTAAATCACCATACTGTATTCAACCCATTGATATACCCTAAATCACCATACTGTATTCAACCCATTGATATACCCTAAATCACCATACTGTATTCAACTCATTAATATATCCAGAACACCATACTGTATTCAACCCATTGATATACCCTAAATCACCATACTGTATTCAACTCATAAATATACCCTAAATCACCATACTGTATTCAACCCATTGATATACCCTAAATCACCATACTGTATTCAACTCATTAATATACCCTAAATCACCATACTGTATTCAACTCATTAATATACCCTAAATCACCATACTGTATTCAACTCATTGATATACCCTAAATCACCATATTGTATTCAACCCATTGATATACCCTAAATCACCATACTGTATTCAACCAATTGATATACCCTAAATCACCATACTGTATTCAACTCATAAATATACCCTAAATCACCATACTGTATTCAACCCATTGATATACCCTAAATCACCATACTGTATTCAACCCATTAATATACCCTAAATCACTATACAGTATTCAACCCATTGATATACCCTAAATCACCATACTGTATTCAACCCATTGATATACCCTAAATCACCATACTGTATCCAACCCATTGATATACCCTAAATCACCATACTGTATCCAACCCATTGATATACCCTTAATTGGTACAGTATTCAACCCATTGATATACCCTAAATCACCATACTTCAACCCATTGATATACCCTAAATCACCATACTGTATCCAACCCATTGATATACCCTAAATCACCATACTGTATCCAACCCATTGATATACCCTAAATCACCATACTGTATTCAAACCCATTGATATACCCTAAATCACCATATGTATTCAACCCATTAATATACCCTAAATCACCATACAGTATTACCCATTGATATTCCCTTACTGTATTCAACCCATTGATATACCCTAAATCACCATACTGTATCCAACCCATTGATATACCCTAAATCACCATACTGTATCCAACCCATTGATATACCCTTAATCACCGTACTGTATTCAACCCATTAAGCGCCCAGGGCACTACAAAAGTCATAAAAAATTGGTGGACGCTTAATGGACATATTAATAGTCAAATTGATGTAAAACAGTTAATTGTTTTATAAGGCACAGTGGTAAAGTTGTAGTTATTACTGAGGACACCTATCAACATAATTCTGTTGCTAGGGGACTACAAATAAACTGTTACTTACGTTTTTTTCAGGTCCACATCTCCTTGTCTACCAGATAGAAAAGATTCTAAATGGTGTGTAAAAAAGGGGAGGGGCACTTGTAGGGACATGGGTGGTTAATGGGTCGAATATGGTAGTCTCATGGATGACATGTATACATCTATGCTTCAGTTATTTAGCTTGTGTATTTTTCTTTCATTTTAAATTAGCCCTCTCGTCTAAGGGCAAAAATTTAATGGGAGCAAAAACTACCAGGTATACAGTATTTATAATTTTTTTTTTTATTTCAGTTTGTAAATTTTTTGTCACGGAACTAAATGACAGACTCAAAGAGACAAATACAAAGGAAGTTTTACACACTGGACATGGATTAGATACAAAAAAGAAACGGATACAGTACAACAAATCGTAAGCTCAATTGTATCAGAATTAATGTCAATGCAAAGGTTTTAAAGGTCCAAGCAGACTGAGGGATTGCCTCCATAATGATAAAATATACAATTACATAATGTTCTTCTTCAAATGTTTGAAAAATGTAAATTTATTTATACATTTTCTAACAATGTTCTGTATACTGTTATGAATATTGGCTGTTCATTTCTGATATTTAAGAGCAAATAATTAGTCCCCCACTAGTTCCAGGGGGGGGCAATAGTTTTGCATTGTGTCCTTCTGTCCTTTTGCTTTGTCCAAGTCATATTTCCCTCATTTATTCAGCTACGATAGGCTTCCCATATTTGGTACAGGAATACATTTAAATATAAAGAGATTGAGTGTCATACAGAGTTACTCCCCTTTATTGAATGTAATTGTCCAGGTCATACCTAAATTGTTTTTGTCAATTTATACATCTTGGCAATATGCCCCTGCAAACTACAAAATAACACAAGAGTGATTTTTCAGGTTTTGTGGAGGTTACAACAAATACAAATCATGAAATGTGACTTAATTTTTTTTCCATTATATATATTTTTGGACCTGCATAATTGTTATCATTATCTGTACGTTATAATCATGTCTTTTTGCATAACCTCTAAATGGGTTATGATGATTTCTGTTATTTTGTGGCCAGGTAGGGGACTATTAATTATATGAATTAGCCTTGTTTTATCTGACTCATTGAACATAGCTATCACTTCTTCATCCAAGTTCTCTACTCCAAAAAGAATGTGACTTTATATAAATATCTTATTCAAGTTAGAGAGGTTGTAACTATTAATTAACCATTTTATTTTTATTTATCGTTATTTTGTCTGTGCTTTAATTTTGTATTTTTTTTTATTCTTTTTTTGTTTGTTTTTTGGGGTTTTTTTTGTTTCAGAGAACTCCGATTAATTGAAGCAGTGGAAAATCCTCACATATGTGAAAAAATACTTAAGTACAATGTACATAAAGAAAGAAGTGGAAGCAACCGATTTGCCAAGGGACGAAGTGAAACTATGGAAACATTGCATGGGCTAGTGTAAGTAAATTATCAAAAAATAAATTTAACATGATATTTTCAAATAAACAGTTGTAGATATTTTTTCTAAAATTTCTGTGTTTATTTTGTAATCTGTTTACTGATTTTTATTATATGATATACCCCATTTTCATATGTTTATATTTCTCACACATTCTAGATTTATCTTCCTTTAAAAACTGTGGCTGTGTTCAGGCTATATCTAATGATACCATTGCAAATTAACCATTGGTAAAATTGATTGTCAATGTTGGTACCATTTGATGACACTCAGGGCATTTATTTTTATACCATTTGTACAAATGATGCACCAGTGTATTGTACCACAGTTACTCTAAGGGGATTATTAGAAACCATGATATCTGATGGCACAGAATATTAAATAAACAACTTTTAACTGTGGTGGATGCATACATTTTCCTTATAATGGTGAAATCAATTATTTCATTTCCACAAATTATCTTTTACTGAAAAGTGATTGTAAATGATTTTTAAAGCTGTTTTGCCATTTTGAATGATGTCATAAACAGTTGCAATCACTAACAGATGTAGGTTTGAGTCCCAATGGAACCAGAGCTTCCTTTTGTGAGAAAGTTTGCCAGTTTACTTGGTAAAGACCAGTGGTCTATTCGGGTATCCAGGTTCTCTCATCCATCATTAAAAACTGGCCCCCCACCGTATGACAGAAAACTTGTTGAATGTGGTGTAAAACACCATTCATATTAAAAATTCACTAACAGAGCTCTGGTATGTCTGCAGAAAAATTTGCCATTCACAATTCTATTGGTAAACATTGATATGATTTTTGATAAAATGTTCAATGTCTTAATACATGTATAAGTACTTCAACAGTACACAATCAAACCCATCTCTCATCACTCCTGTTGACTTCTTCTCAGTAACCAGTCAGCCAATTTTAACCAAAAGCATCCCCTTGTGAAGTCACATAAAGTTTGCAAATGAAAAGGGGCTAGGACCTGGGGGGGGTTAAGAATTATCTATTAAGGACCATTTTGAAAACATTATATAAAGAAAAAGTTATGTTTTTTGTCAAATTTTTCAACTTCTGCTCAAGGGTCTAGAACCAATAGGGGCTCTAAAAGGGGATTATTTCATTCAGGTGACCGTTAAGGCTAATCGAGTCTCATGTTTAATAGATTGCCAACTCATTTGAGGTAATTATTGGAAAGGGTAGGTAAACAAAACACCTCAGCCATAGATTACTTTTGTACAAATTTGCATTTCTATGAATTTCTTTTCCCATACCATTTTCTTCAAATTGAGTTGAAAGAATCATTCTTTTGACAAAATAGTGCAAAGCATCTAATATAAGTGTACAGGGACATCTTAACATATACTTTGAATTTTGACTTAAAGTGGCATTTAAATCTAAAATTGCAATCTTCTCATGGTTCTTTTGACATTATCATGCACATTCATTTATGGTAAATGAAGTTGATGATTGCATTCTGTTTGACCCTACAATTTATTCATATGCTCAACCAGGTCTAGAAAACCTCAAAGGAGTTTATAGCAAACAGATTGTCATTATTTATCAAGTGTTATTAGATATAGTCTTTTAAAACAGGTTCTACTGTATATATATCAAAATGTCAATTAATCATGATTTTTTGTACCCTGACATAATTACATATGTAAAACTAAGCTTTTGTATATATGCAGTATATGAAGACTGCCTTGTTATTTCAGTGATAAAGGAGTGAAAGTGGATCTTGGTATACCACATGAACTATGGGATCATCCATCTGTTGAAGTTACTGATATGCAGAGAAAGGTTTGTTGTCTCCTTTAAGATATGTAGAATCTTGTGACATTTTGAAAATTTCAATAGTTTCCTTTGTTTCTGTGTTGTTTTACTTCACATTAAGTAGATTGTTGGTTTTAAGCATTGTCAACATAAGTACTGTATAAAAGGTAACTGTACTGTAGAATTACAAATTAGCAGAGGATTATGAAGATGTCATATATCGGAGTTGTAAAATGTCAACTGTACTGTAGTATTACAAATTAGCAGAGGATTATGAAGATGACATATATCGGAGTTGTTCTTGATCTGTTTCAAAGTTAATAACTGTATAATGTCAATTGTATTGTAGTGTTACAAATTAGCAGAGGATTATGAAGATGACATTCATACCTGGTATTTTAAACACCAGGACAAAGATCTGGCTAATTATTTGTGTAGAAACATTGTCCTTGGAAAATCAGATTCAAGTAAGTATTGAAAATCAATTAAAACTTTGATGAGTCAAAGTTCAAGGGACCATCTAGAAAGTTTGAAAAATCGAAACTTGGACTGATGAATGGAAACCAAGAATCCTAAGATTTTTAGTTTCAGATGTTCCGTAAGGTGTATATGACAGCTTTGAAACCATATCAGACATGTGCAGTCAGGATATTAAATATTAAATGCATACCTGTCAAGTCTACCGATTTCGGCGGTAGTCTACCAATTTTTATATTCATCTACCGCTTGTCTACCGCCGAGAAAAAATCTACCGATTTCTACCAATTTTTCTAATTTTAAACCGATTTCCCTATATTTCGACTGCTTCTTGTCCATTTTCCGGCGATAAGTAGACAATTTTTGTCAGGATTAAATGTTCTAAATCGTAATTTTCAGTCTGTTAATTGGCGACAAAAAATAGCTTGAAATTTCTGGCGCCTCCATATCATTGAAGTATTAAGACATCTATTCTAGGTTATATAAGTCTATCTTCCAAATAGTCATGAAGAACAAGGACTAATAACCCTGTTTATTAATTAATGTTATTAGACCATACAGAGGTGTCATTATCAGACGTGTGCCGACGGTAATTACACAATGACCTGTACTGTGGACAGGTGCCTAATATACAGATTGATTACCTGTATATCTAAAGACTAAACATCCACACCAATAATCACTATTCATATGTTCTGTCCTATATACAATTATCAAAGATTAACATCATTGATGTTATATTAATTTCATGCAGCTTCTGTATCAATCCTCAATGATTTTACTCTAAAAGTAAGCTGAGAAATATCAAGCGAGATCGTGGTGTCTTTTATGACGTCTGCACTCCACATACTGTACACTGTTATATATGTATATTAATTTTGTGATGATTTCAATACAAAAACGATGTTTAATATCATTTACATAATATTTTATACAAAGATATAATAATTCTTGTAACTTCAATTGTTTAACACATTAATGACATTGAACACATTTAATAAAATGTTTTTTTTTCTTTTTAAAAGCAGATTTGATTTTTCTTTATCAAATCTCTTTTTTTTTTTTTGAGTGAACTATTCAGTCATCATTTGTTGTTTTATCTTATCAATTAATGAAAAAGGTACAATATGAAGATAAAAACCTTCAGATAAATATTTGGGTATGCAAATATTTTGGTAATAAATGTTCAAATCTCAAATAAATAAATAATCAAGCCTTTGACTTTAAGAATTATCATACTTTCAAATATTTAGCAATCAAACTGAGATTATATTTCTTCCAGGTAAGTCTAGTTATTTATTTTCTGCATTCCAAATCCAACTGTTATATAAGAATATTCAGAATTTAGTATATTTTAAAATTTGTCATAACAAATTAAGAAATACTAAATTTTAAACATTCTAATATAACACAATGACCATAACATCATTTTGAGTCTCCCAAGTTGTGTGTGTACATGTATATATTACATATATTAAAACTTCAAAATAAAGCCTATATCTATTCCTTATAAATTTCAGGGTCAACTAGAAAATTAAAAGAAATGTGATATATATATCATCAATATTACTGACAATAATTCCCTTTAGATGCATAAAATGGCAGATATTGAAGTCTGAAATTACAATTTTTTCTTGTTATTTTCACTTATTTTGACGCAACTGGTACACACACATATATATCAGAATGACAACGCATTCGTAAAAAGTTTGACCGTTGTACGCATTTTCTACCCCAGACAAATTTCCTAATGTTGACAGGTATGTAAATGCTGAAATTATTTTAATTTTTGTGAAATCAAAACAATGAGTGCTTATGAGAATTCAAAAGAAGAATTGCCCTGGGTTGATGGTGTACACATATAAATTTGGACTTTGAATTATTTATAGGAATTTCCAATGTCTTTATAGAAATGGGCCCAAAACTATATTTGAAATATTAAGAAATGTGACTCATAAAAATTCAAATTATAAATTATTAAAAGTGTTAAATAACAAAGTTCAAATTGTAAGTTGTTAAAGTGTTTTAAAAATAGTAAAGTTACGAAACATTGTGAAATTTGACTCACCAAAGTTCAACCGTAAGTTATTCATAATAATAATTTGCCTTTTCCCTGAAGTTTAATATTTTTAAAATTGTTGTATTGATGTTAAATAATTCATAACTAGATAAAGTAATAAGGTGGGTTTTTTTTTATCAGTTATCATCTTGTTATATCTAGATAAAAAATAAGTAATATTAAAATGCAATGTGATTAAAATTACTTGTTTTCAGTCAGGAAGCAATTATTTACATGTATATATACATATATATGTAACGTATGAATAGACAGGTTCATCACATATATACAAATGTATATTTAATTCTGATTCCTACTTTCAGAATGTTTGGATGAAATATTTGTCCCCAAGGGAGATGAACACGGCTCTGAGAAGACAGAAGAGGATAAAAAGAAAGATGTAAAATGTGAGTAACTTGATTAATAATGTATAGGTTACTGTGTAGTGCTACTCTTGTTGAGGTCTTAATTTTGTTGTTTTCATTTATCAACATGATATGAACCATGATGAAAGTTTACATATATTATACTTAGGAACAGTAAATAAGTTCCTTTACAAACAGGTTTAGATATTTCAATGAAATTTAATTTCAAATTATTTGTTCTAATTTTTATAAACAACAAAATTTTAACCCCACAATTTTTTCTGTTTCAACAGTATACACACACACACATATATATATATATATATATATATATATATATATATATATATATATATATATATATATATATATATATACATGTATATATGTGTGTGTGTGTATATATATATATATATATATATATATATATATAGGTGACTCTTGATGGCTCGAATGTCGAAATCTTAATGTTTCGTATAGGTCCCGATTTTTTTCCTTCATTAATCACGTAAACAATCTCTCGAATGTAGAAACCTAACCTTGAAGTTCTTGAAACCTCCAAGTCAATTCAAAGTCCAGATTTGTATATTTCACTCTCGAAACCTCGAAGTTCGAGTAATTATCTTATAATTTATAAAAAGTCAATGTGACATAGAGCAGACATGTCATAGAGCAGACATGTCATAGAGCACGATTTCGAGTATAAGTGCCATAGCCATTGTTTATGACAAAATTCAAAATGAAAACACAACACCACCTTATTTTGTGTAGTATTAAGAACCTGCATCTGTTGATTATCGGAACTCTTGAAACCGTCGGACTCTTGAAATTTTTGGTGGTCCAGTGGATATTGAGGTATCTAGAGTCAACTGTATATTCATGTGTATATATATATATATATTGATCATATACTTAGTACATGTACTTGATATGTAAGTTTTGCATGGCATTATATCGGAAAAATCAACAAACCGATATTGGACCGCCGTGCAAAAGTCCGAATCATGCACTTCAGAATTTTAGCCTGGGATTTTGGCTCACTGATGCTAACGCTGTCAGTATACATTGAATAATTGTATTTATATGTGTATACACTCATTCTATCTTTTTGAAAAATTAAAATTTGTAGAAGCAAATATTCCTTGCTTAATTCATTTAATTCACATCAGAAATGTAAAACTGATACTTTGTGAAATCAATTAACATAATTTGCAAGCTGTACAGTTTGTATATGATAAATAGATTATAACATGGTATGTCACATATCATATCAGCCCTCCATCAATATCAGACATCGGGCAAAAGCCCTCTGTCTGATATTGAGCCCTTGGGCAGATATGATATGTGATAAGAATTTTACCATGTAATAATCTCTATATATCTGCGATTTAATTATAAAATATTTTGTTGTGGATTTAATTTTGTTTATTTTGTTGTTTTCATTTATCAATAAGATTTAAACTATGATACATTTTATATGAATTATACCTGGTTCTAGTAATAGGTTCCTTCACAAAAAGGATTTGTAATTTGAACATAATTTAATGTCAATGATATTGTTTAATTGATAAAACAATGGAATATTAACCCCATGAAATATTCTTATTCTAGTGTGTGGAGAGAGAGAGAGAGAGAGAGAGAGAGAGAGAGAGAGAGAGAGAGAGAGACAGACAGACAGACAGAGACAGACAGAGAGAGAGAGAGAGAGACAGACAGACAGACAGAGAGAGAGAGATTGAGATTTTATGTACCTTAAATACAATGTCAAAGTGAAGTTCAAATGTACATATGTTTACCACAGTGTTGACTCTAAATGTGATCCTTTCTTTTCAGCTAACACAAAGGTCAAAGGTGATAAAGGAGAAAAAACTGATAAAAAGGGAAGAGATGAATTGTGAAAGTTGGAAAGATATAGAATACCATGCATGAATTTATATATACCAGTATTGCATTCCTGGTCTCCTCAATATTTTTATCCCTCTGTGAAATTATTTTAATGTTGTATTCCAAACATTGTTTCTGTATATCATTGGTCTTCTTTGTGACATGATTTTCATATATTCCAAACATTGTTTCTGTATATCATTGGTCTTCTTTGTGACATGATTTTCATATATTCCAAACATTGTTTCTGTATATCATTGGTCTTCTTTGTGACATGATTTTCATGTTGTATTCCAAACATTGTTTTTGTATATTATTGGTCTCCTCATTTGTCTTTATCATTATCCGTCTGTAACATAATTTTCATGTCATGTTTATTTTGTATGTTATGTAGCCTTGGTAGGCGATTTCAGTTTAAAGGGAAAATTAACTAGTCAAATTAACACAATTGAAAATTGTTATCTTTAAAGTCACACGGTAAACACATGGATATAACACAGAAGTGGTGGTGTTTGTTTTGTTTTATGCATAAACATCAAAGAAAATTTACTGAATATTTCCTGATGCCAAGCTAAAAGCTATGTAATAAACCAAAAATGTGTTTTTTAACCACAAGTTCTTGCCCAGGAGTAAGTACTCCACAAACTGTAGGTTATAATTATATGACTATATAGATGTATCACTCAGTTCTTTGAAGACACAACTATTCTTAGCTAGATCATGTCCCCATTATTTAAAGCCACTACCATACTTAGCTAGATAACATCCCACTTGTTTGAAGCCACTACCATACCTAGCTAGATCATGTCCCAAATGTTTAATGCCACTACCATACTTAGCTAAATAACATCCCAGTTGTTTGAAGCCACTACTATACTTAGCTAGATCATTTCCCAAATGTTTGAAGCCACTACCATACTTAGCTAGATCATATCCCAGTTATTTAAAGCCACTACCATACATAGCTACATCATGTCCAAAATGTTTAAAGTCACTACCATACTTAGCCATGTCCACGTTTTTTAAAGCCACTACCATACTAATAGCTACATCATGTCCTAATTATTGAAGCCCACTACGAACCCCACCTAGCTAGATCAGGTCAGAGTCATGAAAAACCACTACCATACTTAGCTACACCATGTCCTAATTATTTGAAGCCACTTCCATACTTAGCTAGGTTATGTCTCAGTTATTCAAAGCCACTACCATACTTAGATATATCATGTCCTAATTATTTAAAGCCACTGCCATACTTAGCTACATCATGTCCCAGATGTTTGTTGCCACTACCATACTTAGCTACATCATGTCCCAGATGTTTGTTGCCACTACCATACTTAGCTAGGTTATGTCTCAGTTATTAGAGTCACTACCATACTTAGATACATCATGTCCTAATTACTTACACCCACTACTAACCACACTTAGCTAGATCAGGTCAGAGTTATTTTATAAATACCTTTCTGGGGCCTCTGTAGCCAAGTCGTCAGAGCATCATGCTTTGAACCATGAAGTTCACCACTTCTTGTCAGCAAGGGTTCGAGTCACACTGGAGCCTAAGCTCTGTGAGAAAGTTTGCCAGTTAATTTACGGACGGTTGATTTATTCATTTGATAACTTTCTCAACTGTAAAGCATAAAGCTGGTTCTCAAAGAATTCTTCAGCTTACTTATTCACCTGCTAAACAAATACCTGGACAATCTGTTAAGAATTTATATTAACATGAATGAAAGTTCTATTTTTTACCATTGTATGAAATACTTGTGCATGTGACATGAATCTCTATTTTCAATAAAAGAATCACCAAATTTTGTATGTGTAAGCCATTCAAAAATTGTTCAGCTTGAATGACACCCAATAGGATACCTGATAATAAAGAGACCATGACCTGTGATGGGCAGTATACATGTACCTCTTTTATTAATGCTTTTAACTGGTTTATTTTGTCAAGGACCATATTTTCATTTAAAAAAGATCTTTATTTGCCAGTATGAACACAGAATTGTGGATCATATCATCTGCCATTGTCGTCTATTGTTTGCTACTGACCCTCCACAAAATTATGGAAAGAAATGACGACATTTCAGTCTGAAGCAAAACAATAGCAGTCATTAGATTTGTAACTGATCCTCCATGGATATATGTTGGGTTGATCAAGTCCATGGAAGGCGTGGTGACGGTTAGTAATAAATCTGATAACTATTTTATTTTGTTGAGGACCATTTTCTCATTTAGGAAATGTCTTGAATTGCCACTGCACACAGAATTGTGTGTATCGGATCATGTGCCATTGCCATCTATTTTTTGCTACTGACCATTAATAGAACCATAGAAGGTAGTCACGTGACTCTGTATACCCAATGAAATGGGCGGAAGCAAAACAAATATATATATTTATGTGTATATATATCAATTAATGTCCAATAATTGGACTGTTTCAGTTCCATAAACAAATTGCCAATTAAGGTTATTAAGTACTGTTTCCTTGATTCAACCTCTTATTTAGGGTCTTTCTTGACAAAATTTCTAAGGTGCATCTAAAAGTTAAATATCGATCTTAGTATTAGATTTCTGTCACTTTTGAAATATATATAGTATTAGCTCTATATTAAGAATGTTGCCAAGTTCAAAAGTTGGCTCCGATATCAATAGTTACTATTACCGGTATTTCATTTATCTTTGCAGTTTTTTCTTTTGTAACCTGTCAAAATCTATCATATCATCATCTATGTTATGGATTGATATATAAAGCTAGGTGTGTGAAACTCGTATCAACAGCACCAACGACATGTCAAAATCTTTTCTTTTTTTGTATACTGATTTTGATTGTAATATAACTGGAAATAATTAAAATTAAATATTGTAAATCCGGTTTTATACCGGAGAATCTTATTTATGTGTAATTTTGTGAGAGCTCTCTCTCGCGCGAAAATAAAATTTCACGGAATGAAGTGTGACAATAGTATGAAGAGATCGACATTCGAAATCAAGAAATATATAATCTCGCAACCAAATTTAGAACTTGTGTATCGGGAAAATAAAGTCCCGCAATCATTTTACGGTAGGATTGAATACCTGGGCATTTTTGCTCCTGTTTAATTTTAGCTATTTTCGCCCTTTGATGAGAGGGCCAATTTAAGATGAAAACAAAATTTTTGAGCTAAATAACTGAAGCAGGACACATGTCTCATCCATGAGACTGTGGTGATATAGGGCAAATTTAAGATGGGGTCAATGTGTTTTCTGACATTAGAGGGCAAAAATTTTCAAGTATACAATATTCAGAAACATTTTTCTTTCGGAAATTATAGAATCTTTTGCTTTATGTGAGAAATCTACACTCCGGAGAGAGAAAGAGAAAACAAGTAACACAAAATACATCTCTTAATCTCTTTATTAGCAACACATTTCTTTGATGGCACAATTGGCTTATACATGCTCAATCACACAAAATCAAAGTTACAATATTTTGCAACAAAGTTGATCAATTAGGCATGAAGCATTCAGTAGTGATGACTGATATTCTGATGCATGATTTTTTATTTCTACCACAATACAAGATGAACAGTATGAATATGTTAAATTGTTCCTACATTTCACATAAAGGTGTAGGGTCATAACTTTATTTTCACCAAAACTTTTAGATATCACTTGATGAGTTGAACATACATAAAATTGATACATTAAGGATAATTAAAAAGTCCAGATTATGTAAGGAACATGCAAAGCATGTTAAATGGTAGCCTGCATGTTAAATGGTAGGCCTGTACCTCTTTTTCTTGTAATTATGGTTACAGTTTTTGAAACAATGCAATGAATGAATTTTAATCAGTAAAATGAAGCATTTTATGGTAGAGACCATCGGTTTTCTGTGAGTAAACTGGCAAATTTTCTCACAAAAACAGCATAGATTCGTGTGGGACACAAACTTGCCTTGACTAGAATGAGAGACTTCATAGTTCAAAGCAGGAAGATCTAACCACTCAGCCACAGAGGCCACATATGAGAGAATTGACAAATGAATAAACAAAAAAAAGTGAAATAGCACCTATAAATTTAAAAAAGAAAAAGCAAATGATAAATAAATAAGGCAACCAGAAACCTTTCAGGGAGAAAATCATGTCTTAACTGTATTATAAATACACTCTAAATGTTTCTTATAACAGCAAACACTGTTATGATATAAATATACATATAAAAACAAAAAGTTTCATAAATGCTTCAAAATCCTGAATGTAACTCTTCAAATCTTCTTGCTTTTCACAATATTGTTTTTCAACTGATAGTGTGATTGGTCAATCTATGCTTTTTATAAGTTCTAAGACAATGCTGATCAATCTACGTAACATCATGCTGTCAAATTTTCTTTGTAAGCAATATAAACCCATGTGTAAACAAAATTAATTGATATAAACCAAACAAAAAATCAACATATGTAGTAAAATAATGATAAATTTCTTTTCTTTTAATATAACTGCAGCCTATGGAAACCATATTTAATGGTTAGCTTGAAAAAATAAATAAAAGATTGATATATAACAATATTGCTCTCAAGTATATCATTGTTAAATCCTTTAAAAAGAGAGAAAAACATGTAGGCTTATCCATACCCATGCTTAATTTTTGTACCATTGACATCCAACTCAAAAATTATAAAATCTATCATTTATCTGTTCTATGCTCGTTTCTGACAAGGTTTTTCTCAGACTGACCATTTTAGAATGTGCTAAAATGTAGGATCTGAAAAATCAACAGACCTGATGTACACTAGATGTATATAGAAATAGACTCTTAAAGAACAAAACGTAAGTACTTAAAATCACATGCAAACACAGAGTATTGATGAATCACTACATGTCCCCTACTTGTTGAACCATTATAATTATAAACAAGCATTTGGAGAGTACTGATGAATCATGTCGACTGCCCATGAAACCATTATAAATAAGCATTCTGAGAGTACAGATGAATCACTACATGTCCCCTTCGTGTTAAAAACAAGCATTTGGAGAGTACTGATGAATCAATACATGTCAACTGCCCACGGAACCATTATAAACAAGCATTCTGAGAGTAAATATGAATTACTACATGTCCCCTTCCTGTTAAACCATTATAAACAAGCGTTTGGAAAGTACTGATGAACCATGTCAACTACCCATGAAACCATTATAAAAAAGCATTCTGAGAGTACAGATGAATGACTACATGCCCCCTTTCCTGTTATTATAAACAAGCATTTGGAGAGTACTGATGAATCATGTCGACTACCCAAGAAACCACTATAAACAAGCATTCTGAGAGTACAGATGAATCACTACATGTCCCCTTCCTGTTAAAACAAGCATTTGGAGAGTACTGATGAATCAATACATGTCAACTGCCCATGAAACCATTATAAACAAGCATTCTGAGAATAATGATGAATCCATATGTGTCTGCTACATGTGAAACCATTAAAAACAAATATATTCTAAGAGTATAGACCCTTTCACAATAACTGCGTTCCTACTGATTTCACCTGCGCACAAGCACTTCCAAGTGGTATCGAGAAGTTTCATGCTCAAAACATTTCTACCCAATTAAAGACTAACTGTTCCCTGTGTACGATTTAAATTTCATCGGATATGATGTGTTGAGTACGAAACGTCTTGTTACCACTCGGAAGTGATAAGTGCGCAGGTGAGATTAGTAGGAATGCAGTTATCGTGAAAGGGTCTATTAATGAATCAGTAAATGTCCTCTACCTGTGAAACCATTTTAAACAAGCATTCTGAGAGCAGGACCTGACATGATTAAACTGCAGAATTGCTTTGGTTTGACAGTTTTACTTAACATCTGTACTTAAATTTTATAATGCTAGGCCCCAGCCATCATAGATATGCTTAAAGACACTGCACAGTCCACATTCAAAGCTAATTAATAATACTAAGTGAATGGAATATAAATATATCTGGTAAGTAAGTTTTCATCAATATATTCAGTTTTATTTAAATAAATATTTGACTCGTGTGGTATCCAATATTTCTGTTTTTTCAAATTTGTAATATTCAGTTCCACAGTACCATTTGATATAAATATTTGTAACACATGCTCCAAGTCACTTCTTTATGGCAGCTACAAGTAATCCAATCTTACTAAATTAATTAAGTGCTCCTGTTTTCCGATATGTTGCGTATAGGATCTAATGCAATCCACTATGGGGTTACATGCAAATGACCTCTCGTAGGTGTAAACCATATTCGTAATACATATGATGATTCGATCCTATCCAAGATTATGAAAAGAATTCTTTAAATATGGTTTTTATGTATTTGGTGTTGTTTATAATGTTAGTAATGTTTACATATCATTGCCATTCGATAACCTTACAAGACTGCATAAGTCACATTTTCATTGGTCCAAAAAGACACACCCACGAAGTCACCAGCACATTGCCCATAATAAAAAAAAAATCTCCATTATTACCAATAACATACTAGTAGTTGCACCATATTGAAGAGAGAACTTCCAGTGAAGTAAGAGAAATATATATATAAGAAGGATTACTAGAAAGATATTATTTAGCAGTTAATAGATTTTGCTCCATGTAAAACAAATGTTGCTATTGACACAAGTGCTAATAGGTGTTCTAGCAGTAGTAATTGAGACTAGGGGATAATTAGGTCATGACATATAACTCTCACTATCAACACAAGCTAATACATGTAGCAATAGTGATGGAGACTCAGTTATAACTATACCAACTAGGCTATTGCATATAACTCTCGCTATCAACACAAGTGCTAATACATGTAGCAATGGAGAAGGCTATGACACATAACTCTATCAGTATTTTTGAATTACATGTACTTGTATATTGATATAGTATGCATTTTCAATGGAAGAATATATGTTGAAGATACCATGTATTGACAAACACATCAATTACATAAAACTTAGTGTGGTATGGAGGGGAGTGTGCTCCTCTGAAGATAAAGAGGGTGATTCCAAATCTGTGCTTGGTCAAATCTGAAAGTAAAATCATATTTCTTTCTCCCATTGTTCACAGATTTTTCCTTCATTTTAACAAGGAATGATTTCCTTGTCAACCCGTAGGGTATTGACAAGCTAAATGCACTATGACGTCACAATACAATTTATATGATGTAGGAAGTCTGTGCATGGGATCTAGAATGCCGTGCATAATGTCAAATTTTATTTGTGTAGATCTACATATACATGTATTTAAAACATGGGAGAAAAGTAAATAACCCCTACCTTGAGGGTATGACAAAGGAATCTCAATCCTCGGGATAAGATTCTTGAATGATAATCCCTCAGCAAGCCTCAGGTTTGTCATTCAAGAATCTTACGATCAGATTGAGATTCCTTTGTCATAGCCTCAAGGTAGGTAGCGATAGATTCCAACTGTCACCAGGAACTTGGCATTAAAAGGGAGAGTCTTGGAGCTTCAAGGTGAAAACTGATGTGTCATGTGGTCTATCTTGTTACAATGTTAAACAAAAAATAAAACAAAACTTAACTGTAACAATATGGTAATTGTTTGTATCATTATAATTTCTTTTTATAATATAAAGATCACATAACATTATATATGTAAAAGAAACATTAACAAGGATAACTGACTGTCATGCACCGCTATGTTGAAATTTCAGGTAAATCTACCTATTAATTATGTAGGTTTGACAAGCTAGAACAGATATACAATATATATGTATATGATTTCCATGTATCAGTAGCAAAATATTTACAATGACACTTTGTATAAACCCAGCAAATACCATAACAGTAAAAACATTGATACATATATTATACATGTATACAATAATCTGAGATCAGAACATTGAGAGGCAAAAATGGAAGAATGCCACTTTTATAGGCTTTTATAAGAGGAAATAAAGAATTAACAATGTAGCAAAACTTTGTCACATGAGGAATTCCTCCATTTGGAGGAAAATTCTTGTCCCTGAACAATTATATCAAAAGCATGTACAATGTATAGTATAGTGGGCCTATCTTGGGAGAACATGACTGTCAGTAAACTAATTTGTCAAAAACCATACTATATAAACCTCATTTGAGGACCACTTTTAAATGGCATAGTGTGCTTTGTTTGTTGGGTATACTCTGTGCACATATCAAACACAACAAGAAGGAATTCACTAATGGAAGAATGATATCTGCATACTTAATGCTTAAAAACAATTGTAAATCAAAACAGCAACAAAGAAAAAATCAATTAACTTAAACAATGAAATCAACACTATCACGATAATAATAATTAATATATATACATGATGTACACGCAAACATTTTATAATTCAGCATATACATTGTATCAAGAAAAATCTGCCTACTTATTCAATCTGATTACAGAATCATTTGTCCACTTTATAGTCCTGAAAACTTACCGTACTATACATAAATCTCTATAAATAATCTAAAATTATCACAGAACCATGGATTTCTACATCAGAAAAGTTCAAATGGATCCAGATTAAATGTTAGATCTACTGTTTTTCCGTTTCCTGACTGGTTTTATGCCCTGAATGCAAAATAAAAATTTGTTTATATACCTTTCCCAGAGATGTGAAATTGTTAAGCAGTTATAGATAACCTGCCCACCTGGTGCCATAGTCAAATTTCTTCCTCTTTTAAACTTCTGATAAGTGACTTTGTCATGCCATATATATACTTTTCCATTCTGGAAGTTTATAATCTTTGACTCTGCAATATCCCACCTCATCACACTAACATTTCATTTCAAAGTGTTCAAAGGAACTAAATCTGAGACACTGTATATGACCTTGACATGTACCTCCAAGTCATAAGAAACATGAAGCAAGTACATTTAAAATAATGTTAACTTTGTTATTTCTTATTGCTGTAAACATATGTCTTTCCTCTACTTAATTCATAATGAATAGGCTATATGTTATATTTCCTGAGTTAGAGTTAGATCTATAAATTTCTTTAAAAAATCACAGAAATAGTATACCAGAATAACCTACTGAATCTAACAAGTGCCTTTGTCCTTATTGTTTTAAGTGGCCCCAGGATTTTATAGGTACATTAGAGGATTAGTACACTTGGCCTTGTTCCTTCCTTGGTTTGAAGTTCAGCTGAACAGGCCTTAAAAAGTCATCCCCAAACTACCAATATTTGAATCCTTTTATTGCCCCAGGACACAAATTGGGTCAATAACATTAACATGTAATCTGTATGTATGTAGTACATATGTACAGTAATTGTATTATCAGATAAGACTATATATCCAACTGATGGGCACTAAAATGTTGCAAACTGACAAACAGACAATCTCAGAGACATAAAAGGTAACCAGTCAATTTATATTTATTGCAGACATAAAAAGGCAACCAGTCCGTTTATATTTATTACAGAATTGGAATGAAAAATCATCTGAGAGAGAAAAATACATAATATTATGTTGCAAAAGTGTAAAAATACAAATTAAATAAAATAAATTACTAGAGTGAGTGCATTAATACAAATTAGATACTATAAATTACTGGATAGTGCATGAATATAAATTAGATACAATAAATTACTGGAGAGAGTGTATTAGATAAAATAAATTACTGGATAGAATGCATGAATACAAATTAGATACAATAAATTACTGAAGAGTGTGAATACAAATTAAATAAAATGAATTACTAGAAATGAACTAGATTTGTACAACTCTCTTAGCTAATAATCCCAATGTACACAAAATATAAGCAGTGACTTAACATAGAAATTAAATTCAGTATCAATTAAACTGATGTATGCAAACATCAGAAACAACTTTCATATTTACACATAGTTATGATACATTATCAACAGGGACCCTTAAGTGTATTTCTATTGTACAGAGTCAGAAAGTATCAGTAGATAAACTGAAACAATTGAATACTGAGTGTTTGTATAATTTCCTTGCTGTGTCAATAAAATGGTCAAATAAAAAGAAATGCTGCTTGTGAAATATATTGAAAAAGAATAATTTAAAAAAAATGTTCAAACAAAATTCATTAACTGAGTACTGAGCATATGTTGCATTGAGCAAGAAAACCCAAAAGGTTACAAATTTGGCATTCAGGTTCAAGGACAGCATTCCTCAATGACCTAAGGAAATGTGTATCCTGAGTGAATGAGAAGCACAAAGTAAATATGATATCAAATGGACTTTTATCTAATTTCGCCATTACTTACAACTCCAAAATAAATGAACTGAAATAAGGAATAATTCTAATATGAATGGGTAAATCTCTCTCTCTCTCTCTCTCTCTCTCTCTCTCTCTCTCTCTCTCTCTCTCTCTCTCTATATATATATATATATATATATATATATATATATATATATATGTGTGTCTTTGTACTTATACTTACAGAGCAGACATTTTGGCAAAAAGACAATAAAATTGATTATCACTAAACTTACATGGTATTAACATCCTTGACAGACTAGAGGGCTATTGTGTACATCAATATATCTTTATCAAGCTTTGATACACATTACAATTCCCAATTCTACATACAACAGAACTTGTAAATCATTATATATCATTGAACAAAATATGTGTCTTTTTAAGGTATTTTTATGCTGAAATGTATGTCATGTAATAGATGTATACATGTAAAATGTAATAAATGAATGCATAATATAACAGATGTATGTAAAATGTAACAAATGTATTAGTATGTATAAAGACTTGACTTGATCTATTATGACACAACCATTTGTCAAAAAACCTGTTGATTAAGTTAAGAGTACTTAAACAGTTTTTAAAATTCTCACCATCACATCTGTTTCAGTGTACATCCCTATATATAAATATGTTATTTTCTATTGTTTTACCAATTTACTAAGGTCTGTAGGACAGAAATAGCTAAAACTGGTCATATTACATCTATTATACCTGTATGCTATATAATACTTTATCCTATAATTGCACAATGATATGGCATATAATTTTCTGTATAATACAAAATACTTTCAGTTATTTTTAGCAATTTTGTTCTGTCTTAGTGTTAAACTGAAAAATATTTTGAGATGAAAGCATGGACAAATGAAATTTTTGATTTTTAGGGAAATGAAAATCAAAGTAAAAAATGCATGTGTATATGTTAATGTTGATTTACAGAAATACTATAGTAAAAGCTAACATATATGAGTGTGATGATTGTTATACAATGGCTCAAATACCCACAGGACGACACATACATTGAATACTAACTTATCCAAAAAATACAATGCATACTGGCACACATGTGTCTAATGATTGCCACACACTTGTCTAATGACTGACACATGTGTCTAATGACTGGCACACACTTGTCTAATGACTGACACACATGTGTCCAATGACTGGCACACACATGTCTAATGACTGGGGCAAATGTGTCTAATGATTATGAAAAGTTTACCAATGTTTGGTATACTAAGGTAAAGAGGTACATCTGGGTGAGGTCAAAAACCAAAACAGTATTTGATTTAGACTTGTTGTGTTTGTCAACATGAGCCAATTTACCTTGATAGATATATACACAGTCATGCTCAAAGATTATTCAAATCTTTTTTTTAAAACTATTTTTTTTACGATTACCAACATTCTATAAGATACTTTAAAATAATTAAATATGATCTAACATTACCGGTTTTAACCAGGAAAAACAAAACATCTGAATTAATTAAAATGTTCATTGGAATAAAATATTTCCTTTTTAAATGAAGTGTATCATTTTTAAATGTAGTATATCATTTTTCTTAGACATTAAAATACTATAGTCTAATGAAGTGCAGATGATGATTCAAAGAAAGTATTAAAAGCCTGTTAAATATCTATAAAATTATTGTTGAATATCTTCTGTGCAATCTATTAGTTTGAAAAATACAAAAATATATATTTTTAAAGTAAAAGTTGATTTATCTTTAAATAATGCATGTATGTGACAGTGATTTGGATATTTTCTTTTTCTAAATATAAATCTCTGCCACATTAAACTTCAAAAATACATGGCCATTAGAGTACTTGATGATTTGAGTTTATAAATTTCTTTGATAATATCACATATTCACAATTAAATACTAAGAGAGACTTGTGCATATGTACTTGTGTAAATATGCATTGAGCTTTAGATACCTGACTTAATACATCAGGTTTATTGATGGGAATATTAAGGCAAGTTTTGACAAAGAATAAAGGTTGGGGGTAATGTTTGTATTAGTTTTTATGTCAATTTCACATGTCTGGTGGGTATCTGTGTATCATAAATTTATTAAGCTATCCAAAGAACACTTAAGAACTTATGCCCCTAAGTATGAGTATTTATATTCAAAAATACTACTAGTACTATAAAACTAAAAACAAAGAAACAAAATACTTTATATAAATAAATTTTGTGATATATATATCGATATCCGATAGACGTAACATATTTGATTATCAATTAGAAAAACATAATGGACAGATTCAAGTTTAGATTGTTTAAAAAATCTTATTCCACTATTCCCTAAGTTACCATTAAAATGGACATGTTGACTGTCAATCAAATACCATGATGTAAACAGATATGTTGACTGTCAAATATCAGTTACAACATGTACAATGTAACTCAAAAGGCCAAAAATGAATTATCAATATATGTACCATTAAGCTATAATTCATCATTATCACTTTCTCCCTGTAAAGCATGACAAGTTTATCTTACATTAAAGTTCAGACCTGGATTACATACATCAAAATACAGGATTTTAAAGTATACAAACATGCAATACATGAGCACAAACTCAGTACCCTTCTTACCTTTCCATATTACAACACTGGTAAACATGGTATTATATCCAACACCCATCACTGATTTTTACATTTACATATGCAGATGTCATTGTATACAATACTTAATATACATCATAAATTATTACTACCAATATACAGGAAATATTGTTTATTATGACAACCCCATATGTTTTACAAGGGGATGGTTGTGAGCATTTACATAGTCTATTGTACATATCTATAAAAATAGAAATACATAACCATACTCATCAAACAATTTAAGAAGTAAACTAAGCTCTTACTTAAACAACAGACAATTATCATTTATACATGTTATAAGCAAACCTGACATCAAAAAGCGATTTGTTTGTCTTGATTCACAAATACTGTATTCACTCTCAGTATCAAGTTTCGCTGTGTTCCATTCCATTTGGCAGATAACACGTAAATAACGGAACTACCAGGTCATCCATGTTGGGTACGACAAAGGTCCTCTGTATAAGAGATCACATGATATAAAACAACAGGAATGATGGATGTAATATATCAATTACATAGTTTATGAACAAGATTTCTCAGAAGACAACAAAGCTAACTGAAAATGGGTGAAATTTTTAAAAATAGATGTTTGTCCCACAGCTGTCAATTCAGCTTAGGATAAATTTTTAGAAAAGTAGGTCAAGGTCATGGTCACTAGGTCAAAAGTCAGTGTACCAAATGAAAGCTCTGGTCATAAGAAATCTATATGTGAAATATCAAAGGCAAATCCCTTGTAGTTTAAAAGATATAGTCACAGATAAAGTTTTAGAAAAGTAGGTCAAAGTCTAAGGTCATGGTCACAAGGTCAAAAGTCAAAGTACAAAATAAAAGATCTGGCCATAAGAAATCTACATTTGAAATATCAAAGCCCTATTCCTCATAGTTTAAAAAATATAAAAAATGTTAAAGATTTTGAAAATGTGGGTCAAAGTCCTAGGTCAAGGGAACTAGGTCAAAAGTCATGGCAACAAATGAAAGCTCTGGTCATAAGGAATCTACTTATACCACAGTCAACAATTTTTTTTCAGTTATATGGTGGCAGACAATTTTGTATGGTGGAAGGGAAAAGCAACTATTTTCAAGTAAACTGACATAATCAGCTTAGATTCCGACATGTCTCTTCCCTGACTAGTGGCAAAAGACAGTATTTAGTTTACAGTAATACTTTTCCCTCACTGAAGGTTAACAAGGAGCTAAAGAGGCCTTAAGGTGCTCACCTGGGGGACAATTGTGCAACTAACATTTTCTGTTTTCTCCCTGACTAGAATACGTAGAGGAGGCAAGAGACAATGTAAAAATTCTGGTGATAATTCTCCCACATTTCTCAAGTCACTTGGTCATACAGGCCATTGAAAATAAAGAGTAAACCTCTAATCTTCAGACTTACCACATAATTTTGTATCACAGAATCAAGTTGATGTACAATGTACAACTTACAATGATGTAAACATAATACCAACTAAATCATAAGTACAGAAAAGTAATTTATGTAAATCATGAAAGCAGATACACCAAACATCAAGAAAGTTATGTACATGCACACTGAAATATATGTAGATGTATGTAAAGAAATCATTATAAAGTAATGACATATAATACCAGTGCCTAGAGACTAAAATGATGGTTAAAGTTTATGTATTTATGTTACAAGAAACAAATAATTTTGTAAAACAATTAAAATATCAATTTGTAGATGTTCCACAGAAATAGGCTTTTTTCATAAGTGACATTAAGGTGCTAAAAGCTGTGATTCTTATGCATAAACACATTTATCCTATACATGACGCGTATAGTCATATTCTACATACTTATTCAGTGTTATACTCTTATTGAAAGCTTTTTACCAATAATGTTTATATAGGTTGTGGCACTTGTTCATATCATACATAACTTCATGTACAATGTAATTTCCAAAAACTGATCCACATTCAGACCAGTAATTTTGTTTGGTTTTTTGGAGGTTTCAATTCTTGGAAGTTGACAATAAGTCAATAATTCTAGTTCCACTCCTAAACAGTGATAATTGTCCCTGTACCTTATGTATGCTTATTAGTAATTTATACCACATTTATCATTTGTGTTTGAAATCGAGTTTAACTAATTCTAAAAAATATTTGATGACTTGGTTTGCCATGTTTTTACACAGGTATGACTGGCAATAGGAAGTTACAGTGTTTTTACCACAATAATAGCTCTGGTGTTTGGAATTTAGAAGGATCGGTAATCAGAAGTTAACTTATACCTGAAAATAGAAGGAAGATGTTCAAACTTTGTAAATATGATCAGTATCAGGAAGTGACCAGTTTTCAGAGGGGTTGGTTTTCAAAGGGGTCAGTTTTCAGAGAAGTTAGTTTTCAGAGGGATCAGTTTTCAGTGGGATAAGTTTACAGAGGGTCAGTTGAAAGAAGGGGTCAATTTTCAGAGGGGTCCAATATAAAAAGAAATGAATCTTTACATCAGGCTTCTTGCATTATTTAGACAGAATTTTCACTAGTTTAGAGATGTTTATTTCTTCCAAATCTTTCATGTGGAATTTCATTTCAGTTAGAAAAACTTATTTCATTTTTAGCACAGCTACACTACATGGGAAAACCAGTAATTAAGCTACTAAATTTTATAACCTGTTTATTTTAAAATACATGAACCTTGTGTTTAGCTTTTGAATGCAATATGCATGTATATATTTTTACATCACAAGTATATTTGATGTTCAACATATCAAAGAAGCCATACACATCAGCTAAATCACAAAACTGTTCTTAAAAATATGCAACAAACATACAAATATTGGTAATGTTATTCAAACTTGAAAAAAGAGCTTTTAAATAACTTAAAATAAATAAAAGATTCCCGTGACAACAATAAGTAAAAGAACAGAATCAATTGTTTTCACAGATATAAGATAGATTAGAAGAGAACAAACAAACAACCCAGTGTTAGGGTAATATTACAGTCATTTACACATACTAGTATATAGATCATCAAAGTTACAAGTTACAGTTAAGAAGACACACAACCCAAGTCAGTGTAACACAATTGCTGAAGAAAGCATTATATATTTTGTTAACACTCATAGCGTACCAGAATCCACATCATCAAGATAATCAGGCTGTAGAAGAGGAATTATTAAATCGTCCATATTCGGCATCACAAGGATTCGCTGTAAGTGGTAAGTAGTAAGATTAAGTGTATACCTGAGAACATCAGTTAATCCAGTTACATGCTATGTCAGGATGTAAGTATTAAATATCTATATGTATTAAGCACTGAAATACTTGCACATATACAGATTATAAACATTCTTCTGTAAAAGCAGAACAATTCTATGATATATACACATCACTGTTTTACACTTTATGGATAGATAAATCTAGTAAGAAGACAAACAAAAGCTGCCATGCATAGGCCTATCTTACTTTTAATAAATGGAATATGTCAAATACAGTCCAACTCCACTTATAACAACTTTTAATGGGATTCTGTTTATAACGATCATGTTTCTATTTCCCTTGTATTTACTATTCAATTCTGTATAAATCAAAACACATAAATCAAAACACCTATAACGAGATATCGCATGTAACGAGCATATGAATTTGTCCCAATGACATTTCATCATGTTGTTTTAGAGCTTTACACAATGTAACGAAGTGTTTAACCTGACAAGACTTACGATATCTATCTATTTTTTTGTTTCCTTTTCAAATAAACTTAAATTTTACTAAGACTGAATTGACTGTTCTGTATTATAAACTCGTGGCATAGACGTCATTCTGTGAAACATGATTTCACGTTGTATATAAGTTACTTAACACAACTGTTTATCAATCAATAAAACATTCCGTACAACGAAATCCGGCTATAACGAGATATAAATCTTTCTCCCTTCCATTTCATTATAAATGGAGTTGACTGTATCTTGTTTGCTAATTTTGTCAAATAAAATAACCATTGCTTAGAATTTTCTCTGTGACTGGTGCTATTGTTTGATTCACATAAGATGGTGGGACGGAGTAACCTTTTGATTATCATACGGATGATTCTACTCACTTTTCGATTATGACAAGCTGCGCGAGAGAAAAACGTTTTATCCCTCACTGTGTAACCTCTTATGTATTGTGACGATTAGGAACGATTTCTGTAGTCATTGTAATTTTCATATTATGCTTAATTACCTAAATTTAAACTGGTCCAGGTCAAGAAAAAGTTCACAAGACTCCACCCCACCAGGTTATTTGGATTTTACTATAACATACATGTATTAAAAGTCTAAACAAATCACATAATATTACATATAAGGCGTGTGGCAAGGGCTTTGAGTAGTCACGTCGCAAGTTAAATCAACTCTGACGGACTGATATTATATTATTAATACCCCTTAAACTACAAAAAGTAAATCAACGATTAAATCTCTATTGGAGTGTATCCTAAACATAGAATTATTTTGTAAATCTTTCATATACATAAAATAACATCATTGAAGTTTGTAGAATCTTTATCAACTCCTTCCCCTACAATAATTTCTAATGATCTGAAACTAAGTAAGTTCTGGATAGTAATTAATTAACATTTCAATTTATATTTCCTGAATGGATATAAGAAAGTTTGATAGATACATGTGGTAAAACATGCTCTCTAGAGCAGATATACAATTCATGATAAAAAAAAATACCTTACAGATCTATCACCTAGGTCTTCTGTCCTATTTACAAATCCCCTGACCCCTGGTCAGTGAAATTCACAATACAGTATTTGTACCCTTTCCTTAACAAAACTACTTACTTAATTTGAAAGTTAACAGACAACCAGATAGACGGACAACTGGATAGATGAAGGATGTACCTTAATATTCTGTGTCTTACAATGGGTGTATGCAAACTGCCACCTGCATGTCTTAGATAATCAGAGGACTGTTTTAGGAATTAAACATGCAGGAATTACCGGCAATGATATTTACAATAATGCTGCTACAGTCTATATAAGTCTAAGATATCATACAGTGTAGAGTAGATACCCCCACCCAACATTACAAGTTACCAGTATGTGCAGACAAACAACATCAATTGGGTTACATTAAATCCTTTGTGAATGCAGTGAAATGTGTACAGTGTGCATTCATATTTCTTATAGAAAGGCTTTTCAAAAGCAGCAGTCTCTTCTGTCCTGGACATGGTAGTGAAATAATTTCGACATGTACTGCAGTAAATTACCAGACTGAGAAACAATATACAAATTAAGATTTAAACAAAAAATATACAACAACTCGACTAACAGCAGAATATTTTCAACAATTCAGTAAATAACCCTGCAAAACAAAAATAGGTGAGATACATACCTGAAATTCTAGTGAAAGTTTCTTTTCAATCCATTCAGTGATATGTGTAACAGTAACTTCTCTGGCTCCAACTTTAGGTTTGGCTACTAGTGTTAGTTTGGGATTATCTCTGAACCCATACCTAAAACACAGGACTAAATACATCAAATCACAAATACATACAATGAATAGTACTAAATATTTGTGAGTCAATGCATGTGTATACTATTTGGTACTATGTAAATATTTGTAGAGTATTTCACCTAGGAATGCCCAGTCAACATGAGTGGCTTTCCTCTTATCTCAATCCCAATCCTATGCCTTGAATTTTAGCTCAGATTTTCATATTTTTGAATATCTATCAAGAAAAGAAAGGTAGACCTTTATCAGAAATTATAAATCACACTATGACATATGACATATGACATAAATACTTTGCCTCACCTGTTTCAAAAGTTGCATACAGAAAGGCTCACCAAAAGCAATATGACCCCCACCCTTCTTCAATCTTTTCAGGGCATAAAATATTACTTTTTCACTCTGCACCTGAACTTTAATCTATTTTGAATTGAAACTTAGGAATTTAAAGGTTATTTCCCCAAGCAAAATCAGCCTAATTCTCTCAATTCTACAGAAAATGTATATATCTTTATATGTTGAAAATTTTTCTAATTTTGGAGGCAGAGATACTTATTTTAATAATTATGGACAACAAATTTTACTGACTTACCACAAACGGTCAGTAGGTGGGAACGGAATGTTAACTGATAATTCTCCTGATAAATATCTTAGTTCTACAGTCAGCAGTATTGGCGTATTGGAAACTCCTTCCATAGCTTTCTTTATGTATTTCATCTCAGTGGCACTTTGAAAATATTTGGACTGTGTAATCTTGTTCACATATTTCATGAATTTTCTTCCTGCAGTTTTTCCTCTGAAATTAAAATCAACTGTTTGCAATGTTGTTTTAAATTGAATTGTCCAGATATATTATATAAATCTGTAGAGTACATTGTATTTTGCATCTGTCTTACTCTGAATAACTTCTCAATGATATTAATGCTGCAACCTGTCACATTAAAATGCATCATGTTGATTTATCATTGGTACAGTTGAATTTTATCTGTAATACTAATCGAACACACTTGTACCCCGTGAGGAGCCTCTGCTTCTTACCTGTATATACCTGTAATTGTACCTCAACTTCACTGGACACCAGGTTTACCTAGTCTGTGCTTTTTAGTTTCGACGTGGCATTTCAAAGAGCAGGACGTTTTCGTATATTGTTGTATGTGCATTATATACGTCCAGTAACTTCTAATATTTTATGAGATTTACAGTTTCTGACAAAAGTATATATATGTAAACTGGTCCAGCTTCTCTGAGGTGAGCACGTTTTTATTGTTTTATTTCTAGAATATGATATTATCTAATATTACAGTCCTAAAACTTCCAAATAAGGACATTCTGTAGTATGAAATTGTATATATAACTTGTACATGTTAAATCATTTGTATATTGTTGAATTCTATATATTCTGGTAAGTAATGGTGGGCAGTTTTAGTCATAAGTAATGAGTACGAGTAGTGTATGGCTTACGTGCCGTAATTCTATTTCTAATGTGATAGTAAATGTGTAGTGTAAAGCCGCCAGTGCTTTGTATTGATTTCTAGTATAATGTTGAGTGTGAAACGTTTAGCTACTATTGCTTTTGTAATTATTATTATTGCAAGCGTGTCAATAATTACTGTGTAGAGTATGGCAGCCTGTGCCAGTAACGTTATGCTAGTTATATGTAAGTGTGTAGCCGCACTAGTGCTACGTAAATATATTAACATATATTATTATTGTGTAGGTCCTATTCCTAGCCATTGGAGTTGTGATACCGGAAGGACACCAGGTTGGGTGACATAAAGATGCGTGATATGGACGCAGGTCAATGTACCAGAACTGACACCGGGATTGTTTGTAGTATAATGTTTTCGATCCAATAAACAATTGTTTAATAACAACTGCATCCCTTATGTTTTGGTTGATAAAAACTCGGCAATCTGTGACACAACCTTTCTACCAAAAACCATGCAGACCTTCTGTACTTTAGTATATTTAAGTATTATTCCACAAACTCCAGCATCTTCATAGATCTGAGCCAATGAAAACATCTTTTCAAATACCACATAGATTTTTCTAGCTTCTTTCATTTTAGTAAAAATGCAGACATATAACTTTGGTGTAAACAACATCAAGTCAGGATTGTTAGAATTATCATTGCTATAATAATCACAAGCTTAACTACTGAACTAAGCTTACCCTTCCTCTAATGTTGATGCAGAAGCATCTTCATCTTCATCTGTAGTTGATTCGGCACTGTCCTCTTCCTCAGGGTCTGTTACTGCAGATCTATAGATTATCAAAGGAAAAACAAGTAAATTAAGATCACTTATAAAACGTTATGTTTGAAAAACACCATGTCCCCAAATACTAAGCTAGTTGTGGAGACTTTAAAGTCCCATAACTCTGGCAATTATTGCCTCATTAATATAAAAGCAACATACCAAATTTGATAAAATTTGAAGAATAGTTAAATTACCTAACAGAAACCAAAATGTCTCAAACAGACAGATAAAAAACAATATATCCCTCGAGTTTGGGGAATAAAAACCTGTTGATAGTTCACAGACTGACTCCTTAATGTACTTAAAAACTACCGGTATATGTCATTTGTAAATTACTTTTTTGTTTTAATTTCTTTTTCTGGATTTTCTACAGCAGTAGAAGTCTTGAGCTTCATTAAGTTGACTTTTGTCTGTATGGTCATTTGAAAACCTCCCTCATAGTTGATTGCTAAGTCAGTCCAGAAGCCATCTTCATCAAAATATGGACGGGAAGCTTTACGTATCACAGGCATTTCAGAACCCAGCTCAATGTTTATTATCTGAAGTTCTTCTATAAAGTAAGGTATCTACAAAATGAAAGGAAATTGAGGATGAACCAATATATTTTACAACATTTACAGAACAAAGGCTATAATGTATACCATGTTTTGAAAGAACAGAATGGAGTACAATGAAAGTAATAACACTGAACAACAAGCCAATGTAGGTGATCACAAAATTCTAAACCTTCTGTGATAAATTGTTTTTTTTATGTTAAAATTTGAGTCCAAAACTTACAGCAAAATGGGTTGAACACATCAAAGATAATTTTAATACTGAGGTAAACTGGATAACTCTTACAGTGGATCCTGCTGTTTTGAGAGACTGCTGTCAAAAATTGTGACCAAGCTAAATTCTATATGGACTTTGTAAATACATGTATCAATAGCTCATAGGCAGTAAAACTGACATTGATTAAAATGCTTACCTTGCAATGGGTAGACTCAGAAAACATACCTAACAAAACTCCAGAACAAAAAAGACCTATGAAAGTCAATGCCTCATACTATGTTTTTGTAAAAAAACATAATGAGGTATAAAGTTACTGACCAGTAAGTAATCATCCAGATACACAAAATCACATAAACTTTGTACAACTCTATTTTATATTTGTTTCTTGTATGACTAGATAGATAGTCAAAATAATAGAGCCTGTTTTATCTTCTATTTTCATGACTTACAATGCTGCAAACATTTTGAAACGAAGCACCTCAACAGTCACACAATAACAGAATATACTAATCTGAGGCTTAATTAACACAAACTGCAAACATGTTCTTTTTGCAAATTTACATTTGTGAAAGTTAATCTCTAACAAAATAAAGGTAATATACTGCATGATAAAATGCTTACATGAATTTTGCCTAGTTTTTTCTGTAACTTCTCTAGAATTTTGTTTTGCCAGTATTCATGTCTAAGAAAATCCCAGCAGCACCTACTGATTAAAGCATTAACCCATAACATTTGTTCTTCACAGTCAATCATATTTGGATCTTTTACATCTCTTGACTGACTAGAACTGAATCGATCGTATATTTCTCTTGGCATCATTCTGCCCATATATCGTATAAATGATTCCATATTATCTTCTAATGTACTTGTGGGATGGTCCATCTCTCTGACACTTGATGAAGTTGAATCTGTAGAACCCTGTCTCTGGTGACCTTGCATGACACCATTATCAGATGTATTGCTGCCCTGCCGAGTATGTTTCTTCTTGCTTTCAAAGAAACGACGGATTTTACCAAGACTGCTCTTTAAAGGTTTGCCTCTGGTTGCAGCTTCAAATCTTTTATACCAGTCTTCTTTTTCTCTACAGGTTCTAGCAAATAAATATAAAATATTTTCTTGACATTTTTCATCAGAAACAAGCTCAAAGCCACAATCAGAATCTGGTGTAGAACCAGTGGATAACTTTTTGTCAGTTTTTTGTCTTTGTGAATCTAAAGCAATACATATTGGGTATTTTTTGCTCCAGATTCTCTTTTTCACTAACCCTGGTGGGAACAAAAATACTTTGCTTCCAACTAAATTAAAATGTCTTTGGTGTATGAACTCCTGTGTATGTGTATTTAACTTATCCTCGTCCCACATGGCACGTTTTGGTATATTCACTTTTGGACGTCGCAGACGTAAAATTGTTTCATCAAGATGAACATAGATGGAATGAGTATGGTTAATGTGGTAATTGTCTGGGTTGTATTCACCTATTTCATTCATCCAACCCTACAACAATTAAGAAACAAAGTAAATACAGGGAAAAATACAATTTTACGACCAAGTTAAAAGTTTTGATTAAATTTACAGATAAAAAGTCATGTTAAAATCACCTTTCCATTATAAAGCTCTTGTACATGTATATGTATTCATTTACAGGGATATAAATTGTGCAAAATATAAAAATTGTTTCTCATTGTTCAAAATATATGATTAGAGAATGAGATCTTGAATAAAACAGTATGAAATGCGCTCAGAAATTCAGATTCCTAAATCTGATTCTTGAGATGTAACCATACTTGTAAATGTACATTATGTACGACTACCATCAGTATAAAGTATAAATTAAATCTCAATCACAAATACAATATCAATAATAAAACACAAAGGAGCATAGAAAATGTATAAAATGCATAAAACATCAGTTACAAATATTTATAACAAAGACAAGTTTTTCTTTCAAATTATTTTTGATACCTTGAAAACACCATCCTCTATTTTGGCCTCTTTAAGTTGCTTTATCTGTGGTTCCACTAATGGTAAAAGCTTGTTCAGTGGTTCAGGTTCATGGACAGGTCTACCTGTGGATGGCTTTGTGAGCCACATGTATATTAACCATCCTATTGATGCAAATATCATTCCCATTATCATTCCAGAAAAGTAGGATGGCATTGGAATGATCAAATACAAAAACAATCCTCCTGATCCTGAAAATGAAGGACAGTAAAGTAATAATACAAATATCAGATAAGGCATTTACATATAATCAGTATGTTTGATGAATTTATGATTAAATAAATGAATGGTCTAATAATGAACTTTCATGTGCATAGTTTCATGTGTTACAATACATTTGTAACATTGTCATTCAAGAGTATTCATATACTGTGTTTGTTGACTGTTACCTAGTCAAAACCTATTAAAGATTTAGTGACATTTCTTTATCTTGGCACTGGACTGTGAATTTAAGTCTTCATACAAGACACAAGAAGTTGTCATTACAAGAATAGAGTTTTTGAATGAAATATATTGTTGTGACGTCATTATATGAATGAAATCACATCATTGTCTGAAGTCATATCAGGACCTTCATTTATAGCTGATATAAATGCCGTCTAGATTAACACCGAGTCTATGGGAGACTGATGCAGGATATGTAAATATCAATGAGTGACCATAATAAACACACATAAATACTATAATTTTATGAAAAACGATTGTGACCCACACAGACACCTGTCAGTCATGCTGTTATAGCATTCATTAATTACCCTGTATGTGCAGTATCATCAATCATATAAAAGTGTACTAAATCTTACCAATTACAATGTTTTTCCATGGCACCGCAGCATCAGTTTTATTTGTTTTTTCACTTAATACCTCCACACTAGATGCAGACACTTTCTCTGTTACTTTTGGACTTTCTTCTGTGGCATCATGAAACTTCTCATCGCCATTATCTTTAGCATTGTCTGAAGATGTAGATGTCTTGGTAAGAGTTGATAAACTCACAGGAACAGTGCCTACTTGAGGTTTGCTACGTTTCATCTTCTCTTTTAAAGATTTGTTACGAAATCTCATTTCTGTTGGGAGTGTTTTTGAGGTGTCTGAAGGCATTCCTGTTAAATCTTCAAATGCTTCAGTGGCATAAAAATCATCCACAATCTGAAAATTGTCAACATTTTCTGTATGCTTGTCCTCAACACCCAAATCACTTTCTTCATTTTCATTCTGCTTCACAAGTAATGACTGTTTTGCTGTTGATTCTTTAGGTTTTTCTCTGTCTGAACTGGCAGTGTTAGGTTTACTTTCTGCTTGTTTATCAGATGGAAATGATACATTTATTGTAACATCCTCTTTCTGACATTGTTCAATAGGGTCATTATCTGTTGAAGATGCTACAAAATCTTCAATTTTCTTTGACACTTTCTCTTTCACAACAGAAGAAATTTCAGACAAATTTTGTCGCAACCTAGATAAATTCAATGTCGTTTTTTCCTCGTCAAATGATTTTGATATTGAATGTAACCCCTGTAATCTTGGGTCACTATCTGTCTTACTCATCATACTTCTTCCTTTTGCTTTTGTTTCAACCAATATTTTGCCCAAATCACCAGTTACATTTGTTAAATCTTCTTCATTTTCTTCCTCCTCTTCTAAAGATTTGAAACTGAATTTCAAAGAATTATTGGATGCTGATCTTTTGCTGATTCCCCGTGGTGCTGGAGGTCTAGCGGGTGGACTACTGTCCTTCCTGCTCATCTTAAGTACAATGTAGCACTAGGTAAAAAATCTGTCAATAATAATATTTATCAGTAATCTAGAATACCAGTTAATTGATTAACATATAATTTACAGTTAGATACATTATTTAATAAATTTGGTAATTACAAATTTGGCATCTATCAGAAACTAAAACTATATGTAAGACCAAATCTCCACAAAACTAGGAACGGGGCAGCTGCATTATCTCTCTAAATTACAAAAAGATGTTCTTAGATATTGCAAAGGAACCCTATGGTATACTTTACAGTGAAAAACTCTACACCAGAGAAAACCAAAGTTGCCAAGATGGCATTAAATCTAAAAGTCTCTAAATATCTAATACATGTAAATACATGTATAAACTAGGCTAAGGCTACACAGTGAAAATAATGTATTTAGCAGGTAATGGCAATAGAAATACATTATTTCCACTGTGTAGCTTCAGCCTATTTCTTTTTCAAAGGGGGGGGGGGTGTCAAGGTAAAGCCTTAGCATGCAGCCAAGAATGATCAACACTTCAACTATACCTCAGTCAGCTGGTAATTTATACCAAATCAATTTTAAAGCTGTTAGAAAACTTGTTGTAACTTTTCAGTGTTTCATGTCATGATACTAAAGCAGTAGTACTATTTTATTTGAAACGAGTAATAAACTAAGGACAGAGTTTATTTATAAGCAAGTGTACAAAATGACATTACTGATGCCCCTGTAATATTCTCTGTCTAAACAAGATTCACAAGCTTGTTTCATTATCTGTAGTGCAGGATGTTATGACATTTAATGTAAACACCCCATAGTCACGTATACTCTAAAACACTTCAGCTAATGGTGTCCTCTGTACCATACGGATATTCACGATATCAAAGAAATATGTTTCCATAGTGTAGAGTGAAAACTTGCATAAGATTACATCTTTGTTACAAAGATATTTGCATTCTGTCAAGCATATTTTGGCTTAATAAAATCAGGAAGGAATTCAGCTGAAAATCAGGAGATAATCAGAAATTTAAAAAATCTATAACAGTACCAAAAAAAAACCAAAACAAACCACAAAAGGTCACCTTCCTCCTCTCTTGTAGGTAAGACTTAAGCAAATAATATGACTATAAGCAATAATTTGAATATTGGCTGGATTCCATACCAAAATGTAACAGTAAACTAACATCTAATACATGGTGTATACAAATATAAATGATATCTATAAGGTACAGTTATAATAAGCAAGTAACTTGTTTTACATCATGTCTTTTTTTGTGATGGAGGCCCAAAATCAGGAGTTTTCAGTTTTTCTTGGAAATTCAGGAAAAAATCAGGAACTGCCAAAAATCAGAAAAAATAAGGAGTTGCTTGACAAACTGTATTTGCCATCTACAACAGTGCTTTTTGTCATCATTTTCCACCATGTTTGTACTATATTTGTATGTATACTACCTATGAAACAATATATGTAGTATTGATTTAGTTGTTTTATTACTAAGTCTGAGTCACACCATTCTGTGAACTATACATATTCAATATCTGTTTATCTACAATGCTATAACATTGTATTTGTTAGATAAATTGTAACTAAATAAACTTTTAGAACCTAGTACAAATGCATGGTATTGTACATGTACTGATGCAGTGTGTCATGGCCATCTCAATTTGTATTAACAGGATTTTTTTTCAGTTTGTCTATTTTTTTTTTTTTTCATCTAAAGGATGATTTTTAGTTTAATATAAACAAGAGGGTCTAAATTGCCCACCTATGAACCATCTACAAATGTGGAAAGAAGACCAAGAAGAATATATACATGTAGGCCGATCTGACCAAGAAACATAAATACTACGGTTTTGAGAAATTCATAAGAATATCTAAAAATTGCATTTCAGTAAATTTCTTGCACAAAAACTTGTCACCTAATTACAAGTAAAACGCATGAAATGAATGCATTATAGAGAATACAATGGGAGATAATTGAGGAAATCTTGCAAAAATAAATGAAAAGACAAAATCTGAAAAGATCTTAAAAACGTGTCAAAAATTAATATTAAAATTTCTATAAAAAACACAAACTTGAATCATACATCCATGTAGATCACTCAGAAACAGTCTGTTTTTCAATTCATGTAGCTGTTCTGGAGAAGATTTTTAAAGAGGAGTACCTTTTGGGACAATCGCTCACCTGAGAACTATCTACAAATGTGGAAAGAAGACCAAGAAAAATATGTACATGTAGGCTGATCTGGCCAAGAAACATAAATTTTGCTGTTTTAAAAAATTCATTAAAAATTCTAGAAATTAAATTTCAGCCAAATTCTTGCACAGAAATATTTCTTCAACTATATACAAGAAAAATACATAAATGCATCATGATTCATTGTGAATCCAAGCGGAAATAATTGGTGAAATCATGCAAAAAATGAATGAAAATGACAAAGTCTGAAAAGACCTCAAAAAGTCGTCAAAATTTAATATTCTGATTTGAAAAATACAAACTTGAATCATAAAGTCATGTAGATCACTCTGAAACAATTCATTTTTCAATTTATGTAGCGGTTCTGGAGAAGATTTTTAAAGAGGGGTACCTTATGGGATCTATTTTGCCCCACCCTGGATCCACCCCAGGGCTGCCCTGCCACTATAAACTTGGTAAAGGACCTTGATTACTTACTTCCTGTAAAGTTTCATCAAAATCCCTTTTGTGGTTTTGAAACAAAAGCTGATAGTGTGAGAAATACACCCCATCCCCTCTTTTTTGCAGTCTTAAAAAATTCATAAAAAATTCTAGAAATTAAATTTCTGTAAAATTCTTGCACAGCATTTCTTCACCCAATTACAAGTAAAACACCTTAAATGAATGCATCAAAGTAAATGCAAGGTGAGATAATTGAGGAAATTATGCAAAAATGATGAAAATGACAGTCAGAAAAGACCTCAAAAATGTGTCAAAAATTAATATTTCTATGGAAAATACAAACTTGAATCATACATCCACGTAGATCACTCAGAAACAATCTGGTCTTTTATGTCAGGCAGCAATTCTGGAGAAGAAGATTTTTACAAACGGCTACCTTTTCTGACTTATTCTGCCCTGCCCTGGATCTACCCCTGGGCCAATCTGGCTGAAAACTACAAAATTATCAAAGTACCTTGAGCACTTGCTTCCTGTAAATCTTTGTCAAAATCCCTTCTGTAGTTTCATAGAAGAAGTTGAAAATATGAAAAATTTATGGCCAGATACCGGACGGGGAGTGATCACAATAGCTCACTTGAGCCTTTGGCTCTGGTGAGCTAAAAAAAACTAGAAATTAAATTACAACAAAATTCTTGTGCAAAAACATTTCTTTGCCTAGTTACATGTTAAACACATTAAATGAATGTATCAAAGTGAATACATCAATAAATTCATTGATGCAATCATGTAAAAACAAATGAAAATGATTGTCTGAAAAGACCTCAAAAAATGCGTAAAAAATGAATGAGTCTTGAATCATACATCCATGTAGATCACTCAGAAACAATCAGTTTTTCAATTCATGCAGCAGTTCTGGAGAAGAACATTTTTAAAGAGGGGCATCTTCTGGGGCCTTTACTGCCCTATCTTGGATCCACCCCTTGGGCCAATCTGGCTGAAAACTACAAACTTGGTAAAGTACTTTGAGCATTCACTTTTTGTCAAGTTTCATCAAATTTTCTTCATTGATTTTTTAGAGAAGACGTTGAAAATATGAAAAGTTTATGGGCATACGGACAACAGACGGGGAGTGATCACAATAGCTAACTGGAGTCTTCGGCTTCCTTCCTATGCATAAACATGAAAAGATGTTGAATTCCAAGGAAATCATCATGAAGTAGGCGTGAATGTAAATTCAAAAGGTCTTCCAAAAAATAATCACTTAAACATTTGTCACCTATGGGAAATTAATAGCTTTTGAGGCTGCAGTGACCCTGATTAGATTACAGATTTTACCTGTTATCATAAACGTGGGTTTGACAATTTATTGGTTTACAGCGATGAAAACAAATCATAAACAAAATAATACTGAAAACTGAGTTGCAAACAAACAAAAGAAATAAAGAAAGCTGAAGTTGAAATTGAGAGCAGTTTAAAAACATTCTGCAAGCAATCAATCTCTCAAGATAACACTTCCAACAATAAGGTTTTTTTTTATTATAACAGTGTAATTTGAAAACTGGCAAGTATAAGACATTATCATAGTGTGCGAATATACATAGTCAAAACTTGTTATGTCAAGATAGTAATCTCGATTTACTTGGTTATCTCACGATCAAGTGCAAATCCCGGCAAATTTTCCTTCCATATCTTACTTTAAAAAAAAAGACCCGATGACTCAAGATGGGAAAAGTCTAAAAAATGTCAATGTTAAAACATGGTCCTGATGCCCAATTTCAATGTAAAAGTAATCCGTTATCTCGAAGGTTTTTTTTGCACATCATCATTAAATCATTTTTATTATATGACTAGTGCTGAACAAATATGCTTTCTGTATCATTTTGTAGTATATAAAATGAATAAAGAATTGACAAAAAATTATGCTATTTTGTTCTCCGTTCTTAAATTTATATGACTGTTTTCTCTATAATCCATTTTTTGACTTTCTACTCTTAAATTTATAATGATAGTGTCACTTCTGTGATCTAGAAAGGAGCATGGGTTGTCAGCTTGCATAAATATTGATGATAAGAGACAAATGATATATATACAGACCTACAAACATTCTGGCAAGTGACAGACCCTTTAACTCGAGGACTCATTTATCTAGAATTTTTTGCTTGGTCCCAACAACCTCATGATATCAAGGTTTGACTGTATTTGTTTTTTTCCTTTTTTTTAATTTTTCGTAACATCTCTATCATCGTTGTTGCTTTAATATTTCATCATATGATGATTTTTTTCATTAATATTATTATTTTTTAACTTTTATATATATATATATTTTTTATCCTATAAATATTTTCTTTGTAAATTACGGACAAGAGCATTTGTGATTCGGACAAATTACTTTTCTGACATAACTTGTCTGATTGGACTAAATGGAAAAAAAATCCTTGATGAAGAGCCCTCCATAACATGTCACTTATTATTCGAATTTAACAACCAGTACCGGTACTTTTCTTTAAAGTTATATTTCAATCTGACTATTTCATTTTCAGTATCGTTATATTTCCAAAACCCTTACAGGCCTTATTTTCAAGTTAAGGCTGCACAATGCTTTACTGAAACATCATTTAGTACTGCATGATGACAAATCAGTGGGTGATATTGAATGTTTACCCAGACAAGATAGGACTTTGTTAGGCCCCCTACATGTACTTTAAAACTCATGGAAATCAGCTCAATCTGTGACCCTGTCGAGTGCCGTGAGAAGGAAATGCTAAAAAAAAAATGTTTGTCTTAGAATAACACTTAATCGACATATATCAGTGCATCAAATTATTTACAATTCTACAAGGAGGTGGTCAATGTGGTACATAATATTGCAAACATGTATACAAACAGGTAATTACGTTGTTTTATAATGGTTTCGAGTTCGTAATCACAGACGGCAGCAGAAAGTTTTTACACTTCCTGTTTTGATAGTGTAATTACTCCGCACTGAATATAAACTATCCAATCCAATATCAATACGTAAAGTTATTTAATGGTTTAGAATTATATTTTTTCGGCGTTTAAATACTTTTATTTATCAAATAAAAACCATGAAGTATATTTAAAATCAATCAATAAGCAGGTTGAAACTATTTGACTGATAAACATGTATATCATCCAATGACAGCTGTGGAGTTATTTACTCCTTAGCTTACATAGATCTAGATGAAAAACAAGAGAAGAGAGTTGAAATGAGAAAACGTGGAAGCACATTGTCATAGAGACTTCTTGCATCATTCAGCAACATAGACATGACAGTTTTACATATATTCTCCAGTTACTTTGAAAAATGCTGTCATTTATTTTGAAGTCATTAATTTTATTGAGTTTCATCACTCCATTCGTTATTTCTTCACAGGTAACATAACCTCACAAGTCAATATTATTATCATTTAATAATGGTATATGATGGAAATAAATCAGTTGTGATATTATTGTAGTACTGTACTAATAGGGGCTTGAATTCTTTATACGATAATATTGCATTATTTGGCTGTCACAGTGAACCAATCACAGCGCCATATTTAGGGCCAGTGATTTTTTGTTTCAAATTTGCTTCAATTCTGTTTTCAGTTTTGGTGAATTCTATTTTTTTCTGTTTTCATATGAAAAAAAAATGAAAACATACTTTAGATGAAAAATATTTAACAATACAGACTCATAATCATACTTACAATAGTCTGCCACACAAATTTTATGATGGGATATAAATAGGGAAGTAAATAAAACATATACATGTATTTGCAACACTGTTTTCATAATTTTAAAATATTTCAAAAGTAATTTATAAGTCTGTAGGCCAATACTCATATACATGTACTATTTTTTGTTTGAATTCATCACATGATTTATAGAAGTCTCCTCTTTTTACATAAGTGGGTCTTCAGCCAACGTAGCTTGCTGTCAAAAACGTCAAGGTGTGAACACGTGTTTATGTTGATAACAAAAACTGGCTGTCAATCAGGCAGTATGTCGTAAAAGTTGGATGGATCGTACATTGTGAAATTTTACTGTAAATTTTAAAAATTGGTAAATATATTTCGAAATTGAACTCAACATTATGAAAACTTTATTCAATATATCAAATTACAGATATATTTATTTTAGAAGAATCCAGATGTCAGTCAGTACTGATGTTACGACAATGGAAATGATTGCCCTTATCTTTCGATATGTAAATGTATCTGGCTAAAAGTTCTAAGGGATAAAATAGTGTAAAATTAGGCTTTTTGATGAAATATTATAAAAACAAAGAAATGAAGTTTATAACACATGGATATAGCACACTAGTTTCACAATTTGATAAATTCTACCTTATGATGGAATCTTTTTAAAGATTTTTCAGAACGCAAACTCCATCTCAGATTGCCGATTCCACGATTCTGTCTGCGATTCATATTTTTTTGAATAAGCATAGGAAGATTAGAATATTGGGTAAAAATTAAAACATTGACAACATTTCTTCATCACTCTGCCTTCAAGTTGTTTACATCAAATAAATGATGACAATGCTTTCAATGGAATACACTTTACACCACATCATTTTAAAAGTAGGAAAGCTTTATTTACGTTTAGGCCAAAAAAAATATATGTGTGGTTCCGGTTACCTGACCGTCCCAAATTTATAACCCCTGACCTTAGAACTTTTTATTAAAAAAAGCAGCTTTTACTTTTGCATGGAATTTTGGGTCTACTCCGTACATTGATATAATTTATAAACAAAAATGGGGGCACATTTATTAGAATCCACGAGTTTGTTCGCAACTCACTTTAAAAACAGCCTGCTAATGGCTGTTGATATAATAATGATGTTGATGCTGTGGTCCACCATGTTGTTATCTGCATGTAGTAATAATTAGAGCAAAAGTAAACATGTCACTAATTGAAATAAAATTTCATGAATATGTATTATTAATGTAATTGTTAACATGTAAAACAAGTGTTAAAGATTATGTGTTTTTCCCCACTATGCAACAGTTTGGAGATAAAAATATTGTACAACTGAAATGAAATATTGTACAACTGGAATGAAATATTGTACAACTGAAATGAAATATTGTACAACTGAAATGAAATATTGTACAACTGAAATGCTGGTCCTTCTCAATTTCAGTTTGATTGCTGTTGGTGACAAAACTGATGAAATTGAATGATGGTCAACTTTGGATTAGTCAAAAAATATTTGTGATGTTTTGTTGATCCTGGAATTTATATAAGTTGTTGAAAAGCAAGTAGGCCTATTTATAAAGTTAGTTAAAAATTAGCCAGCTTGTCAGTTTTTGTTTGGGTTTGAAAATAAACAAAACTGCCATTTTCAGTAAAATTGGAAAATAAAATGAAAAGGATTATTTCAAAAAAGCTAGAGTCAACATCATTCAACAGATTTTAACTAAAACTTGGTATACACTTTTTTAGTAATAGAAAGATCTAAAGACAGTTTATTAAAGTGCAAATGACATTTAAGGTTAAAGATCAACGTTACAGCTGAACTTTCAGTGTGAAGTCTTGGTGGCTATGAGATATGCCACATATTGCTTGTTCATCTTTCCTGTTGTAACAAAAAATTAAAATAAAAAATAGAAAAAAATACCTACCTACCCTGGGTTTTTTTTTTTTGGGGGGTGGGGGGGGTGTAACCGGAACCACACATATATTTTTTTTTTGGCTTTAATAAGAAATTCGGAATGAATTCAGGTCTAAAGGGCCCCATTGCAAAAATGACCCCAGTTAAAATGGTATAATAAACTATGCTACCTGTAAATATTGAAATAAATTTAATATCCTATATTTTGTCACATTTTATAGTTAGCTAAATCAATTTAATTTATATGCTGGATTTATAGCCTATAGCTTATTATTACGTTTTAATTTTAGTCTGACTTCTAGGTTTTAACCTCATGAATCGTGGTATGATTGCGAGACATAATTTGTTTGTTTAACTCATTCAGTCCAGAGACACATTTGAGCTGATCTAAATCATTGATTTACAGAAGAGTTAATTATTGTCAGGGGTTGAAGAGTTAATAATTGATTGATACTTCTTTTTAAATGTTCAATATCTTTTATGGGTTAAATCCATCATAGTTGTAATAACATCTATTTCCTTAACATTTTAGGGCCAGTAATTTTCCATTTCACAATTTTCCTCAATTCTGCTTCAAGATTTGATGAATTCCATTTTTTACCATTTTCATTAAAAAAAATGCTAAAACACCTAGTGCAGATAAAGAATATCTAATGATGCAAACCCATAATGATACCTTTAATGATTTGCCATACCAAGTTCAGCCATATTGCTGTCAAAACATCAGTTTTTCGTTGTTACCGAGCAGTATGTCGTAAAAGGTTATGATAGATGTTATGAGAGATTTACATAGTGAAATTATACTATTAATTATAAACTATGATAAGTATGTTCAATGATTGAACACAGCAGTACATGAAACCATCTTCTGTATATTTTTATACATTATCTTTATTTGAGAAGATTTCCGATTCCATGGCAACAATATTACGACAACAGGAGAAATAATGAGATTAACATACAAAAACAATGCTGCAAATTATGTGAGGAAAAGTTGTCAATAAAGTAAATGAAGCAACAGAAATCAGTTCACAATTTTTTTCTGTTGGCTTTTTTAAAGATTTTTTAGATACAAAAATTCTGTTTCAGAGTGCTGATTCCATGATTCCATCCATGATGCCACAATCACAGAAAATCACTAGTCCTAACATTATACTAGCCTTATAATATGAAACTTAAACAGCATCAAAATTTTCAACAAATAATTTCAAAAAGTTTATAGAAAAGTAATTGATTTGCAATCAATTCTCAGTTTGGAAATAAAAAGATGAAATAAAAAAATATGTATTTACATTATTGATATATAATGTCTTTATATATTACTGATAAACAACATTATTTTATCATAATTACATGTAGATTTCTCATCTAAAATCTGCAAAGAAAAATCCGGCTAAAACTATAATACATGTTTCTATTAGTAGACTAGTAAATATTTTCCCCTATATACTCTATAAAAGTGGGTCCATTTTAACTAGGGCCATTCTGACTGGGCCTGTTTTTGCAGTGGGATGTTTTTTACATAACAACTTATGGACCACCTCTATTTTCGAAACCAGCTGGGGGGCTCAGTGGTTAGAGCATTGTGCTTTAAATCACAAGGCCTCTCACCTCTGGATCGAATCCCGCTAGGGTCATTTCGAATTAAGTGGGAAAGTTTGCCCGTTTTCTTGCGGAACTTCGGTGGTCTTTACCCGGGTAACCGGGGTTTCTCCTCCACCAATAAAAAAACTGGATGCCATCATATGACTGAAAAAATTGTTGAGTATGACGTAAAACAAAAAACTAAAATCAAATCGAAACCAGCTGTAATACCATACTTCTTATCACCATCATATTGGAGTTACTGCCCTTTGATCACTATTGACATGAAAAACAAAATTATTACAAATCTTGCAAATACAGGTCACAGTCATTTCTGTTTGGTAAAATATTATGTTTGTACATTATATAGAAATGAATGTAATTTTTCAAGATTTTTTAGAACTGTAGTCTGCTGTTAGACACAACATTCTATCAGACACAAAAGACTTATCACAGTACACTAGTCTGGGGATTTTTCCAGCCATCTTGTTCACAATTATAAATAAACAGAAATTAATAAGTATATTTAAACAGTTGGGAATAATACATGTAGATGGTAAACTAATGTCAAATTCTCTGTCAGAGAAGGATGAATGAAGAGCTTTCAGTTTTGTTGTTTTGTTTTTTTACTTACCGTTATCTGGTTGTCTTACTAATGCTGAGAAATTTCAACTTGCCTTTAAAATGCACTTGTACTGGACAAGCAGACAATTGTGATTGTTGAGATCTTTGTGTTAATCATTTCTCTTGTGGTTTTATCACAAATTTAATTGATCTATTTCAGCCAAACTCTCTGACTGTGCCAGAGTCATTGGTATTTGTGTCAACTCTGAGTGGGACTTTACATGCTGTAAGCAAGAAGACTGGAAAAGTAATATGGAAAATACAAGAGGGTATGTTCTTATATAGTCACTTTTGTAATCTATGATTATTTGAGTAATGCAGTGAAACCTATATTGAGAGACCACTCTCATAAAAGACCACCTGTTTTCTGAGACTACACTTTGAAAACCACTTGGTTAAATAATCCTTTAAATAAAACATCTTCTTAGAGACCACCTGTCTTGTAAGACCATATTTCTGTGGCAGATGGGATGATTTCTCTAGACAGGTTTCACTTTTGTTATAATGATGCTTTTCATGGTATAGTTAGTTTAAGATGGATATAATTGTGCCTCTGTTGATAGAAAATTCACCTCAGAAGCACAAGGACCCAGGGTGATTTGTCCATATCACTTGAAATAAAACAACAATCAACCACAAGTTAACAAACTGTGATAAAATTACATTTCAAATGTAGCTAAGATTTAAGTTAATACATTTATCTGTGTTTTACTTTACAAGTTATACAATAAAATGCTGAATGTATTTATCAAATCCAGAAGTAGAGGATAGTCTGTAAACCAGTATACAGTTCCTCTCATGGATTATTGTTGTATTACTCATGAAGTTTCTGACCGCTGATTGGCCTCGCCTTGATCAATATCATGTTTCTTTAGACTGATAAATGCTTATGTCACCCTCAACATAGGTTAATAATTGTATAATATTGTTCTCTACATTGCTAATCATGATACCATGTATCTTACCATAATCATGTCAGTAACTTTTTACAACCATTGTTACAGATCCAGTTATCAAAGTTCCAACAGAATCAGGGTAAGTGATTATACTATTATGGCATCTTTTATGATTTGTCACCAACACACACTTTATAATAATTAGATATTTGTCTTGTCATCATTTTTATTCTAAGAGTCCTACTTTACCTGTACAAAGTTGAGAGGGGGTAGCTTATCATGTTGATGTCCAGTTAAGGGAAGTGGTTGAGGTCGGGTGTTACCTGTACAAGGCTGAGAGGGGGTTAGCTTATCATGTTTATGTCCAGTTTAGGAAAGCAGTTGAGGTCAGGCATTACCTGCTATCAATACTCATAAATAAAATAAACCTTTGTGATTTATACATCATATGATTTTTAGCAGTAAACACACACAATGCTACAGAATGTGTGATATCTACATCATATGATTTTTAGCAGTAAACACACACAATGCTACAGAATGTGTGATATCTACATCATCTGCATAGTACACACACAATGCTACAGAATGTGTGATATCTACATCATATGATTCTTAGCAGTAAGCACACACAATGCTACAGAATGTGTGATATCTACATCATATGATTCTTAGCAGTAAGCACACACAATGCTACAGAATGTGTGATATCTACATCATATGATTCTTAGCAGTAAGCACACACAATGCTACAGAATGCTGGAGTTCATAAATCCTTGAAGCACTAAAACTACATGTTAGAATGATATCAGTAAAATATAACGTTATTGTCATTACATTGGGGCACATGTTGGTTTGGTATAATTACAACTTTAAACATTTTTCATAACTTTTAAACTACATGAGACAGTCTTCATATTTGGCAAAATTAAAGAGAATAAGGATAATATAAAATGTTTGTTTTGCAGAAGAATGAGCTTTCTACCTGATCCAAAAGATGGGAGTTTGTATGCCTTGACAGATGGTAGAGAAGGCATAAAAAAGTTGCCATTTACAATACCACAGCTTGTGTCAGCTTCACCTTGTAAAAGTAATGAGGGAATACTATACACAGGTATAAATCATTTGGTTTGAATTATCAACTTTATCTCAGCGTGGTAAACTAAATGACAAAATTACAGTACACATATTTTTTATCTGCCATAAAACAAGGGGCTTGTTCATAAGAATTTCTAATGTTTACATTTTTAACATTTTTAGAATTGTAATTTCAGTGACTTCTAAAGTGCTTTAACTGTTTTTATGAAACCTCTTCTACACTTGTTTTTATGAAATTTTACTAGCCAGCCAGGAACTTTTACTCGCCAATATATATATATATATATATAACATGTGTGTGTGTTCATGTGTTCTTAAAAAATCCACTGGATGAAAATACAGAAATGAAATAAAATATTAATTTTCTAAGTTGATGCAACATTTTATTGTTTCAATCCATTTGTAAAACCTTTTTGTGCAATTTTTTCAATCCAATTTAAACTTTTTTTTTTAATTTTTAGTGCGAGTTTCTTTTCGATAGAATTTACAAAACAGACTGCCCACAAGAATTGTAGTCCAACACCTGTGACCTGATCGTTACAAACACCTATAAAGTGCTTTAATTTATAGGTGTTTTTCCGTCAATCAGATGTTTGACTTTCGATTTTAATTTACAATATTTCAGTTTTGACTGTGGTTGGGGATTCTGTAAGGCCGTTTTATTAAAACGATAGAATAATCGTCCACACTTAAATTAAAATCGAAATTGGGGCAGAAAGTTCGGCCTAGTCGAACACTAGCCATAACTCGGGTTCCATTATCCCTTTTTCAGATGCTTCTGTTGAAATCGACCGAGAAAAAAAAATGTCATCGTGTGAGCGATACAACGTGTTTTTTATACAGTAATCCACATAATTACATGCTCTAGTTTATTGAAACTGAATAACTAAATTGGTTGTTTAAAAGCGCATCTGATTTCCGCAAAATCTAAAAAATGGTCGCATTTGCGAGTGATTTGGTCGCATTGTAGAGCGCTGCCTCTGTATCTGTAAAGCCAATTTTATAGATTGGTTAATATCTTTCAATTAAAAAAGTAATGTTCACTTTCAGCAGAGTGCTTCTGCATTGTGATGTCATAAATCAAAGCTCCCTTTTCACATTGCAGTTTTCCATATCTATTAATATGGATTTTTTATGTAAATTCAAATGATTTATGAACAGACCAAATTAAGATGAATATTCCTGTTTTGTTGTTAAGTGATATGATACCCAGACTCTCAATGCCAAGCTCTGATTTTCAAGTCAAAAAATGAAAGAAATTTTTAAGGAATAATTTATTCTGTCAGAACTTATTTTTTCAAACATTTTTCATACTTCTGTGGAAATTTGTTTGAATACTGAAAATATACACACTTAACTGATCAGTTAGCTTGTTTAATGAAATATTTTGTTTGGAATTCAAGTTACTGTATTCTTAATATGTACATACATGTATACAAGTGTAACATTGTTAAAATGTCTAAAAATGATCATTCCATTATTGTTTTCACACAATTTTCATGTAATTTAGGTCAGAAGAAAGATATATGGATTGCAATAAATCCAGCGACAGGACAGAAAGTTCAAACACTATCTATGGATGGTACACACAAAGTTTGTCCTTCTAACATGGAAAATTCTATATACATTGGTCGTACAGAATACATCATAGCTATGTTTGACAGCCAAACAGGTACAAAAAGGTAAAACATTTTTATCTATTTTTCAATATATATTTTAAGGTTACCTGAGCAGAAGGATCACATTAACTTATTGCCAATGCTCTTAATTCCTCATATTAATATGTTGCAATTGGCGATTTTTTATTTCAACTGGCAACAAAAAATTGCCTCTGGCGATATTTCGGGTGCCTCCATTTTATGGAAGTATTAAGACATTTAGGTTACATAAGTCAATTATATCTTCAATTAATTGGTAATCAGAACAGGGACTAATAACCCTGTTTATTAATTAATGTCATTAGACTATACTGAGGTTTAATTATCGGGCAAGTGCTGGGGGTAATTACATACACAACAACCTGTAGTGATCAGGTACATGATTATACAGATAAAGTGATTACCTGTATATTTGAACCTCCACACCTACAATTACTATCTATATGTTCTGTCCTATCTGCAGACTCAAAATATCAACATCATTAATGCAATATTAAATCCATGCAGCTTGTATATCAATCCTCAATGATTTTACTGAAAATTTTGAACTAAGAAATATCGAAGCGAGATCGTGGTGTCTTCTACCACGTCCACACTCCACACCATAAACTATACAGTATAATGGAATGGATGCATCTTTTAAAATTGTGTTGATTTCTATACAAAAACGATGTTTTATTTCAATTACATAATATTATAAACACATACAATGATGTCTTAATGTAATTCATTGAATTGAATTAAATAAATTGACAGATACAAATGTTAATGTACAAGTGTAACACATTTATATAGCCTCAATAAACTTTTTTTTACTTTGAATCTGGCTCCAAAAATTAGAAACTGGCAACAGATTTTGACAACTGGTGATTTTGTTTTTGAGCCACAAATTTTTTCAGCCAATTCAACCCCTTAGGAAAAATTAGACAATTCACAATTGAACTTCACCACATTTTACAGGGTTAGAAATAGGTATTTTCTCTACACTTGTCCATGGTATTGGACTGGCTCCAAAATTTTTAAACTGGTGATAAAAAATCACAACTGGCGATAGAAAATCACGACTGGCGATTTTTCTGGCGACAAGATTTTTTGAGCCAGAGCAACCACTGCCTTAGGTTTAATATTCAAAACTGAAACTGGATTGCTTCAGTCTGAATAATATTTTCATACCTCATGTTTAATAAATGCCCATTTTGGAAAATGTAATGCTCTCAGAGGCTTCTTATACAGAAAATACAGTATATTAAATTCAATATTCCTGTTAAAATCATACTTCATATGTTTTGTGTGTTTATTTTTATCATTTTGCATTGTTTCAGATGGAATGCAACATTTATGGACTACACATCCCATGTTGGACCTGATGTCAAAGATTATGGTAATTCTATTAATCTTACAGAAGTTATACATGTGTTTAATGATGTCACAAATGTCTGTACTTTACTTTCTTTTAACTTATATAATTATTTCTTTTGTGTTATATCTGTGTTGGTATTTATGTGCCTCCTAATAGCAATAATATCTTATTTTTTCCAGTGAATCTTTTTACTGGAAAATAGATTTCAAATTTCTATTACATTGTAATAAATTTCATCACAAACATTTGTTTCTATCTTATGTTAATTAAAATCTGTTTTAGTAGAAAATTAAACTGCAGTGATTTTCTTCCTGTGAATAATTCCTTTACCATATAGTTAGTGTAATTCCTGCTAGCCTAAAAACCATTTTTATCACTTATATTTACATTGGCATGTTTAGAGGAAATTACAATGAAACAAGACAATCTTATATCTACCGTATTTAGGTATTCATAGCTCATATTTCTGGTACATGTATTTGTTTTTCAGATCTTCGACATTTTTCCTCAAGTTCGAATGGTGTGGCAGTTACCATGGACAGTAAAACAGGTAAGGATTAAAAAAAATGTTCAAGTTATTTCTTATCAATGAGTTTAGTTATTTTATTTAATGCTGTGTTTCCTCTTTACTGAGCAGTAGTCCGTAGTTGTACAACCACTTACAGTGACCTAGTGGTAAAGCGTTTAACTATTAAGTTCAGGTTGAGGTTTGGTCAGACTTGAGAAGGTACCCAAGAGGTAGTGACTGCTCATTTGCCAAATGCTTGGCAGAGAAAATTAGTCTAACAGATCAAAATTTGTGATGATTTCTATATAAAAATGAGAAATTTCTAAAATGGATAAAAAGCAACATTGAAAATAAGAAACTAGCAGAAGCAACCATGACACAGAAGTCAGAATTATGTCATGCTTTATGTTTCCATTATCTTGTCACACGTACTGTAGACATGTCAGACATGACTAGGAATCACAGAATTGTCGAACCAGATCAAATATCAGGAGGTGGCATATCATGTTTGGTCAGTTTATTTATCTGTTTAAAACATTTTGTTTCCACCTAATTTGATTCTCCTGTTTTTGCTATGTATACACAAAGTTTGGATGGATTTGTGTTTCAGGAGAGGTAAAGTGGTATGCAGACTTTGATTCTCCTGTTTTTGCTATGTATACACTAAGTTTGGATGGTTTGATTTCTGCAGACTTTGATTCTCCTGTGGTTGCTATGTATACACTAAGTATTTTGGAGTGGTATTTTGTGTTTTTCTATGGAGAGGTATTTCAAGAGGTAAAGTGGTATGCAGACTTTGATTCTCCGGTGGTTGCTATGTATACACTAAGTTTGGATGGTTTTGTTTTTCAGGAGAGGTAAAGTGGTATGCAGACTTTGATTCTCCTGTGGTTGCTATGTATACACTAAGTTTGGATGGTTTTGTATTTCAGGAGAGGTAAAGTGGTATGCAGACTTTGATTCTCCGGTGGTTGCTATGTATACACTAAGTTTGGATGGTTTTGTATTTCAGGAGAGGTAAAGTGGTATGCAGACTTTGATTCTCCGGTGGTTGCTATGTATACACTAAGTTTGGATGGTTTTGTATTTCAGGAGAAGTAAAGTGGTATGCAGACTTTGATTCTCCTGTTGTTGCTATGTACACACTAAGTTTGGATGGTTTACAGAAGGTTCCATTCACCACAATGGCTCCTGAAACCCTTGACCATCTGACCGGTCAACTGTCATCTCAACACTGGAGGAACAAATTTCTTCTCCATGGAAAACAAAAAGTGTTTTAGTATGTTACAGTTTATTAACTTCTTTATTTTGTAAGACAAATGAGAAAAGTATAGGAAATAAATTTCAAATATATACATGCATGGATGGCTTTATCCTTTTTAATTTGTTAATATACATAAAACTCTGTGTGTGAGTGGGGGTGGTTGTAGGGTGGGGTGTCTCATCATTTATCTTCACCATATGCAATTTTTTTTATTTGGGGTCATTTTGGAGTCATATATTATCAAATACCTTGATCAAATTCTAACATCATCTGCGTATGCATGCAATTTAGTGTACTTCCTTCCCTTCCACAAAGATCTAAAACAAGTGATTGTTTATATGTATGTATTTTGATGTGAAGAAGTTAATCAAGAAAAGTTTCTGTAAGATTATGCCAGTTTTCATCAAATTATGATATTTTGAATTCAGTGAAGAATGGAAGAATTCTAACTTACAGAATACTTAAGTATATATTTTTTTCTTTTCTCAAGTCCAACCTTATATGTAGGGCAGTATGAACATGGACTTTTTGCCACTGACTCTTTAGTGGATGAAACTACTGTAACCATTGCTGTAAGTTGGAGTTTAAACTGTAAACACCATTATAAAGAAGATAAAGGATCTGGGCCCGGCACCATAAAACTTGAGAATTTACTCAAGTCTGAGAATATTCTCAAATTGGCCTGCTCAGCCAATCAGATTTCAGGATTTGCCACACTTGAGTAAAATTTCTAGACTTAAGTAATTCTTAGGTTTTATGGTGCTGGGCCCAGGTATGCTAGAGACAAAAAAAATATCTAAGGATCAGTTTTTAAAAAATTCAAGGTCAATGTCACATGCACCCAAGTAAACAAAATGTTTTTTGACAAATTTTGGACATATTTGACTTCTTCTGAAGACTCTTTGGTAAGTTTTAACCAAACTTGACTGAAAGTATCCCCATGTCAAGCTGCAGAAAGGTTGCAAATGAAAAGGGACTAGGACCAATAGGGGCCCCAAAAGGGGTAAAAAAGACAAAAACTTGGTATATCTTTAAAAGTCTTTTTTTTTTTTTTTTTTTAAATCTTTTTTAAAATGATTGACTTTTTTATACAAAGATATACATGTATGTGGACTGATTAGGAATTATCTAAAGATCCTGAATGAAAAGAGACTAGAATCAGCATCAAAATTGTGTACATCTTTAAAATATGAACTAGTTATATGCAATAATCTGTTTTCAAGATTTTGTACTGTTTGTTACAAAGTTTCATTTTCATTTAATCTTCATTTTCTGTTTCTAATTCAAATGCTGTACTGTCCAGTCTTTCTTCTAATGCCTTATTCTCCTTTCTAATTTCTTCCCTTAGTCTGCATATCTGTAAATTCATCTCTTATTGAGAGAAGAATGCATCTTGAAGAACTAGACAAAAGATAATTTTTATCCATATAAATCATTTTACTCTAGTGACTGTTAAGGCCCTTTGAACCTCTTGTTAAAGGGTTATTTAACTAAAGTGAAACTTGTATATAACAACTTCCTTGGGGACATAACAAAACCAGACTTTATAGGGAGGTGGTCTTTATATAGAGGCTGATTTGTACGCAAATGGTACTATTGGGGTCTTTGTGACCAGTTGGTCTTTATACACAAGTGGTTGCTAAAGCAAGTTTTACTGTAAGTGAGTTTTTGAATTTGGCCTCAAAATTCCAGTTAACTTTGAATCAGATAGGACTCTCTAGATAACATTCTCTGTACATTCTAAGTCTCTAACATTTGTTTTGTTCTTGATGATATACATGTATAATATGTAACAAGTTTTACACTGTTCTTTTTGCACATTTTACAGCCCAAGAATCAAGGCATACCATTGTTAGAAGGACCAAAGCCGGAACAACAGAGGCCAACAGATAAAGATGGAGACTATAGTTCTGTAGAGACTACTGATATACACGATGATAAAGTAGCTGAGCACATCAGGAGAAATAATACTGTCTTAATAATGGGTTAGTTGATATAGAGGCCATATGTCTGTAGTTAGATCTAAAAGTAGCAGAGCCTGGTCAGGAGAAATAATACTGTCTTAATAATGGGTTAGTTGATATAGAGGCCATATGTCTGTAGTTAGATCTAAAAGTAGCAGAGCCTGGTCAGGAGAAATAATATTGTCTTAATTAAACTGGCTCATATTTTAAAGATTGCTGTACCTATACTAACATTCAATTTCATTTGTTTTAGGCTATCATGAAGTCCCGGATGAAGCGAAGTCCAGGATATCACCAGCATTTCAAATTGAAGATCAATCAAAAGACAATAAGATTATCCCTCCTTTGCCCCCCGATGAAGGTCCATTGAAGGGTAATAGTACAAAAAATGAGGAAAGCTTTTTAACGAAAGTCCTGTCTGCAGATAATCAGTTTCTCATCACCATTGCGATGTCTTTAATCACAATTATTGTGGTTGTATATTTTATTCCAAAGGTAATTTGGTTGTAATCAGAATAATTGAATCACTGAAAATCAGTCTTTAGTTGTTATTGACAGCTTTTTCATAAGATTGTAAAGAAAAATTGTACATGAATATTCTTATACACACAAGCATACTAGAAATCACAGCAAGGTAAAAAAGAAATTTCTGTTTTTTGACTAGTTTTATGACATGTTTTATCCCTCTTCAGAGTGCACTTTTTAGGGGAATGCACATGTACTTTTGTGGTCAGCTTTATATAGATTGTCTGCCTTTGATTTTTACTGCAACACCATTATCTCATTCCAAGATGATTTAGAACTCAATAAACTACTCCTAGGCATGCTTTCTCAGCTTATTAAGACATTAACATGACAGTAACTGTTTCACTTAATTCCGTACTACAAAGAAAACTGTATTATTATTGTTATTATCTCATGTGAATTTAAGGGTCTGTAAGGAACTCTGTTGCACCCACATTTGGGTGGGTATATACAGGTAGCATGCCATCTGTGTTAACAAAGAATTAACTATTAATAGTTCATTCATATTTTGTATACAAATTTTTTTGGTACTATTTATGCCTCAAGTGTTTATGAGCAAAGAGTAATGTCCCTTTTTCCGTCTATTGTTAGAGAACTGAGGAGTCCATTAAGATGATATTACAAAAACAAATAGATGAACAACGAGAGAAAGAGAAAAAACAGACGTCTGCACAAACGTCAATATTACCTGCAGGCGGATCATCATCACACCTGAATGAAGGTGAGTCACATATCTTCCCGTAAGTTATTTTGGTGTCCATTTTATGTGGCTGATCATACCTGTCATGTCTGAAAAATGGACTCGGTATTAATGAGGAATCATTTTACTCAAATAATTTTCTTTTGTGTGTAAGATTTTCATTGCGAAATTGTTTGCTGTATGCTGTTATATTAAGGTTGTTTACTTTATGAGTTGCAAAAGGTTTACTTTTAGAATTATTAGTAACTTATAAATACATGTAGTTATGGTGATCACCATGATTAGTACCTCTTATTACTTATAAAACAAACAAATTTGGTTTTTGATTTTACTAGAGGTAAAGATGAGGCCACGATTGACCTTTCACCGCACCTTTTGGTTGACTTTTCAAATATGGCATCACAAGTAACTGGCCGCTCTAACATTTGTGTGACTATGAAATCACAGTCACATGACATCAAATAGTGCATATGGAGAGCCATTTGTAGCTGGCGATAGGTCAGTTACAGTCTTGAGTTGTACATTCATTGCCTCTTCAACTCTAAGAATCTTGTACGGACCTAACTCATTCACAGATTTTGTTGTAAAAACATGGCAACCCAAGTAAATACTAAGAAACATTGGTTTCTTGTTCTGTTGTCTATTTCTTCTTTTTAATATTTCAGAAGTTCCAGAGGGTTACTGTAGAGTAGGTAAAATAATTTATAACCCTAAAGATGTTCTAGGACATGGATGTGAAGGCACCTTTGTTTACAGGTAAGTAAACTAGAGAGATGTGGGAGAGAACAGCTATACACCACACTAAACAAGATATATTATTATACTTCTATGTTAGATTCTTAATCCTCATTGGACAAAGATATTCACGTGGCCAGCAACAGAAATGTCAAGTTTCCCTCACGCGCTTCATTTTCACTGTCATATTTCCTCCCATTCAAAACCCCACTAGAGTTATCGTTCTTGATACAAAACAACTACCGTATATACTCGTGTATAGGTCGCAGTTTTTTACTCAAAATATGTGTGTAATATTTGCCATGCGACTTATCTACTGGGTATAGGATTTCGTGGTCTTGAAATCTGAGAATGGACTATGACAGACATCTAAGACAACAGTACTTAAACCGATGTATGATAATGATAAATAAATAAAATTCTTGCATAATACATTGTGTTCTTCATCTAGTAAAAACTAATCCCTTTCATGTACAATTGTACTGTGATTCAAGTGTCAGTTAGAATTTGCGTAATCAGGCCAAATATTAAAAAATATTGTTTAGTGTAATCTGAGCAACCCAGGTAAAAAAATCTTTATAAGGCAGTGTAGTACATTTTTGTCCCAACAAAAATCTGAAATTTTTTCAGTTAACATTTCAAATTTACAAAGGAAATTTAAAATAATAAATTCTCTACCGACCCATCCACTTCTCAATGACTAGTCATGTGATGCAAACAATTTTTTAATGTTGGCTTCAGTCAAGCTTCTCATCTCGGCACCCTGCTATGAAGTTGAAGTCTTCATTCAGGGGGAAATGTACACTACTAAAAGTCCTTGACCTTCAACTGATAAGGTTTTGCGCGGTAGTCTTTGAAGATTGAAGTTTTGATGACACGCGTATACATGTATGAAATTAACTGAAGTTGGGATGCGACATAGGAAGTTTAAATCACTGTAGTGTTACAGATATGCAGTTATATAGGACATAATAAAACTAATGAGGATTTGTTTGGTAGCGTATTAGCATTGTACATGTACATAATCAGTACACACACCCAAATGATATAAAATATGATTAAATAAAAAACACACAAACACTTGGGCAATCCATATTTGATATTTGAATCACACGACAGTCTGAAGTTTTGAACAAGTTTATGTACGCGTAAGACTACATGCAGCGTCTGAATAATTTGATTGAAGAAGGGCTGCGACATATTTCAGTCACTGTTACAGATTTACCCTTATATAATGACCATAATGAATATGATGATGACTTGGTTGGAAGCGTATTTAGGGATGTACGTGAAAATAATATGTACAAAATGTAATGATATAAAAATGTACTAAAAACACAAGCAACTCACCTTCATTTTCAGAGTTTTTTTATTTTTTCAAATTCTTATCTATCAATATCATACTCTGTTTATCTGATACATTGTAGAACTCCAGAATTGATACACTACATAAACAGAACATTATGGGGATTACCAATCCCTATTTTCATCTCTGTCTCACAGTTTGATTTTCTGTTTCATCTGGCGAAGAAAAAAAGCTGTTGGCTATTTCTGGAGTCTGCATTGTCTTCAGGGATAGTGTTGTAATAAGCAATTATATCATTTAAATTATCAGAATTAAAAGGAACTGATTACCTGTTGAGTCATTAAATCTTTTGACCATATAGAGGGTGTGATTATAGAGTGCTGGAGGGTGAAATACATGTATAGGTCTACCAAGGTAAAGTGGACAGACCACCCATGTTTGATTTGATTTAGACTCGTTGTGTTTGTAAACATATGCCAATTTACCTTGGTATGTACATGTAACTGGTTTTCACAATGACCAACCCAGTACATGAATAGATTAATTCCAGTATATGAGCATAAATCTGATATATATATATATATATATAATATATATATATATATATATATATATATATATATATATATATATATATATATGTATATATATATATATATATTATTCATTCATGAAATTTGTTTGATAATTATGATATTGTAAACATAAACTGAAAAATGCCAAAGTGGTCTTCTATGACGTCCGCACTGTGCAAAATAAGCTTTACAGTGTAATGTGTAAAGTTATTTCAATGGGGAAAAACGATCTTTCATTTAAGCTACATGAATTTACAATACAAGTAATTATATCATCTTTTAGCTACTTTAATTCAATTAAAAAAATTGATGATTTGCAATTATTCACGATTTTTTTTTCTTTTTGAATTTTGAATTTTACAAAGTTAAAGACTTATTCCAGATGTATTCTTCAGTCAGAGCCTGGATAAGGGTGCGACTTATCTGAGGGTCAGTGTTCCAGACTAAGATTTTGGGGGCAAGATATCTACAGGTGCGACTTATACACGAGTATATACGGTATGGATCATCAAAGTGAAGTTTTTCCATAAATTTCTTGGAAAAATGTCGTCTTGTTTTTTCCATGGTAATGTTTACTTTTTGAGTTTTTTCATATCTGCTCTCATGAAATATGACTTGCCTTGGGTAAACAGATCCTCATGTCTCCTTACAACAAGGATAATAAATGTATAATATACCTTATATAATATACCCTATATATATATATAGTACACCCAAAGATTTTGTCTAGGTGTACCAGATAAGTGTTATCTCCAGACTTGTACATCTGCAAACATGAAAATGTACTTCGACGAAAAAATGATTTTCACTCTTCAATTTTTCAGAGGAAGATTTGATAACCGAGATGTCGCAGTGAAGCGACTTCTCCCAGAATGCTTTACTTTTGCTGACAGAGAAGTGGAACTACTGAGAGAGTCTGACCAGCACCCCCATGTTATAAGATATTTCTGTATGGTATGTACACAGAGACTTGTCCAGATGTTAAGTCTGACCAGCACCCCCATGTTATAAGATATTTCTGTATGGTATGTACTCGGAGACTTGTCCAGATGTAAAGTCTGACCAGGACCCCCATGTTATAAGACTTGTCCAGATGTAAAGTCTGACCAGAGATATTTCTGTATAGTATGTACACAGAGACTTGTCCAGATGTAAAGTCTGACCAGGACCCCCATGTTATAAGACTTGTCCAGATGTAAAGTCTGACCAGCACCCCCATGTTATAAGATATTTCTGTATAGTATGTAGACAGAGACTTGTCCAGATGTAAAGTCTGACCAGCACCCCCATGTTATAAGATCTTTCTGTATAGTATGTACACAGAGACTTGTCCAGATGTAAAGTCTGACCAGGACCCCCATGTTATAAGATATTTCTGTATAGTATGTACACAGAGACTTGTCCAGATGTAAAGTCTGACCAGGACCCCCATGTTATAAGATATTTCTGTATAGTATGTACACAGAGACTTGTCCAGATGTTATGACCAGGTATAAGATATTTACACGACTCGGAGACTTGTCCAGATGTAAAACCAGGACCCCCATGTTATAAGACTTGTCCCAGCACCAGCACCCCCATGTTATGATATTTCTTATAAGTATGTACTTGTACAGATGTAAAGTCTGACCAGCACCCCCATGTTATAAGATATTTCTGTATGGTATGTACTCAGAGACTTGTCCAGATGTAAAGTCTGACCAGCACTCCCATGTTAAAAGTTATTTCTGTATAGTATGTACACAGAGACTTGTCCAGATGTAAAGTCTGACCAGCACCCCCATGTTATAAGTTATTTCTGTATAGTATGTAGACAGAGACTTATCCAGATGTAAAGTCTGACCAGCACCCCCATGTTATAAGATATTTCTGTATAGTATGTAGACAGAGACTTGTCCAGATATTTCTGTATAGTATGTAGCACCCCCATGTTATAAGATTTCTGTATGGTTGTACACAGAGACTTGTCCAGATGTAAAGTCTGACCAGGACCCCCATGTTATAAGTTATTTCTGTATAGTATGTAGACAGAGACTTGTCCAGATGTAAAGTCTGACCAGCACCCCCATGTTATAAGATATTTCTGTATAGTATGTAGACACTTGTCCAGATGTTAGTCTGACCAGATATTTCTGTGTATGGTATGTAGACAGAGACTTGTCCAGATGTAAAGTCTGACCAGCACCCCTATGTTATAAGATAAGATATGTTCTTGTCCAGATGGTAGTCTGACCAGGACAGTTATAAGACTTGTCCAGATGTAAAGTCTGACCAGCACCCCCATGTTATAAGATATTTCTGTATAGTATGTACACAGAGATTTGTCCAGATGTAAAGTCTGACCAAGACCCCCATGTTATAAGACTTGTCCAGATGTAAAGTCTGACCAGCACCCCCATGTTATAAGATATTTCTGTATGGTATGTACACAGAGACTTGTCCAGATGTAAAGTCTGACCAGCACCCCCATGTTATAAGATATTTCTGTATGGTATGTACACAGAGACTTGTCCAGATGTAAAGTCTGACCAGGACACCCCCATGTAAAGTCTGACCAGCACCCCCATGTTATAAGATATCTCTGTATAGTATGTAGACAGACTTATCTAGAAGTAAAGTACTGTCTAAGATGGGTGTAAGGGTTTCTAATGTAACAACAATATAAGTGTTAAGATGGGATCTGTGTGAATATTACTATAGATGCATAATATATACACTGAACCTTCATTATACAGACCTTGTTTATGCTTTGGAGATTTTGTCGTGGTATTGCGTACATGCCATAGATCCTGATGGGTCACCTAATGTCCTGGAAAATTTACCTTCTAAAACGTGTCACACTGGGACACCTATTTTCCTGTAAAATTTGCTTCTGTCCTAGATTCCAACTGTTCCGCAATTTTGTCTACATGAAGTCTCAAAGTCCTTATAATTACTAATTAGCGAACGTCTGATTATCAACTGGTTGACAAGTTTACAGGTAAATAGCCAATGGGCATATAAACTATTGAGGGTGTTAATGATTATATAACGTCTTGTCCACTGAGTGGCAGTTAATTGGTGATAAGACTAGGCTAAGTAGTGTATGTCATGTGACATACACTTGTCATCAGTGATTAGAAGCTTGATACCAGCCATCAGAAAAAGTTATTACAACATCTTACGGTCTCAAAAGATGTTTGTAATGTACTTCAACAAAAAAAAATAATCAAAAAATTATTACTTTATTTATAATCAAACATGCAAGGCATTTACCTCTAGGTCTAAATTGTCACAAAGCACACGTAATGGCAGACGTACTTCCAGAAGTAGTAAAAACAGAACCGGACTGGACTGGAATTTAAATTATGGAAACTTTTTTTTTTTTAATCACGAACAAGGTTATTTTGTTTTATTCAACTGGTACGTGTATAAACTTGCATTATTCATGCAATATATATTTAAAAGGTATGCCGGTGGCTAAGTAATTAAACAAAACAATGAAAACATTCAGAAGTTATAAAAACTTTGATTAAAAATTTCCAGCTAAAAAATAAAAAATCTCCACTTGTGAACTTATTTCTGTCACATGTATTCCTTAATAAGTACACATGTAAAAAGATTGGCTCAGAAGACTCAACAATGATATTATATATGGTCATGTCATGTAAATTTAACATTTCAGGAACATGCTACTAGTTCATGTCCCCAAAAAATGTAAAAGTCACTGCAAAAAAGCTTGCAACATGTAAAATGAAGAATTGAAAACTATTTTGTATTTATTTAACACCTCAAAAATGAATTTAGAAGTGTCACAGAAAGTGTCTCAGAATTTTGCGATATTTCAATAATTTGTCCCAGAAAAATGTCATTTGTCCTGAAAAAAAAATCCCAGAATGATCTCAGAAAAATATGGTATGTATGGTACTGAATTCTTTTAGAGAAATACGTCACAAACAGCACATCAGTCAATGTTGGCTAAAAAGAGATTAATTTTGTTATAGGCAGTATTTTAATTCTGCATAAAATCACTATTGAGTTATCAAATACTATCTATTTAAAATGCTTACTTTCATTACAAACAACTGATACTTTCTTTGATGGTATATGTTTCTATCATGTACTAAGAATTTCTGACTAACAGTGCACCTGTCACCAAAACAGCATCCATATAGACAATAATTACATTCTGTCAAGTATTCAGTAGTTATATTTTATGTTTATAGTTTTCACATTGAGAAACAAAATTACGAGATTTGAATGTCTGCCTTAAACATGATCGGTCTCATCTTATGGAACAGTGAAGTTCAAGATAGAAGAGCGCTGTATATGGTGTGACATCATGAATCAGAATACATTTTTGTGTGATGTCATTAGAGGAATCTCTTTTATAGCTTACTTAAACCTAGTCTAGATTGACACCTTAGTCTAGTCAAGGGTATGTGTTTATTCATTTGCCTATCAGAGTTCCGCTGTTACAAGTTATCTGGTAATATTTTACTTTAATATTGGTTTAAGATATAAATAACTTAATGATGTGATTTGTTTTAGGAGGCGGACAGTCAGTTTAGGTATATAGCATTAGAACTCTGTATAGCAACTGTAGAAGACTTTGTAGAAGGAAGATGTCAAAATTCTGCTAACCTGGATCCTGTGTTAATACTGAACCAAGCAATGTCAGGCTTAGCTCACCTACATTCTTTAGATATAGGTATGTACTCCTTGAGATTTTTTAGGTTTTGATAGCTTTTTTATGTTTCCAAAATTGAAGGTCAGAGTGATATTTTTTGACTGTTAATCTACAAATTGAACTTTCTTAAAATATGTTTTGAACTAAACATTTATTTGGTAAATTTATAAAATTATTTATAATTTGCGGCAAAAGTCTACATTATCTGAATCTTCTATTACAAAAACAAAATGAATGTAAATCTAAATTATAAATATTTAATCACGTAAGTCTCGTTTTCATTGTTTAACATGACATATATTTGAGGTCATTCACATGTGACCCCGTAGCAGTTTTCATTATATTTCGTTTGCGACATATCAGAAAACAGGAGTGATGAGAGATTGGTTGTTAGTTTGATTGCAAAAAGGCAAACATTCAACATTTTCTGTGAGTGTTTAACAATGATTACACAAGGAAGTTACTTTTGAAACTTTTTTTAAAATGATGCTATAAATTTTTTTTTTTTTATTGTAAGAAACTTTTTGATAAAATAAACTTTTAAGGATTTCTTTGAAATATATCTGTAAAATGATTATTTAGAAAAGATTGTTAGTTTATTTGAAGTTAATTGATCTTCTCCCTTGTGTATTGTAAGCTAGTCTACTCATCAATGATAAAAAAGAGCTGCAGCTGTGTAACTGAAAGTTTGTGTTGTAAATCACCTATAGATAAAATATGTATTACAAGATCCTTCCTAGATGTACTATATATTTAAAATGCCAAGATTAGATTAAGTAGATGTTTCCGATTTATACATTGAAACTAATTTCAAATCCAACTAAATTAGAGACAACCCTTAAAAAGTATAAATTTTACTACTGTTTGTTATACAAATATCATCAACCATTTCATTTCTGTTTGGTTTTTAGTTCACAGAGATATAAAGCCGCATAATGTTTTACTGTCTCAACCCGACTCCAAAGGTCAGGTCAAAGCAATAATCTCGGACTTTGGTCTCTGTAAAAAGCTGGCTGCTGGTCGCATATCTTTTTCTCGACGTTCAGGTGCTGCAGGAACTGAGGGCTGGATAGCACCAGAAATGCTAGGAAATGAGCAACGAACAGTAAGTAACAAAGGTTTTGTTTTCACATATTGATGTGATAAATTTTCTGTTTGATAGGTGTAAAGCATGTTAAGTTGCTGTCTATATGTATTTGAAATATGTTTTATAAGTACCATTTTATGAATTCAGACTTGCAGTAATGAAAATGACAGTTTAAAAATTTATGAAAGATTTGTCTTACATAATATATTAAAAAATTTTGTGTAGGAGCAATAGATTTGAAAAATATTTCACTCACTTCCCAGCTTAATTTCAGAACAGATCTGATATCATTATAATCGATGTGTTATGATTCCTCCCCAAAACACACTTAGAAAGGCTTAAAATTATATAGTACATGTGTTGCAAGGTCATAGTCATATTTCTTGTCCTTACGGGACTTACTTCACGTTGGATACCAGTAAAATAAAATCAGAGCTCACCAGTATAATCTTAACTGAGTTCAGAGAAATTGATGTTTACCCAGAGGTGTGTTAGTCCATTGAACATTCATATTTGTAGATTCAAATATGGTATGTATACTGTTTGTATTTCAAGTCTTTTTTTACGTGTATTAAATTTATTTCTTGTGAACTTAGCTTTGAGTCGCCTGTTTCAGAAAATATTGTAAAAGCTTTACATTGACTATACATTGCCTATTTATTTTATTGAATGAATTTCTTTCAGACTTGTGCTGTTGACATTTTTTCTTCTGGCTGTGTTTTATACTATGCATTGACTCGTGGAAAACATCCATATGGAGATTCCCTCAGGAGGCAAGCAAATATTTTATCTGGTGATTACAACATAGACAGCTTGCCTATGACAGGTTAGTAACTGATATTACAAATATGTAGACGTTTATGTATGCTCCGGAGATGTACAATTTGGGGGAGGGGGTGGTATTGTTTTTGGTTTGTCCATTTCTCTGTTTATTTGCAACATTTGGATTTCTGTCAAATGACCCCCTGAGTTTCTTTACTCAAATTTTCACTAAATTTGGTACAAAACTATATTAAAATGATCTACATGATCTAGGATAAATATGTGGACAACATTCTGCAATATTTGCCAGGACTTTAAAATCTTCAATTATGGCTTACTTCACACCTTGATTCGTGTTATAGCTATATAGCTTTGAATTTTGAATAGTGTTTTATGCCACACTCAACAATTTTTCAGTTTTATGGTGGTGACCATTTTAATGGCAGAGGAGAGAACAATGCTGACACCCCACCCCCCCAATAATTTGACAGTGCATGCTTCAAATTGTATTGCGATTGCACACACAGTTTCTTGTAGTCTGCTATAAGTCAATAACATTACCTTCATTTTCTGTAGCTCTCCACCCTCTCCAATATGAATTCTGTTCAGATTGGCCTTGGGGCCTCCATGGCTGAGTGGTTGATAGAGCATTGAAAAGTCTCTCACCTGTAGTAAGTGCAAGTTCAAGCCCCACAGAAACCTAAGCTGATTTTGAGAGATAGTGTGCCAGTTTAATTGTAGAAGTCTGGTGTTCTCTTCCCTGGTTCATTGTAGACAGGTTTTCTCCTCCACCATTAAAAACTAGCTGCCACCAAATGACTGAAAAATTGTTGAGTTTGGCATAAAACACCTAAAAACAAACGAATATCATTGAAATGAATTCATATTCTTGATAGATCTACTTTATTTTTACAGATTTTTATGTAAGGAGGGATTTGATAGAGAAAATGATTAGTTTTGATTCTAGCCAAAGACCTTGTGCCAAAGTAGTTCTCAAACATCCATTTTTCTGGAGCAGGGAAAGACAGATGATGTTTTTCCAAGTAAGTATTTTTTATCTGTGTCTCCGAGATCAGGGGTATTTTGTTTTTGATGTGTCAATAACTTCAACCAACTGTTATCTTTTGAACTTCAAGACAGGGTTGTTTTATTTAGTAAATTTAAAGTCACAACTCCATCAGGTGATTCATTTACAAGAATTTGCACATATACATGCTGACTTGGCATTTCTTTGCCTAGTTATAAATGAAATACATATATTTTTTGTATATACATGATATAATTTTTGACACCATATATGTGAAGACTGAATATATTTTGAAAGAAATAATATATTTCAATAAAATAATAATGTTTCCTTTGTTAATTACGGTATCAGGTATAGATTATTATATGAATTAAGCAAACATTTTCATACATTCTTTCCATTGACCTTTATAAGCAAATAATTATCACAGCAAAAATATTGTGTATGACATCAATGGATTTTTGTAACTGTGTCATTAGAATGTATCTGGCACTTATTTTCTTCTTTAATGACAAACTAGTTTTACTACTTATTCATTTATAGGTAAAGTGTATTGCATATATATAGAATATACAATACCAATTTGTATGTATGTTTGTATATTCTTAATTGTTTATTGTTTGATAGGATGTAAGTGACAGGATAGAAAAAGAAACAGAGGAAAGTCAGGTACTGCAGAGACTTGAGAGTGGAGGTCTTGAGGTTGTTAAGTTTGATTGGAGGCGGCACATCACAGTAGAATTACAAAATGGTAATAATGATATGCTACAGAAGATGATATGATAATAATGATATGCTACAGAAGATGATATGATAATAATGATATGCTACAGAAGATGATATGATAATAATGATATGCAACAGAAGATGATATGGTAATAATGATATGCTACAGAAGATGATATGATAATAATGATATGCAACAGAAGATGATATGACATTGTAATAATGATATGCTAAAGAAGATGATATGATAATAATGATATGCTACAGAAGATGATATGATAATAATGATATGCTACAGAAGATGATATGATAATAATGATATGCTACAGAAGATGATATGATAATAATGATATGCTACAGAAGATGATATGATAATAATGATATGCTACAGAAGATGATATGATAATAATGATATGCTACAGAAGATGATATGATAATAATGATATGCTACAGAAGATGATATGATAATAATGATATGCTACAGAAGATGATATGATAATAATGATATGCTACAGAAGATGATATGATAATAATGATATGCTACAGAAGATGATATGATAATAATGATATGCTACAGAAGATGATATGATAATAATGATATGCAACAGAAGATGATATGATAATAATGATATGCAACAGAAGATGATATGATAATAATGATATGCTACAGAAGATGATATGATAATAATGATATGCAACAGAAGATGATATGATAATAATGATATGCTACAGAAGATGATATGATAATAATGATATGCTACAGAAGATGATATGATAATAATGATATGCTACAGAAGATGATATGATAATAATGATATGCAACAGAAGATGATATGATAATGTATTAAGTTAAGGAGGGTCTCTGTAGTTGTATTTGTGGTTATTAATCGATCAGTCTAATTACGTAGACTTAAAACATTATACATTGTAACTAAAAAAAGCCTGTGATTTGACATTTTTCTGCATGAGTTTTAATATAGTTTATCTAATTCACAAAGGGTCTTAGACAGTAGCTTTAACCCCTATGCTTTTAAAACAGGGCAATGATTGATTAGCTCCCCTCCAATGGGAAACATATTAGTTTTGCCATGGTTGTCTGTCCGTCGCAAATCCTGTACAGGCTTGGTATGCATTAAAACTTTGTTATTGGTCATGTCCCAAAAGTGTGTCATTACTGTGTCCTTGACCCTAAATGATTTTGGCCTTTCTAAATGTTTTTATGTTTAAAGATAAAACATCAGATGTATATTAAAGCTGTCATTTTCTGTTACAGATCTCAGAAAATTCAGATCCTACAAAGGTCAAAATGTTCGAGATTTATTGCGAGCTATGAGGAACAAAGTAAGTAAACATTAACCTCATATTTGTTTGTCATATTCAGAGCACGGTAATTAAAGTTAAAATCATTCCATTCAGCTCATAATTTTCCATTGAACTCTAACTACTGTCATATTTTTCTTAATTGCCTACCTGCATAACTATAAGTAAATACAAGTATTATGATATATGTACAGACTGATGTTTGCTAAACATTTTCTTGGTTGATTTTAGCACTGATTTGAATATAAAATACATAAAAGTTTTCAAGGATGCAAATGTTGTTCTGTTTGTTGTTTTACACCCCACCAAGAATTATTCACTTGTATTGAGACATCACCAGTTTTAGGTGAAGTGTCACAAATTTTGACCTGTGCTATGACGCCAATGCAGTGATGGTTCTTTCAGGTGTCATGCCTATTGAGACACAGGAGCCTCCAAAAGACCCATGACTTTTGCTTTATATGCCAAGTGTTTGGTGAAGGAACAGTTAATTTTTAAAGTCTTTGATATGACTTGGCATGAAGAATCGAACATATAGCCTTCTGTTTGAAAGTTAAACAGTGTACCGCTAGACCACTGCAAGTGATCTTATTAATCTTAAGATTTTTAAAAATTGTAAAAAAAAAAAAGAAATAGTAGTAATCATGTATTAATCAAATAAAAGTTTGTCAAGCAGTTGGAAACAAAAGTACTATAAACATGTTCTTTTTTTTATAATTTGATTTTTTGTTTAAAGTATGTTTTATCTGTACATTTTTTTCCCTTGACATAAGATGGATCATAATTCATGTATTTTCCAGAAACATCACTACAGAGAACTACCAGATGATGTGAAGAATTCCCTTGGCACAGTTCCAGACCAGTTTGTTTGCTATTTTACTTCGAGGTTCCCTAAACTTTTAACTCACACATACTATGCTTTACAGTGCTGTAAAAATGAGAGAGTGTTTCAGCAATATTACGATGAGTCGTAGTCTTCAGCATTACTTTCTGATGTGACATCGTTTCTTCTATAACATTCCGTCCTTTACCACTGAAATTCTGTTTTGTCTGGATAAAAACAAACACATAGTACTTTGTTTATAGAGTTTTACGGCGTATATGGAGATCAAAACAAAAATTAGATAATTGTGTATACAGGGAGGGTCAATTTTATCACATGGTTATTACTCTTTTCCATCTTTTATGTTATTTAGCTCTACAATATCACCCACAATTTCAAATCTGTCATCCTCAGATGAGGGAAATACATCAAAGAATACAATGGGTATCAACTCTAGTCTTTGATTTATTTCAATTTATAGAAACATTTTACATTAGTGAGTTAACAACCATGCAACTTCATTGAATGGCATATGTGTGTCTGTACAAGAGAGAGAGAGAGAATTAATTATTTTGCTTATTAGCACTAATATTTATTTCATATTTATTTAAGAATATTTCATCCTATCAACATACTTGTACAAAATAATTGATGTTTTAATATGTAAATGTTATAATACGTATACAAGGATAGATTTGAACGTTATACGTACAGTTATTTATCATGGCCAGATATTTCTTAAACCAGTTTTGTGATTTAATACACTTGTTCTAGTCCAGTACTCTTACACTTAATGGATTTACTTAAATTGAGGTATTTAATTCTTTAGAATTCTGATAGATGGAATTAAGTTCATTTGATGAACACATTCACAATTATGGTACCATTTATCAATGACATTAAAACACATTTTTATTGTGTAGAAAATTGTTCTTAGTCCTGTGGGTAAATAACCAAAACATATTGATTATATATTCAATGGAATATTTTGTGTTGTTGTATCCTAGGATTTTTCGACCAGTAATACATTTTGTTCTGAACTTTAAATGTCAAAAGCTGTAAATTATGTTTTATTGATGGTAAATAACTTGTAGGCCTACATTACCAAAATCGAGTCAGTAGGTGAAATGTTGGAATAAAGAAAATAAAGTGCCTGAAAAAGAGTCAGAAATATTGATATTAAAATATTACCAATTATTTTCTATAGCAAAATGAAGCTATACCTCTGAAATAGGATCAAATTTAAGAGTAATATATTTAAAATAAAGAAAAATCATGGAGCCATTGTATGTCTGATATATTTATTGAGCCTTTGTAAATGTCTGATATAGACCTTTTTATATTTGCTGTGTGGTTTATCTTGAAACATTCCATTAAATATGACTGCATTCATAAGTTATGTTTTTGCATATTTTTATCAATCTTCATACAATTTTGATTGTTCATATGCAGAATGTTTCATTAATTCTTTGTCCTTTTGTAAAGTACATTTCATATATCATTGAACTATTTAACTAATTTCTATTGTATATTTGATTATTCATATTTCGCTTGTCTGTAATGGCATCCACAACATATTTGAGGAAATTTGTCCCTTTCTCATATGAATTCTCACGTAGTACTCAGATATTGTTGACATTTGTATTGATAATGTAAATTTACTTAATATATAGTAGCAAAACATATATAAACAGAGAGAAAGATAGAGATAAAGTGATTGAAGTGTTTTACTTTATGTATGTTTTTATATTTTGGATTAGGGGATTGATTTACTGTAAAGCGTTTTGTTGATAATTTATCCAACGTTGGCATTTTTTAAGATCTTTAAATTCTATTTGAAGACATACATCAGTATATCAGCTGATCAGTATTGGTACATTTGTAGGAAACTACAAATGTGCATTTCATCATTTCTATATAAATTTGACAATGTTAGGGGATCTTGTCTTGAATGAGTACATCTTGTTATTACTGCTGTACACATTTATAGGACTTCAATTTATCATAACAAATTATTGCCAAAAAGTTTTTTGACTTTATTAGGCAGCTCTTTTGAAATAATGGTACACAAATTACACATATTTCACTGAGATTTATTATTTTATTTGTCTTTTTTTCTACTTTTATAAGAAAATTGGGTGTTGGTTGCCATGTAATTACCATGATTTTATTTTTCAAATATTTGTTTTATAATGATTTCATACATTTAACAATTTGTCATCATGTTGTGATGACTGAATTGATCCAAGCATTTGCCTTGCATGTGAAAGGTTCCAGTACCAAGCCATACCTTAAACTTTAAAAAAAAAAAGTATTGCTTCCTTTGTCAAGCGCTCTGTGTAAGTCAAAGTCACAAGTCTTTCAGATGAGACTTAAAAGGCTCTGTGTCACGTCAGGTGCATACATTGAAGAACCCTCAGTGATGTGGCAAAAGTCATAATAGCATAGGTCAAAATTTTATCATTTCATCTTTAGCTGACGCTTGTAACAGATTCACATTTACAACAAAGTATTTTCTGTTCTCATGGACTTAAAATAAAATGTAAAATAAACTTTTATAACGAAATTTTTAATTAATTTTTTCAAGGGGATACGGATTCAAAATGTTAAAGAATTGAATGTTATGTGCATATATATATATATATATATATATAGTGAAAACACTCTTTTTACCTTTTCTATGGGCTACACATTAAATGTATGCAGGCATTTTCAATCCTCTGGTCTATATGGAGATGAAAAGAGTTAGGTTATATTAAATATTTGTCAAGAATTCAAGGTTGTCATGATGATGCTGTGATTTGTTAATGGGAATATGTACCAGCAAGATCATGTAAAAGTAATTTAATGTTCAATCCTCCCTCATTTACAATTATTAGCATGCAGAGAAATCTGTGTCTCATTCAGTCCCAGTTTTTTGTTCCATTGTTCTTAGCAGTTTTATTTTTGGATCATACATTATGAATTTTCATGTATTAAATACTAAAAAGTTTCACACTATCTTTAACATATGTTTTAAATAGTTTAATATAGTTTTAAAGAGTAATGTATGAAATTTCATCTTTTTAGATCTGCATTGTTTAAATGACATTAAAGTAAAGATGATTATCATGGAAATCATGAGGCATAAATGTATAAAACATGTTATATATTTCATAGTATCAGAAACTAATATTTATAGTATCAGAAACATGGCATTTCAAAGGTTGCAAAATTGTAGTTGGTAAATATTCCATAAAACTGTCTTACAATCACTAATTATTACTATTTTTTAACTTTTCAAAGTCCTTGTATTGTCTACTTGTACATGGAATATTTGATGTAATTTCCACTGTTGTAAAAGATTGATGTTTCTTTATCTTTGGATTGACTTATTGTTTTGCCAGGTTAGAATATCTGTATCCTTAGGTCTAAACAAGCTGCACTTGCCAAAATGGCTGTTAAGCAAATGTTCTTGTAGACAGTGAAATCATTCTCATTGGTAATCTGTTACATTATTTTTTGAGGTGAGAACTACTTTTGATTTTACTCGAGACACTGCATGGCATGTCAAAGCAAGAAAACTGTTATGCTGTTCAGGTGCTTAAAAAACCATGGAATTACACATCCCTGGCAAGCAGGAGAAAAATAACCATTCCCTTTTTGGTCAATAAAACATTAAAATCTCAACTCTTAGGATAATATTCTTCAATGTCTAGGCCTTGGACCATCATAAAATTCTGTCTGAAATCACTTTGCTCTTTCCTACTAGTGGTATTATGTGCCTAATTCGTAGCTAATGAATATTTATAAGGAGTAGGTGTGTCAAATTTATCCAATAACAATAGTAGTGATCAGCAACAGAAGTTATCACATAGTGTGTTGATCGATGAGATTTGTTATGATAAGTGTCGACGGCATGAAGAAGCATTGTTTAAAAGCACAAATGATTTTTGGCACATGAATCTACCAATAGGAATGAGCATAGCGATTCCAGGCCATGGTTTTACAACAATTACAAAAGTTTTAAAAAATCTTTGATTTTGACGTACCACCAAAGGTGGGAAAGATCCTATTGGTTTAACCATGACATTATTGATATTCAGTTGTTTATAACTATAACATCACTGTACAATCTTATCATTTTTTTAACTTAATCATCCATGATGAAATCTCTTTGATGTTATTTTGATAACCTTAGTACAAGTCAATATCTTGTACTTTGTTTACAACAAATGTTTGTGATGGTGCAATATTTTCAATAGCTTTTACTTTTATTGTTACATTTTTGTCATCAAAATGATACACCTAATGCTGTACTATGTCATTTATATGTAATCCTGTATACCCATTAATGATTTAAATTTGTAAATAATTGTTGTATGAACCACAGAAGGTCAGGGAAGATGAGCTCGAAGAACTAATTTTTTCCCCTTTAATCTAAAAAAAATATTTTCATATTTTCTTTATACAAGATAGGCCTGTGTCATGGTTTTTATATATATTTTGGATCCCTTCATCTTACAGAATGTATATGACCTGTACTATAGTGATCTTTGGTTTGGACAAAGTGCAACCTGTTTTAAGAGACCAACCTGTCATAGAAATGTGTGTGGTCTCTCAAGACATCACATTCCATAAGTCATCTTTTAAGACATGTTTTCACTTCTGTCAAGGCTTTTAAAAAGGCAAGAACAAGATTCATACTTAACTATTCAACCCCTGTGGTCACATTTAGACTCACCCAAATCAATAAATAGTCAAGTCTACTGTCATAATTCAGGAATGATCAAGTTAATATTACAAGTAAAATTATTGTCAAAGTTTTATACTAAATTATATACTCCTGAATTCTTACAGTGGATTTTACTAGCAACAGGGGTTGATGGGTTAAGTAATTTGATAATATGATAAATTGTCTGATCTGTTACCATCACATTTCACTGAAAGATAACTTATGGAGTATAAGTTAAATATATACATCCCATTGTAATGACCCCTACATTTATGATAGATATCAAACACTGAAAATCATTTCTAAATATATGAACACTGCCAGTCTTGGTCATATTCTTGAAGAAAAAAAATTTAAAAAACTGAAGGCAAAAAAACCCACATAAAATTGAAATGTACTTCATATATTTAAGAAAATATATTCAGAAGAATATAAATAGGATAAAATAAATTGAATTTAAGGCAGTTATTGAACAAGTTTGTTACACAAACTTGAAAAGTTACACAAGTTCTCATTGCTAGGTTTTTCTTTGGGGAAAACATGCCATGTGTGGATTTCTGAAATCTCCAAGCCTTAAACATTAAAATGATATATTTTTTACACTCATTGTTATTATGTGCATAAATGTGACTCTTGACATGTTTATTGGGTGCAGAAGTTTGTTGAGCATTTAAAATATCAAGATAAAAATGTTATTTTATAAAAATGAAAATAAAAATACAGATTTCTGTGTGTGTGTGTATTTTGCTTTGTTCATGGCAACCCATTGTCATTGCCAGCTGTCATATATCTTCAACTATGCATCAATGTTTCACATTTTCAACCGTTTTTTAAGATAATTTGTCAGTAACTGAAGGGCCATCAAAATCGTAATTTCTTGAAATACATTACATTTTACAATATCAAAAGTTAACAAAAACAGTTGGTATCTGAAAAGATCTACAAATCATATTTTCAGACAAAATTATCAGATGGCCTTTTACATGTTTTATGAAAGATAATTAAATTCCCCTATTAGGTGGATTTTTCATGTTTTTACCTATGTTTAGCTATTTTTATAGCTATCGTCTTTTGTATGTCGTTGTCCGTCGTGTGTTGTTAACTTTTAAACATTTTCGACTTCTTCTCAAGAACCAATGGGCCATTTTCAACCAAACTTGGCAGGAAGTATCCCCATATGAAGCCGCGAAGGAAAAGGGGCTAGGGAACATAGGGGCCTCAAAAGGGGTAAAAAAGTAGCAAAACTTGGTACATCTTTAAAAATCTTCTTTTGAACCAATGGTCAGATGACTTTCAAATTTTGTGTGCATGATTATTAAGTCATTGTCTACAAAGTTTGCGAATTAAAATGAAATCCATCAATAAACATGCCACTAGGGGGCACTTTAGTAAATGGGGGTATTTTGGCTGTTTTCTGACATTATCTCAATAAGTATAATAGATAGAAAGAATCTGATGGAGGCAAAAATGTTCAGCATGCAAAGATCTACAAAACTTTCTATAGAGCCGTAATTGTCGGGTCGACCCTTATTGGAGTTATGCCCATTCGGCCTCCTGTCTTGAATAACATACCGGTAATTGATAAAGGAAAATATAACAACAAAAAAAACAATGTTCATGCAAATATCTGCAAAAAAGTTCAAAAATGTTAATTTTCAGATGCCCTCTGATTTCCCCTTCTCTGTGGATTTTTCATGTTTTTAGCCATAATCTCTAAAAGTTTGATAGAAAGAAAGTGTAATAAGTAGAGAACTACTTGGAAGATAAATTAATAACTCAGTTTACCATTAAAGCCCCTTGGACTTTAAAAATTTTAAAATTACCAACTTTTTGCATTAACATACTGGTATACATTGACCTAAATGGCTATAATGTTACTTCCAGCAAGCTGCTAAAAATTCAAAAAACTACAATATTCCCCCAAAAAAGTCTCTTGTTCAACACATTTCCCAATACATGGTTTTATTTGTACCTTGAAAATAGATCAAGCTCATCTTTAGCTTGGACAACCAATCTTAACTGAATATCTTGTCATATTTGTTTCTTTGTTTTTCAAAACTCTGAACTGTAGTTCATATTGTAGGAACCAGCTTTTAAAGATGGATAAGAAACTGATTACAATGTATGCCAGCCTTCCTCAAATAAACAGAATAAACTTATCATATTTAATAAACTTGGATCAAAGTTCACCAAACTGTTAATGCTCAACTCCCAGCTAATCCCACACGCTACCAATCATTTATGAAATACACATGTACACTATTATAATGCTTATTCTGATTAGTAGCAATAAAGTTTGATTTTTAGTTGAGCATAAAGATAGTTTAATGTCTATTGATCATAAAATGAAAAAAGTAAGAATGAAGCAGTAATTTTCAGTTCAATCAAATTCTTTATTACTCTTGAAACACTGACAATTCATAAGCACCATATTTTCACGACATTTTTATCATTCTTGTAATCTGTTTTCATGGACATAATTATATGTACAATGAATTTGAAGGGCATCTGATTGTGGAAACAAATTACACAACAGACAAAAACAAACAAACAATGATGTAAGAATGCTGAGATAAATGTTCTTGAGACTTGCATGAAAAGTTTCTTTAAATTTAAAGTGGCATATGAACTCCTTGGAAAAATATTACAACTGGCTAATTACCCTTTTGTTGGATAACAATTTCACAGTAATGTCTACTTTTGTTACTTACAAAATGGATCAGAACATTAGAATAATTCAAAACTAAATAAAACAACAGTATTTTTTTCATTTACATATACTAAAAAAACAAAAAACATTGATCCCTGCTTTGCAGAGAAAATTTGTGTTCAGATCAATTTTACACTGAGAAACAATATATAACTTTTAAAATGAAATCTCACTAAAAATGAGAATTTTGCCTCCATTATCAAACACATTTTATGATTTAAAAAATGAGTTATGTATGCATGCATGGCTGTATCACCTTGGCAACTAATTATCATTTTACTTGACTATAGAACATATATTTAAAATTTATTACAATGTGTATCCATGACAACTAATTACAAACATAGCCATGTAACCATGGCTATAACAGATTTCATAAACATGAAATTCCAATTTCTAAATGCTAAAGACCTCATAGAAATACAAGGCAAAATTGTGAGAGACCTCATGGTTCAAAGTGTGCTGATGCTCTAACCACTCAACAACAGGGACCTTTTTGACAGGGAAGTGTGAGATGACATAACTGTCACCAGCTCACATGTATGGCTTTCTGGAGGTATTCTGGTTTCTTTCCACACTATGTACCCACAATGCCATGAACATTCATATAAAGTATTTAAATTGTTGTAAAAAATATCAAGTTTGAATATTTTAATCACATTTTCTAACAATATTGTCTAAGAGTGTGACCAATTTTGAATTAGGGGGTGAACTAAACAAACTTAAGACACATTACTCAAGAATGATCCATGGCAGGTTAGGCCCCAGGAAGAAACAAAAGTATGGAATGTTAAAAACATCAGAGCTAAACAAGATAAAAAGATTATTTTGCAAATCTACTCGGGTGGGTTACATTATATAGACAATAGATTAAAATCTTCCCCATCTCACCTTTTCTGAATTCTCTGATGCTATAAAAGAGGTGTCAAAGACCAAAACTCTTCTTTTTTTTTTTTCTTTTGACATTTGTTTATGTTTGTGTAACTTTAGAAATAACTAAGAAAGAAAATGAGAACAACTCAATGACAAAATAGATACTCACTTTTACACGGAAATTACTTTAACTAGTAGTAGCAAATAGTGTGAGGTCTAGAAAGTATACAGCTCAATTAGTTTTTAAATTTCCTTTACAATTTCCTACATTTAAAAACTTTCAAAGTTTAAAATTCAAAAATAAAACAAATTTCTGGAAAAATTAATTGAGTTACAATAGAAACTAAACATGACCCAAATCCCATGAACTTCAAACATGTATCCTCATTTTACCAATTATGGTATTCACAAAAATAAAGCAATGTATCTAATAAATGAAATAAACTCTAAAATAACACATTACTGTCAATATTTAGCAAAAATTATGATAGACAAGTTAGAAAACAACTTATAAGAAAGAAATGTCAAATATACAACTCATTTATATTTGCAAAATGTATACAAGTACAAAATAATTCATTCCCATTAAAAAAAAATGCATTAACAGACCTCACAAGTCTTTCTTATTATAAAAATGAAATCATGCAAAATGTATTCATGAAATATTTTACAAAGTGATCATAATTTAAAAGATGGGGACATAAACACCATAAAAAAGCTCAAATGCACAGTAGAGGATACAGTAAGAACACAGCAGAGGATACAGTAAGAACACAGCAGAGGATACAGTAAGTACACACTAGAGAATACAGTAAGAACAAAGTAGAGGATACAGTGAAGAAAACAGTAGAGGATACAGTAAGAACACAATAGAGGATACAGTAAGAACACAGTAGAGGATACAGTAAGAACACAATAGAGGATACAGTAAGAACACAATAGAGGATACAGTAAGAACACAGTAGAGGATACATCAAGAACACAGTAGAGGAAACAGTAAGAATACAGTGAAGGAAACAGAACACAATAGAGGATACAGTAAGAATACAGTGTAGGAAACAGAACACAGTGGAGGATACAGTAAGAACACAGTGGAAGATACAGTAAGAACACAGTGGAGGATACAGTAAAAACACAGTAGAGGATACAGTAAGAATACAGTGAAGGAAACAGTAAGAACACAGTGGAGGATACAGTAAGAACACAGTGGAGGATACAGTAAGAACACAGTAGAGGATACAGTAAGAACACAGTGGAGGATACAGTAAGAACACAATAGAGGATACAGTAAGAACACAATAGAGGATACAGTAAGAACACAGTAGAAGAAACAGTAAGAACACAGTGGAGGATACAGTAAGAACACAGTGGAGGATACAGTAAGAACACAGTGGAGGATACAGTAAGAATACAATGAAGGATACCGTAAGAACACAGTAAAGGATACAGTAAGAATACAGTGAAGGAAACAGTAAGAGCATGGAACATTTACATATAATATGTGTGTTAGGCTGAAAACTTTGGTAAATATGGGTGAAACTGATTTCATGTATCTGAAGCTGTACTTCATAATGTGTGTGTCTTGCTTTTTCTATTACAAATATTATACTGCTCTCCTAAGTACAATGTATACAGTCCATAGAACTACACGTAAATGGATCGTAAAATGATACGATGATCGTAAATTAACAAAACTTTGTGAAACAGTACCCAGGTAACTAGGAACATAATACCGCATGACATAAGTTTTGTAGGGAATCAAGCCTTATAATTTGGTCAACATATATAATGTAGCTGCCATTGTTTTTTCACCCAGTATTTTCATGCTAAAATAGTTAAGTGATTTCCCCCATCCCCTACAGCAGTAAGAATTGTCATTCACTCATGACCAGTGAAAAAGTAACAAATGGGCTTCACTTTCATCAGATACAAATTACAAAGTAATTATTAGCCTATAAATCTTTCAACACTTTTATTTTATTAAGTACAGAAAACCAGATGTAGGTCTACCAATGTAAATTGACACATATTTACAAACACAAGTCTAAAATTGTATCATATCAGGGGTTACAGATTTGTTTTCAGCTACACAAATACAAGAGCTACAGTAATACATGAAGTCCCATTTTACCTGTGCTGTATTATTTTGGTTTTTGACAGAACCTGATGTACCACATTACCTTGATAGACCTGTAGAATATGTGCATGCAATGCAAGAACATGTGACTGCCATTTCTTGTTTTTTTTTACTTCAAATAACAAATCAGGCAAATTACAGATTACCACAGTGAAAATAGAGAATACCAAAATTGCTTCAAGTTTTGGAGGGTCAGGACTACATTAATTTTATTATGTTAGTGGGAACAAATCAAAATAACATTTTTCATTTTGGTACACGGTATACCTATTGATAATCAAATACGAGGTGACTTTATGTTCCATTTTTTTATTCAATGACAATTAATGCCATGATAATGACAATGTTCTCTATCTGTTAAGATTATTATACATGGAAGTTGGGAGTTGTTAAACTTTTTAATTTTTCTTTAATGTTGGCGAGACTGGGGCAATTGGAACAATTTCAAACACTATTGACATTTAAAAATGAGCACATGATAATTCTTATAAAAAAAACTTCAACAATTTGTACTACATGTATAATAATAAATGCATCTTTTTTTCATATGTGACTTAAGAGTACAAAATAATAACAAATAAATTACTTCACAAATATTGATAGGCCTACATGTATTGCACAATAGTCTTTGATATAAATTTACAGGCCTTACTGAAAATTCAATATTTACAGTTTTAATCATGTTGTATATACAAATATAGGAAAACTCAATACACAAAAATAAGAAAGCAACTATCTACTGGCAAAATGGTGGTATAACCTACATGGACATAACCTAGAAGCATGCAGTTACCAACTTACCAACAGTAAAATCCTAAATGTAGGAGCTAACATCAGCAGCAATCTAAAGTGGGATGATCATATTGCAATGTGAGATCTTAAGTCGTGCAACCTGCAGTCCTTAAACAACCAGTGAAAGCCACTGCATGTATTACCATGGTGACACCCACTCTAGAATATGCATCCACAATATGGGATTGGAAAAACCAGAGCCACATCAAAACTTTAGAGAGTGTACAACAAAGGGCAGCTAGATTTGCAAAAGGAAATTAATTTGAGAGGACCCCTGGCAGAGAAGCACTGATGCTGCAGGACCTACAGTGGGAGTCACTAGAGGCACGCAAATAAGATCTAGGCTAATCATGTTTTTCATGATGACACATGACCTGATTGACATCTCACTATCAGCCTATTTAACATCAGGTGATACCAGAACTAGAGGAGTCAACAAGTACCACCAACTATATTTGTACCAACTAGCAAGGATGTGTACAAGTTTTCGGGTGGGGGGGGGGGGGGTGGGGGGGGGGGGGGGGGGGGGGGGGGGGGGGGGGGTGGGGGGGGGGGGGGGGGGGGGGGGGGGGGGGGGGGGGGGGGGGGGGGGGGGGGGGGGGGATTCTGTCCAAGGACCTTAACAGCTTGTACCGTAATAGCTTTCCCAAAGAGATGACCCCCTGCCCCCAAGATCAAGGACTACAGAATGCAGCTTAGCAAGATCCTAAATGCACTGCTGGTTCAACAAGTGTGTGTATATACAATTACATGTATCTGTTTAACTGTTTATAACCATATATATAGCCTAAATGATTTTTAGCTGTCTTGCAAGATGCGCCAGTGCATTTTTAGCTGTCTTGCAAGATGTGCCAGTGCATATTTTCACTCTGTAAAGAGTCCTGATTGACTTGGAAGAAGAAGAAGAAAAAAATGACTATCAATTATCTCCCTTTACGAATGACAATCATTTATCTCCCTTTACAAATGGATTTGATAACCTATACACAGGATACATGTATACAGAACAAATTGGCAACTGTAGGGTGATACAATTATCGTAGATTAATTATTTTTAATATTTGATACATAACAAGAGATTCTGATTTTGGTTTTATTGTGTATGGACTAATAGGGGTGAGTGAAACATGTAAATTGCTCATAGTACAGTATTGTATATTACACAACAAAATAGCAATATAATTCATAAGATCTGAACAATGGCCACAATAAAAAAATTAACATAAATCACATTTTATTCTGAAACATGTACTTCCAATTAAAAATTCTGAAACTCAGCAAAGAAACGAGCAAATGCATATCAAAAGATATTGTTCTTTTCTTGTATAATTAAATATAACAATCATGTTTTATATTGTATGTAGTATGTTGTGCGAGATTTCTAAGTCTATGAATGGCTTTGGTTCATGCTGAGTTCTCATACCATTACCAACTTACAAATAAAAATCTATAAATATATAAAAGATGTGTATGCACATAAGTGTAAAATATGAACATTGCACATGTATGCAATGTACACAGGTGCATGTGTATATATATATATATATATATATATATATATATATATATATATATATATATATATATATATATATAAACACACACACACAAACATGTATGCCATGTACACAGGTGCATGTTATGTACATGTACACACAAATATATATGCAATGTATGTGTGATATGCATATATCATAATTTCCTACAACAGCTAGATCTATGTAACAGATGGTAAAGATGACAGTTTGATATCAAGATAGTGGTGGTTAGCATTTCTCTCTAACAATGTAGGCATGATCCATGAATTAATCCAGAAAATATGAAAGGTGGTTAATGTGCATGTTGTATATAGGCCCTATATCTCAACACTAAGTAAACAACACATCAACAGGGATCACCATAGCCTATTTAGTGTGTTTGTGTGCCACACTTTAACTTTTTCCACCACTCTCATATTTTCCCTGCCATGCCTTTCAAATTTCAGCTTTAGTACTTTAAACTCTTTGCTTTTGTAAATGCACAATGGATTGCCTAGTGATAAAATATTGTAATATTACTGAAATTGTAAATAATATTTTTGTCTTTGACATTACTACCAGGAACATGTGTAAGACAAATTCAATTTGGAGACACATCAGTCTCCAAAAAGAATATCTCTACACCTTTAATATTTATTATGTGGTGATCCCCAACCAATATCAATGTGAGTAAGAGATATCATATACATGTACATAAACTACAATGTGCATACCATGCCTTACACGCAAAAACCAGTCATTTACATGTGCACAGGTACATAAAGCATGTACCATGTATAGGCCTTACACAAATACCAGTCATATATACATGTACATAAACCATGTACCATATATAGGCCTTACACACAAATACCAGGGCTGTACACTGACAGAGATATAAGTACATGTACATTTACCATCAATACAGATATACAATATAAGTAAATAACATGTACCATGCTGGCTGTCTTTCAGATGTGTCCAATAAAGCAAAGTCTTTCAAAGAAAGTTTAACTTCCATTAAATAAGAACAAAGTACTAGACAATCCCAACTGCCACTGATTTTGTTGCAGCTGATTTCTACAATTACTAAGAAGTCAAGTTTAGTGTAATAGTGAATGTCTGTAAAGTCTTGATATAGTGAACTGAACTAATTAATTAATCTCCAGCGAGTTTTTCTTGACATGCTTCATATGTCCATGTACAGCTAGATAGATTAGACTATATATGTACACATGTAGTTTACTGATATAGTTTTGTGTACTTATAACTTGTCTCCTTCTCCAAAAAGTACTGAAACTGGTGAAAGTGCTGACCTCTTCGAGCTTTTGTGATCTCATTTGTACAAATAAATCAGACTATAACTTTCTCCAACATTTTCTTGATATGCCCCAGTCAGTAGATCTACACGTACACTTAAATTCAATTCTATTACAGGGAAATAACTCATGTAATTAAAAAAAGATATCAGTGGTCAGAAATTGTCAGAAAAAACAATTATACATGTAAGTACTTAAAATATGAAAATTACATAACAAACCTAGTAACATGCTGCCTGTTATCTATAAAATAAGAATAACAATTAATGAATTATACTTTATGCACCGATACAATGTATATGCATGAATGTATTGATATAAGTTACATGTAAAACAACAACAAAAAACAAACAAAACTAATCTGTCGGTGACATGAAAAATTCAAATTTAGAGGGCAAAATTTCTGTAGAAATCTCTCGGAAAATATTTTCTGCTGTAGTGTTACATTGTACAAGCATAGGTACATGTAAACATATATCACTCAATTAACATCACATACTATGATACATTTTAATAGTGCCCTTTCATGTTACATTACATGTCATTTTTTCTGCAAATAAAACTAGGATATGACTGCAACCTTGTATTTTTAAGCCATTTTGCATACATGAAAATGTTTATTTCTTCGTACATGTATAACTTTTGATTACAGCTTTACACTATTTTAAAGTCAACAGTGTGTACACATATGTAAACCTACGCCGATCAACATTAAGGTGACAATATTCAACCATTCCAACCATACACATGCATGTATATTGAAATATAAATCATAGACTAACAAAAAGATTGGATGATAATGTTAACAGGAACATGTGCAAGAGAGATGGTGTCAACGGCAATGTGTTAGAGAGATGATGCCAATGGCAACATGTGTAAGAGATGATGACAGTGGCAATATGTACAAGACTTGCGAGATGATGACAGTTGCAACATGTGTAAGAGATGATGACAATGGTAACATGTGTAAGAGATGACGAATGGCAACATAAATAAAAATGGTGTCAATGACAACATGTATAAGAGAGACAGTGTTAAATAGCAGCATGTGAAAGAGATGACACGGGAAACATGTGTAGTAGATGACAGTGACAACATGTGTAAGAGATGATGACAGTGGAAACATGTGTAAGGGATGATCACAGTGGCAACATGTGTAAGGGATGATCACAGTGGCAACATGTGTAAGAGATGATGATGGTATCACATGTGTAAGAGATGACAACAATGGCAACATGTGTAAGAGATGATAATAATGGCAACAGGTGTAAGAGATGATGAGTGGTAACATAAATAAAAATGGTGTCAATGATAGCATGTGTAAGAGAGATGGTGTTATATAGCAGCATGTGTAAGAGATGACACTGGCAACATGTGTAAGAGATGACAGTGGCAACATGTGTAAGAGATGATGACCGTGGCAACATGTGTAAGAGATGACATGGCAACATGTGTAAGAGATGATGACAGTGGCAACATGTGTAAGGGATGATGACAGTGGCAACATGTGTAAGAGATGATGACAGTATCAACATGTGTAAGGGATGATGACAGTGGCAACATCATGAACATGTGTAAGAGATAATGACAGTGGCAACATGTATAAGAGAGATATTGTCAATGGGAACACAAAGCTGCAATATGTATAACAGATAGTGTCAATGAATGTCAGGGGGCCATGGAATCAATAAAGTCAGTATAGAGCACTCTGAGAATATTCCCAAGAATCAAAAAATGTTTTGGTGGTTTTAATTTCATTCATTTCGTTGTTTTCATTTATCAATGAAATTTAAATCACAACAAAATTTTACATAGATTTACACCTATTAATACTAATAGTAAATGTAATAGGTTCCTTTACAAACAGTTTTTTTTTATTTCAATGAAATTTAATGTCAATTTGTCTTATTTTCAAAACAATGAAATTTTAATCTCACAAACTTTTCTGATTCTGCATGAAAAATTCAAAAGAGAAATTTCGTTAATTTGAAAGAACAACTACACAACATGTTTTCTGTGGAGTAGTACATGTACTTAATGATGTATCTAATATAAACTGTGACAGTAAATGCGGAATTTGAATTGATATGAACACATTTAGACTCATTTGATCCATATGATATAGTCACTTGTGTATATTTCACAGGTGTGCATAAACACAGACTTTAAACATGAGAAAAAAATACTGACAATTATATTACCACATTTACTCAGAAACTGTGTGCGTGCAAAAATAATATTACCACATTTACTCAGACACAAAAATTTTACAAAGTCGTCATCTTTTTTCTTACATCTCCACAAAGAGCTTCTTGTTGACTTTTTTTTACATGCAGTTCAATCCTTTCAAATGGGTGGGCTAGCATAATTTGTTTCTAAAAATATGAAAACATATGGAAATTAGCACAGAACATATATGTGTATTTAGCGCAGTAATAAGTATTGTTTAATTAGCAGTGGTAATGGCAAAGTGTTCACACTCTTAATAAAATATTTCCCTCTACAACATTCACTAACACAAGTTCTAATGGTCCGACGACACATTTGTTTCAAAGAAGGTGGATTTCGGACATCTGTTTCCAACAACATCAATAAATTTGGATCACTTTCACCATCAACCAGTAATGCTCTTCTTACACTCCTTAAATCTGATTGTGGCAATCCTGCAGAAAGCAAAAGTTTTGTGATTTCAATATTCTTCCCTTTTGCAGCCCAAAATAATGGACTTTGTTGTGCAGTAGTAGACACTTTCGGACCATTAAGATTACTACCATTAAGAATAAGCGTTTTACATATAATTGAACTGGCTCTAAATGTCAAGGCTGTTAACAAAGGTGTATAGTTGTATCTGTCTGTTTTGTTAACACTAGCACCATTTGAAATTAAGTACTCCACGAGGTCTGGCATTTGCTGGCGAGACGCTACCCACAGCGCAGTGTGTCCAAATTTATCACAGGCATCAATATCTGCTCCGGCATTTACGAGTGACACTACTCCTTCCAAGAAATGCATACGACATGCCGTAATGACGGGTGGTTCAACTCTGTTTAAATGATCTTTGCTGCTGATATTTAAGTTTAATTTCCCTCGTTTTTCACAGTGCCTCATTAATAATCCAAAGATGTCAAAATGACGCTTGTAAAGAGACAAAGATAAAACAGTTGCCCCTTTTACCATGGCGTTAAAATCCACATCGGGGTGCGACAATAGAATGTTTCTGACTGCTTGAGTATTTCCCGAGACAACAGCCATATACAAGTCAAACACAAGGTGGGATTGATTATAACCATTGATGGCTTGAAATGATGTTGACAAAATATTATCAACCACTCGGTCACCTGTTTTGGGCATTTTGATTGGCATTTTGGTTGTACTAAAAATACCGAAATTGAATTACCAGCTAAAGTTAAAGTCGTTTTGTATCCTACCGAATGATATATTTAACATCTTCCTTTAACCGCAAAATACATGTAAAACTGATAACAAAACATTCAGCCTCATACCAAATGAACTGCGGATGTTATTGTAAAAGTGGGAGCCGCAAGCGGATGTAAAAGACGTCATTGGTGAACACAAGCTGCCAAATATGTTTCTTGTTAATCCGTAATATAATTATAAATACATGCATATCCATTACCAGGTTGAAATTAAATATAGTGGCACCATTACCTCTCTACCTTCGGGTGTTTGGACGGCAGACGTATGTCAGTTCATAAACTTCCGGTAAATGCATCCGACAGCGGAGTAAAGAATTCGACCTTTTTGATTCGTTCGCAATTGCTGCTGTTATCACGCGCCGATTAATATTAATTATTAAGACCCTAAGGGCCGATCGCGATGCACTTCACGTTAAAAGTTCCATAGGCGGATCTTAGATACTGTGCTAGGGTGATACTATTATAAGACCAGCTGTTCAAAAAACCGTTTGAGAAATAAGGAGAATGATCACTTCTCTCTCTCTTTCTCTCTCTCTCTCAAAGTAAACAACAACAAAATAGGGCTTATACGAAGTGGGCCTAATTTCAATTAAATTTTCAGCTTCTGTAAATGTGGGTTTTTTTGTAAATAAATCCATCGTTTCGTTTTAATAGATCGATAGAAATTATGGGATTTGCTGGTTTGTTTAACGTCGCACTCAAGAATATTTCACTCATATGGAGACAAATGCCGGTGAAGGGCTTCAAATTTTGGCCTATGCTCGGCACTAACGGCCATTGAGAAACGTGCCGACACCTACTGTGACACGGGACCTCGGTTTGCTGATCATATACATTTTATTAATTTCTTTTTAAGACGTGTTGGCCTAAATAGAGAATTCAGTGACGTTAAGAAATCAATTTTATATAGACATTTGCTGAATTTTGAAGACAGAAATTTAACATTAGGAGAAAATACACAATGAAACCGTTATATGAGGGATTGTATAATCATTATAAATAGAAAATTGAACGGCAACATTGAAGTAGAGGGCGAACAGTTGATCGGCAAGACAAAATAACATAACAGTGGGTGTGACACATGTTTCTCGTTGCAATCGAATCCATACAGAAAACGCAGCGATTCTCTTTTTGAATGGAAGATTTGGTGTGACCAACGATACATAACGCCTTTCAGAACAATTGTATATCGCTGCTGTGTTTATTTTTCTTAAATCATCCTATCTATTTTCCAGCTTACTAGTTAGCTTTTTTCATTAAAAACAATATCCTTTTTTAAAACTGGGATCCGCGATTGTGGTTAGAGATTGTGTGGCTCATGGAGATGCGAGAGTCGAGACTGACTTTGTTGACATAAATCATCATTGAGATTAATATAATGATAAAGCGCGTCATTTGGAACCGCTGGAGACTTTTGTATACGTCATTCGACACTGATTGCTGCTAATTAAATCATCACTGAAAAGTTTGATAGGCTAAAGGAATGTACTCTATGAGCGTATTATATCAATCATCATAATCATGCATTATTTACAGGAAAGAAACTGCGATCGATATACATGTTTGTGATCGAGATAACTAATACGATAACCCGAGACATGAGTGTAGGATATAATTAATTCTGTACAAATGTTTCACTAATTAGGTACCTTAATGATTCGGCTACTGTATCATTATGTGTCGATTTAACACAACGCAGTTCCACGTCCACGTCTTGGTCTATTTTATCCGTGTTGTTAGTTATTTTAGTACTTTATATATTCTTTTCCTGGCTTGTATCTATTGCTTAGATCCGACACCCTAGGATATATAGTGTTGTTGGTTTTAGTGCTTTGTTTGTGTATGTATATATATATATATATATATATATATATATATATATATATATATATATATATATATATATATATATATATATATATATATATATATATATATATATATATATATCGTCATTTATTAAAAGAAATCGAATGTGAAAATTGGCCGGAATTCAGAATTCTTTCATGGATGGAAGGAATATAAATTTATTTTCATTCGTTCTATGCAATATATGCATGATATGTTAAAATTTTCTACGGTGATATATCTTTTTAGCTTTTTTAAAAATCAATATTTGTATCCAAATGACACCCGTGTGCCTTTAAAATGTAACTTTTGCTCACACAAGCTTTATGTAGTTAGGCCTTATATCGATAATCTTATCGGCATGTCTGATGTAAGTCAGATGACACGTTGTTAGGATCGAAGCTATTCACGGTAAGATTCATAGTCGTTATCAAGTTGTCATGTTTTAATTTTTGTATTTAACCCCCCCCCCCTCAGAGTAAATTCAAAAATTAAAACATGACAATATTATACAGTGGCATAGGAAGCAAACCAAAAGTGGGGGAGGATTTTTTTTTCCTTTTGTATGAAATCTTTTTGTCGGTAAAATTGTTTTCAAGCAATAAATATATACATCAGTGGCGGGTCTAGATAAGTTTTAAAAGGTGGGAGTTTTTTAGGCTGGTGACATAGAATTATACTCATTGTGATGCAATGCATACATCATCAAAAGCAGACTAAGGATTCAAAGGTTTTACACCTATTTAACAACTTTATGGCATGCTATCCCTGATCTCTACGTAAAATTTCAAGTGTTGGATTAATATTTCATTAGGGGGTCGTGTTTTACGCTTCTAATAAAAACAATACATTTTTAATTTTGGAGTATTTTTCTGCGTCCAGACGTGATTACGGCTAGTAGTCCTGATCCTCTTGTAAATCACATTGATTATCCTTCTCAAAAGGAGGTTGGATCAGCAAAATCGGGGAAGTATCCTCCAGACATTTAATTTTGACCTCTTTATTGTTAAAAATATTTCGTTGATAGATTAATTTAGAAGCCAGATGAGGCATTCTCTATCTTCCAGGTTCCAGGTCGTTTTTATTCCGACCAAACATTTCATTAAATTGACAGTCTTATCAGATGTAGGGGTGGCCCAAAGATAAGTTATGGTTTTGGGGGTTTTTTTGCTTGTTTTTTTTTTTTTTTTTTGGTATTGTTGTGTCAAGAGGCCGCACACGTGCAAATGGTGCGTTCATTATGTGTAAACAAAAATTGGATATCACTGATGATTAATTTTTCAGATCTTCAGCTGATAGTAAAACAATGGCAAATCGTATTCATTTTGATGAACCGATGCAATTTTTTTTACAAATAAAGTTATATTCATATATGCGGAGAAAACGCAAACGAAAATATTTCCCCCGATGTGTAGGACAAACCAAATACATAATATACAGACACAGCCAGGATGGATTCAGTATTTAGAGTATAGAAATGTTTTCGCCGAGCGTAGCGAGGAACAAAATTTTGGCAGCCTTGAATTTAAGAGCTTCCAATGCAAAAACGCAAACGAAAATACCTTTACCGATATCTAGCAAATACAAAACATAATACAAAGTCAGTAGTCCAAATTCATAAAATCCAAGATATACAGACAAAGCCTGGTTGAATCCAGAATTTCAAGTTTGAGGGAAGAAAAGGTATATGTTTTCGCTGAGCTTTTTGCGCTTTGCTTTTATTTTTTGTTTTAGTGCGTCTTATATTTTCAGTTGTTGTAGTTTCTGTTCTCTGCAGTTTGTAGTTCGCGAGACATTGCCAGCGTTGCGGAGGCTGCGGGAACTATTTTTATTTATATTTTTCTTTGCTATGCTCTGCTTGCTTATTAAATCGAATTATGGTGCTTGTCTGGTCTGTATAAATTATAATGAGGCCCTGTCACATGTGTTGAGGCTGTGGGAGCCCAGAAAACTTTAATTTATTTCATCTATGCTGTATTGCATGCTCTGTATATTTTTATTATGTATGTCATAGTCGGTCTAAGAGCTCACTAGAGTTAATGTTTTTATTGTGGAAATGTATATAATATGTCGACTCTGAATAAAATTTACCTTACTTTACTAAACTTTTGCATAGCGGGCCGCGAAAATTTTGGTAGGCCTAATTTAAAAGTTCTTGGAAGCCTTTTTCTGGATTCAAGACGTGATGTTAATATATATATATATATATATATATATATATATATATATATATATATATATATATATATATATATATATATATATATATATATATATATATATTGTATATAGATCATTTATATACAATATGTATGTGACAAAAGTGTGTGTCGGGCCCTTGGTCCCCCGGTTCCTACGCTTATGTTTGTTGTAAGAGTGTAATCTACACTACTAATTAGATCTAGTAAGTCAGTACATTCAGACATTCTTGTACTAATGAAATACCTATATAAACAGAGAGGCGCCTTATGTAACTTGTATGTCAGTTATGACTATGGGCAGCGATATATATATAAAGCTATATTAGCTTTAATAGCATGGGGTAATCGGGAATATGCTGTAGATTAAAGACAATGCAGAATAAATCGTCGCTTTTATTCAAACGAATCATTTTGTAACATGATTTTTTTTATTGGAAATGGAAATGGAACGAAAATCTCCTTTATCGTTTTGGGTAGGCCCTACATCGTATTGTCAAAACAAAACCGGTCGATAAAAATACGTTTGCATTTTCATTTCTGCTATAAGTACATACAATTGCTACGCCAGAAAAAAATAATATTAATATTGTGGACAACTGTGAGCCGAATAAAGAGGAAGAAAAGTAGGTAGTAAAATACGGGCACTAAGTTCACATTCATTTCTATTTTCAAAACGGGTACGGAGTTCACATATTTCTTAACATTCCTGTAGACCAATCAAAACGCAATATTTATTTTACGTACAAATACCTAAGTGAATGTATACAAACGACAGAAAACAAGAATCATGCCAGCGACTTTGAGGGCGAAATGCATAATTGTGGGTCTGTATCAGTCTCTTTAGACATTCACTGTATATCTTTGAACTTATCTAACTACTTTTAACAAACATTTCAAACTCAGACGCCCCGTATCCAGATACTATGAGCATATATATATATATATATATATATATATATATATATATATATATATATATATATATATATATATATATATATGTATTTTCGGCACTTGTATAAGTAACTTTGGCACTTAACTTTTCGCCATCAGCCTCAGGTATTTTCGTAAATGAACAGGCAATATCTCTATCTATCTATAAATAATACACAGGTAAACCTATGGAGAGGGCGAAGGCATTCATCAACAGTTTTACATGTACGGTTTATCCCTTTGGGGATTCTGTCGTGTTGCCCCCTACCAGGGGCAACACTGCGGTATCATCAAAGAGATTAATGTTTAGTGTTTATATCACGTACATGTCCCGGTCATTCACTCATTGTTTTAAATAAAATATTGAGCGGCTGACTGTTTCCTTGGTGCTAAAACTTAAATAGAATCTATGTGGTATCAAACTAGCTCCTTAGTTTTAAATTCTGGAAGCCCAGTTTAAACTTAAGGGCCCGTCATATTTACTTGAAAAAAATTTAACCAGTTTGTGACCTTAACATTTTTAACAACTTGCTCAGCCGGGCAAGTGCTATACTATGTAACTACTGTGTGTTTAAATTGATGAAAATTACAAAAGTTTTCATTTTTTAAAACAATATCTATCCATTTTAAGTATCTCATTAAAAATTTTATTCACAACAACAAATTTTCCTTTTATCATTCACCAACATGTACATTAAGACTTTATAACTTTTATACAATACATGTATATAGTATTACATGTACATGTATACCCGATAATCATTTTAACACATCCTGAAATTCAGTTCCGTTCGGTATCGAGTTCTTTTATTACACACACCCAACTTCCATTTCCTCCATAAACTGCAAGCAGCAACAGTCAACACATGATGTTTTCTGTGACATTTTTGGTCCCAAAAAGTGGCAAAAAAATTCACGAAATCAATTCGCCAAACAGGTGACTTTGTATGTAAAAAAAACTTCGCCCGATCGTAAATTCAGTTGCCTTAGGTGAATGGGCACCCGTTAATTTCCACCCCTGAATTATATTTAAATTATGTTACAAAATAAATTTTAAATACATATATTACATTTGTATCTTGCTCCAGTAAATGTGGTGTGTTTCGGTATTTGTAGTCTGTTTCGGTAAATTGTCTGACCCCTGTGAAGTCAAAGTATGGAGTCTGACGGATAAAGTTTATACGCTAGAGTAGATGCTCACTGATCTAGTCTTGTTTATTGTGATAGCCTATTTCAATTCTTTGAGGATTACAAATTTCTTATTTATACATGGTAATTCTGCAATTTAAATAATTTAGTGAAGAAAAACCATGTAGATCTACCACAACAGGTACTATCTTTACTCTATGCTTAAAAAGCACCCTGAGTGAGAAATGGAATTTTCTGTATTTATAGAACTCATCATTTTAAGAACAACATCAAAAACCTGATCAAACTTGGTAGGCACATTCTTGAGATATTGACCGTCAAAGTGAGCAATTTTACCTGCTTTCGGAAAACTAATTAAGAATTAATTCCATTTCTGGCAAACTTGTGAGTTACTCTGTGACATCATGGAATGGCCTTAGAATGACTATTGTCATGGCAGAAATTAAAAGTGAATGGCAAAGCAAGTCATATTTTTCACTGTTAAAAATCACAAAATTTACCAAATAAATAATTATTTGGACACTTTTTAAATTTATGAAATCATTTTATTTAAATGCAGTCGTATAACAAATATAATTTTGGCTTTTTCAGTGTGTCACATTTACAGACGGATGGCTTAGTTATGCTTGATTTAGATCGTCACGCTTTATTTTGAGTTTTTATCTCTTAGGTTTTTATTTCGTACGTTCTCATGTTTTATAAACGAAAAAGAACATTGGCCACCTGTGATGTATGCTGTTTATAATCCTTAAAACACTCGCTTACTGCACATCTTCCATCATATATACTGTCATGTCATGTTAGCGCATCGGGATTCTCCGTGTGTTGCTTTGTTTGCAAATAATCTGAGTGTGAAAGTATAATGGAATGCAACTTCCATTTGAGACCCAACTTAAATTCTAAATTGCATAGATAATTGGGTGTAGTGTTAGTCCTATAAGCATTTGGGAAACACACCTTTGTATAGCACATGTACTGAAAATGTGATTTTTTTCGAGTAAATTTCAATTGATGATATTGTAAGATATAATTTACATGTACTTGAATAAACACTTTATTTTAACTTAATTCATATGGTCCTGCATCCGTGGTCTGTGAGCTGACCTGGCTCTGTTGGTAGTGCGCTCAACTTTTGATCGTGAGTTCGAGTCCAGCCGGCCGTAGGTTGGTTTCCTGTCCTTCAGATGATACAGTAAAACTCGAGGTCCCGTGTCGCAGTAGGTGTTACACATTAAAGAACCCTCACTGCTCAATGGCCGTAAGTGCTGAACATAGGCAAAATATTGAAGCCCTTCACCGGTATTTGGTGACGTCTCCATAAAAGTAAAATATTCTTGAGTAGGATGTTAAAGAAAAATAAACAAACAAAAATCCATGGTCCGTCCATTGTCTGTTCTGAACAATCTGTTACAGTTATTTCTCAGAAAGGACTGAAGGGATCTTCTTGAAATTTGACATGAAGGTTCCCCTTGAAGTCTAGTTGTGCATATTACATTTTTAGAGAGATCTGAATCCAACATGGCCGGCAGGGGTCCATCTTGGATTTTTACCAAAGGAAGTTTGTTACCGTTTTTTTTTTTTAGAAAGGACTGAAGGGATCTTCTTGAAATTTGACATGAAGGTTCCACTTGAGGTTTAGTTGTGCATATTACATTTTTTGAGAGATCGGAATCCAACATGGCCGACAGAAGGCCATCTTGGATTTTGACCAAAGGAAGATTGTTACTGCTATTTCTTAGAAAGTAATGAAGAGATCTACTGGAAGTTTGACATGAAAGTTTCGGATGAGGTCTAGTTGTGGATATTACATTTTCAGAAAGATTGGAATCCATCATGGCCAACAAGCAGACATCTAGGATTTTGACCAAAGGAAGATAGTTACCAATATTTTCTAGCAAGTACTGAAGGGATCTACTTGAAATTTGACACATGAAGGTTCCCCTATATGGTCGGCAGGTGGCCATCTTGGATTTTGACCAAAAGAAGTTTGTTACTGCTACTTCTCAGAAAGGACTGAAGGGATCTCATTGAAATTTTACATAACGGTTCCGCTTGATGTCTAGTTGTGCATATTACATTCTCAAAGAGATCAGAATCCAATATGGCCGATAGGTGGCCATCTTGGATTTTGACCATAGGAAGTTTGTTATTGCTGTTTCTCAGAAAGCAGTGAAGGAATTTTCTTGAAATTGGACATGGAGGTTCCCCATGAGGTATAGTTGTGCACATGACATTTTCTGATAGATTGGATTCCAACATGGCTGACAGGTGGCCATCTTGGATTTTGACAATGGAAGTATGTATTTCTCAAAATGTACTGAAGGAATCTTTTCGAAATTGATTATGAAGATTCCCCTGAAGTCTAGATTGCATATTACATTTTCAGAGAGATCAAAATCCTGTCCGCCATGTTGAATCCCATTCTCTCTTAAAATGTAATATGTTCAGTGCAAGTTCAGTCAAGGTCAGTGTACATTTTTTGGATTACAAAACTGCTGCCAGGTGGCCATTTTGGATTTTGACAATTAAAGTTTGTTATCTTTATTTCTCAGAAAGTACTGAAGGGATCTTTATGAAATTTGAAATACATGTATACGTTTCCCTTGAGGTCTAGTTGTGCAGTGTACATTTTCAGGTGGATTGGATCACGAAATGGCTGCCAAACGGCCATTTTGTATTTTAAAAATAAAAGATTGTTATCACTATTTATCAGAAAGTACTGAAGGGATCTTTATGAAATTTGACATATACAATGTAGGTTCCCCTTGAGATCTAGTTGTGCAGTGTACATTTTTGGGCAGATCAGATTACATATGTCTGCCAGGTGGCCATCTTTGATTTTGATAATTAAAGATTGTTATCACTATTTCTCAGAAAGTACCGAAGGGATCTTTATGAAATTTGACATATAGGTTCTCCTTGAGGTCTAGGTGTGCAGTGTACATTTTCAGGCGGATCGGATTACAAAATAGCTACCAGGTGGCCATCTTGGATTTTGACAATTAAAGTTTGTTATCCCTATTTCTCACGGAATTTGACATATCGCCCCTTGAGGTCTAGCTGCCCAGTGTACATTATCAGGTGGATCAGATTACAAAATGGTTGCCAGGTGGCCATCTTGGATTTTGACAATTAAAGTTTGTTATCGCTATTTCTCAGAAAGTACTGATGTGATCTTTATGAAATTTGACATATAGGTTTCCCTTGAGGTGTAGTTGTGCAGTGTACATTATCAGGTGGATCAGATTACAAAATGGTTACTAGGCGGCCATTTTGGATTTTAAAAATTTAAGTTTGTTATTGCTATTTCTCAGAAAATTCTGAAGGATCTTTATGAAATTTGACATACAGGTTCTTCTTGAAGTTTTGGTCCTTTTTGGACCCTTTTAGGGCCCCTATTGGTCCTATCCCATTTTCATTCGCAAACTTTATTCAGCTTCACATGGGGATGCTATATGCCAATTTAGGTTAAAATTGACCCACTGGTTCTTGAGAAGATGATGTTTAAATGCAAAAGTTAACAGACGGACAGCAACAAATGCCAAACCTTTGGTGAATTCAAGAATTATTGACCAATCAGCATGGACCTCTGTTTATATAATAAAGGTACCAACATTACTCGGGGTCAGTCTATAAGTTGCGAGTTGAACCAACAACATAGCAAAAGCAGATAATTGAAAGGGTCAGACCCATTATAGCCTTAAACCCTTGCTCGGAAACGTTACACATGCATGGGGGCATAACCCATATAATCTTCCACAATTGGGCAGTTATTCAATGCTAAAAGTCCAAAAGTAAGGTTTTAGCAAGGGATGTGTATAGGGTTATACTATAATCTGGATATATTCTGTATTTTAATGTTAATTCAAATTTTACCACTCAAAATGGAACAAAAAGCTTTGTTAAGGATACATTAAAAAAGTTTCTTGTTTCTTTTGCCAACGAGCTATGAGGCCATTGGCCTCTTGTTGTTTTACTCAATACAGGTCACGACCAACAATTTCAATTTTAGAGGTTGACAGGTATGGTTAAGCTATCTTCAATTATAGCAATTTATATTTGGTATTGATATTATATTGTCTGAAAGCACTATAAATATATTTAGGTTTTAGTTCAAATTCATTGTTGAGCTACAAAATAAGAGAAAAGTCTGTCATAGATCAAATGAAGAACAATAGATGGTGGGCGCCAAGATCCCTCTGAGATCTCTTGTTATACATTTGTTATCAAAGAATACATACATTACGGGTACTGGACCAATAGTCTCCTAAGACCTGTAGTCATTTATTCAGTGATTTCGGTAATATAAAATATGATTTTGTGAGATTTTAAAAAGAAGTTATTACTAAAACACTATGATTTTTAGCAGACTGCTGGTCCAGTACTAGTAGAGAAAAATATTGCTGTGAAGTAACTGTGTTGAGAAGGCATAATACATTTTTAATAAAGAAAAGAAAATGGGTAGATTTACAAAATGAATAATCAGAAACTGAGAGAAAGATGAGACTTTATAGAAAAATAAGATATACTTATACTTGTAGACACTTAGACTATCAGTCAGCAGGAGTGCTTCCTAAGTGGAAGAATTTGATTCCCTGAAATAGCTCATACCCTATTACCACTTTTCACAGAGCAGGTTAATAGTATAAGAAGTTATAGTTCTTTCATACTAGACTTTGCATTAGCATAAGTCCATAGCATGCATCAAAAGTTGTGGCATTTTACCTACATGTATAGGTGGTTACCATTTACATGATTACATCTACACACATTTATTAGTGAAAGAGAATTTTCTTTGACAGGATGGAAAACATAGATAAAACAAAACTTATATAAAACAGATAAAACTAACCTGGTACATTTTAATGCAAATTTTATCTCAGTAACTGAACACAGGTTCCAAATCAACTCTATGGAAATCCCCACACAATCAGCTGATGCTGAAAAGATCATAACAGTATGTTGTTGTGACCTTTTTCACCAAGCGTATGGATGTACTATTTTTATTCTTTTATCCTACAGGTTACATACATACACCTACATTTATCCTACATTTTCTCTACATTTATCCTACATATTACCTACATTTATCCTATATTTCACCTACATTTCACCTACATTTCTCCTTCATTTTACCTACATTTATCTTACATTTTCCCTTCATTTATCCTACATATTACCAACATTTATCCTACATTTCACCTACATTTATTCTTCATTTTATCTACATTTATCTTACATTTTTCTTACATGTACATTTATCCTACATATTACCTAAATTTCACCTACATTTATCCTACATTTTACATACATTTTCAGGTGATTCAACTGCTGGGAAAAGTTCAATATGTCAAGTTTTTCACAGTGATGGATCACATTTTCCTAAATCATATACAGTAGTAAGTATACCGGTATATTATCATTATCTACATATACATTACAATGTACACGCACTAATGTTTTAAGTGTATTTTATGTTACCACATAATTCGATCATGTACTTACAAGTGTTATTGAATAAACATGTACATGTAAATTATATTGTATGTAAAGGCTTGATGATAAAGTCCAGAATCTGTCATATATATATTATAAACATAATACCAAAGTTATAATGCTCAAGACGATACCGTTTCTGTCAATTAGACTTCATCAGTTGAGCTCCAATTTGAAAAGTATGTGTTTTTTCTAAAGATAAAGTGGTGTCATACAGGGCCAAATAATATATCTAAAAGTATAGCCGAAATCCGTCTAAGAGTAACCACTGTAAAAAAAAAAAATGACTATCTTAGCTTTAGAAAATTTTCGAATTTAAATGGTGTCAATAATGCCAAATATTCCTTTAGTATAAGAATAAACAACTGGTACCGAAATACCAGGTACTAGGTTTATGTATACCCTCGGGGACTCAAACGGTCCACCAGCAGTGGCAACGACCTAGTGGTTATAAATATTATAAACATAATACCAAAGTTATAATGCTCATATCTGAGAATTAAAAATAATACTTCCTATGCCAAGCCTTAAATCTAAGAGATTGTAAGTCGTTGCTCTTAATAATACTGAGACAACTAAGATTTGATGTTATGAATGACATGATAAAGAACCCTCACAGTATTGCCATCATATTTGTAATAACACAAGTCATATTTAATCATTATTATGAGGGGTGCCTGTAGCCAGGTGCTCAGAGCATCACACTTTAAAACATAAAACTACCATATAACTGAAAAAATTATCAGTGTGATGTAAAACAACATTAGAAAAAAAAAAACTTATTACTTTGTAAATGTATAGTGAGTCTATTTCACTTTATTTAGATGATGTAATTTACTGTGCTTTATTTTGATAACAGACAGTTGGTGTTGAATTACTGGTAAAATTAGTTAACATCCCAGACAGCAAAAATACAGTGGTAAGTCAAAGTTTGTTTATATTTATACTAATGCCAACACACATACACATATTTATACCAATACCAACACACATACACACACACAAAAACACACACACGCACGGACACATGCACACATCTCTTACACAGAGTTGTCAGTCCTTACACTCCTCAACAATTTCTGGCAATGTCTCGACTTTTGCCAGATTCTGGCAAAATATATAAAACTTATAGATTTTTTTGCATATATTTTTAGTGCCAACATAGGAAAAATACTTATTATGGTGAAAATACTTTTTAGAAATGGATATAAATATAGGGACTATATTTTTATATCCCCTCCTCATAGAAGGAGGGGCAAATTGCTTTGCTGGTGTCGGTAGGACAGTCTGTCCATACACCAACAGTTTCCGCTCATTATCTCTGCAGTGGGTGTACGTATTGAAATGAAATTTTGTATACAGATATATCATGAGAATATCTAGGTCAAGTTTTTATTTGGTTACAGTCAAACCATTTTTAACAGGGTTATGCCCCTTGAACTCAGAAAATATCCAATAATTTTGTTTTCTTTCATTATCTCTGCAGTGGGTGCACATATCAAATTGAAATTTGGTATACAGATATCATGAGAATAATGTCAAGGTCAAGTTCTTATCTGGTTACTGTCAAACCATTTTTGACAGAGTTATGATTCTTGAACTTAAAAAATTTCCAATAATTCCATTTATGTTTATTATCTCTGCAGCAGATGCACCTATTAAATTGAAATTTGGTATACAGATCAGTGTTGAATCAAGAGCAACATAGTATGGCACGGCGCCATGCCGAAACCCTCTTCCCTATCGTCTATTCCTTAATCTGTTAATTGCCCCAATTACTCGTGTCAAGTCTGTTTATTTCATGGTTGATCAATTCAAATAGCCTCAGATAATCACCCAAGATTGGGCAGTCAAACGACTGTACTGCAGTAGGCCTATGTTGATTGGGAATTCAATATCGGCAAACTCGATGAATTTCCTCTGTTTAAAATGGCTAGAATTTTTAATTTACATGTAAAATGTTTGAAAAAAATAAATGTACATGCAAATAAAATGATGTATTGTTACAAAATATCCCATTAAAGAAGGTTCTGTGCTACTATGTGACTGAATTTATCATTTGAAGCAGGATCCAGTTTGCATGTGGGAAAATAGCTTGTTCCCACGGACACATGAATTTCAAACCAATTCACGCAAACTGCTTGTAGTTGCATTTCATACAAAGTAATTAAATTACATAGGAATTGAACAATTCCTTTTCCAAACCATAATTGCGATTAAAATACTGTAAATAGGAATAAACATCAGAGTCTTCTGCCAAATCCTATAGCAAACTTGTTCTCAGACTTTATCGACTTTGTATCACGTCTTCCAATTTCTCGGGACTTTTCCTTTCCTCTTTGATACAGTGAGGAGAAATTCAAGTGGACCTAAATCTTAACAAATTTGTTGAAATTATTTAGATACTTGAATCATGATAATCGATTAGGAAATTATTTTTGTTACATATCAAAGTGTAATCATATATCAAATAACTAAGTGAGACCTTTACTAGTTTGTTGAAATTAATCAATAGACTTATTGGGGTCAAAATCAAAATGACATACATGTATATAGGAATAAATTTATTAATATAAAAGGCATATGTATGACATTTTTAAAAAAGATTTATATTCTTAAATATACTACTTAACAAACATCATTTTGCCTTAATTTTGTTGGCAAAAAAATATAAAAAAAAACAAGAAATAATAAAAAAAAACATATCCAAAAAAAACCACCTTGACAAAGTATCAAATTTTCTGAATTGGCAAAAACAAATGTAAGGCCAGGGTTAGTCCTCATGACCTTTTTGCTGTTTTTTTTATCTTAAAAATTATTAAATAATTCAATTTATTTCTAAGAAGAACTATATATCTTCTGTTTTTATTAATCATTTAAAGAAATGTATTTAAAATTTGTTAATGCAGGATTCACACATGTTATAGTGCTAGTGCCTTCAAAATCAATTTACGTGTTAAAAGTGCCCTTTTCACACTGAAATTGTGTGCCCTTTCATATTGATTTGTGTGCCCTTTTCAGATCCTAGATTCAACCCTACAGATATATCATGAGAATATCTAGGTCAAAATTATTTGGTTGCAGTCAAATCATTTTTGACAGAGTTATGATTATTTAACTTAGAAAATTTCCAATAATTCCATATACAGATATGTCATAAGAATATCTAGGTCAAGTTTTATATTTGGTTACAGTCAAACCATTTTTAAGAGAGTTATGCCCATTGAACTTAGAAAATTTCCAATTATTCAGTTTCCATTTATGGGGAGGGGGGCATAAATGTTTACAAACAGCTCATGTTGTAAAGAGTTTCCATATTCTGTGATTTGGTTATCATATAAATTCTATGGATTACATGAGCTCATGTTTTGGGACTTCTTTTTAGATGTTGACAGATTGTTGAGAAGTGCTAGGACTGACAGCTCTGTGTAAGAGATTGACATACACACTCACACACCACACACACAAACAACCAAACACACACACACACACACACACACACACACACAGTATGATACTACTGGTATACAAATATTTTTTGCTATTTTCACCATAGATTGTAGTCATACCAATATGAAACTTGATACATATAATGTATTACAATCTGATATAATCATCCAAAATTATAATATTTATATATTTATGTTTGTTGCCTTCAAAGAAATGAACAGAATAAATATATGTATGTGACAAAATTGCAGTTCATAAGATATTACTCTGTATTTTTGTATATTCTTCATATTACTCTGTATTTTTGTATATTCCTCAAATTCATCTTTTATATACTTTGATATTGCAGGAACTTTATTTATATGACTCTGCTGGAAAAGAAATATTTTCAGAGCTTGTGCAAAAATTTGTAAGTATAATGTGAATTTTGTAAAAATAATGGACTCCAGCTATAACATTGCTAGTTTTCATCACCAATATTTTGGATTGTAGTTTACATCATAAGCAGACAAACATATGTACAGCAAATAAACACACTATGTTAGTAGGTAGTAGGATGAGTAGGGTTTCTATATTTTATAAACAGATCAGCAGCGTGGACATGATGTTCAGATTTTTGACTTTTTGATGACAGATGTATTATACATTCAGGGAAGTTAACGTTGTGACAGATATACAAATGTATCCATCTTACACACTGAAGTGGCTAAATGCTAAAATTAGGAATCCAACAATTTGAGACCTGATAATAGCGAATGCTATCGATATAACGAGATGTGTTCAGGTCATGGCTGATTGGGGTTGTCATTTTTATTTAAGTTTTATCCAAGTTTTGTGTACACATAATTGTCTACTAATTACACTGAAGATGATATTTAGAAATAAAACTACTGTTTGTTTATTGTTGTTTAACATCCCACTCAAGAATCTTTCACTCATATAGAGACGTCACCAAATGCCGGTGAAGGGCTTCAAATTTTGGCCTATGCAGTCCAAATTATGGATCTCATTTTATGGTGACCAAAGTGCACACATTGCACAAGTTTTTACAGCATTTTTAGGTCCTGTGAATCACATTATAACCACAGTCCAAGATATTGTATATATATGACATTACATGTGAGAAATATTTCTTATTCATTTCAGTGGGAACATCCCTCTGTAGTTATGGTCGTATATGATGTAACAAGTGAGACATCATTCTCAAGTTGTGCTAAATGGTTAGAAAGAGTCAAATCTCAGAAACCAGAAGTGAAAATACCAGGTAAGAGGAGTTTTGTAATAAAGATCATGCTTATATGTGTAATGTTTATAAAATAATTGGAAAGTTCTCTCCCTTTAATCATTCATCATGCAGTTGAGATTAACAACATTAAAACTTTGGAATGATAAATTTATAATGTACATGTACCAAGTTGAACATTTCTCAATTATTTTCTCTACAGACTTTAAAAACATAATTTGAATAAATAGTCACTGAATAGATTTCAAAATTTTTAATTTTATCTTTCTTTGTAAAATTACTGTCATAGAAATATGACATATGTTCATATCTCAGAAACATGGGTCAGGGTTGATGGCGGGGTTACTGTATATTTTTTTAATTTACCCATCATTCTACCATTATGTCATAGATTGCTATCATTGTACTATTATGTCATAGATTGCTATCATTCTACTATTATGTCATATATTGCTATCATTCTACTATTATGTCATATATTGCTATCATTCTACTAATATGTCATAGATTGCTATCATTCTACTATTATGTCATATATTGCTATCATTGTACTATTATGTCATAGATTGCTATCATTGTACTATTATGTCATAGATTGCTTATCATAAACTGTAGCAGGTGTGAATTTATCTTGATAAGAAATCTATGACATAATAGTAGAATGATACCAATCTATGACATAATAGTAGAATGATAGCAATCTATGACATAATAGTAGAATGATAGCAATATATGACATAATAGTAGAATGATAGCAATCTATGACATAATAGTAGAATGATGGGTAAATTAAAAAAATATACAGTAACACCAACACCCCCCCCCCCCCCCCCCCCCCCCCCCCCCCCCCCCCCCCCCCCCCCCCCCCCCCCCACCCACCCCCCCCCCCCCCCCCCCCCCCCCCCCCCCCCCCCCCCCCCCCCCCAACCCTGACCCATGTTTCTGAGATATGAATAAGTAAACTGGCAAACTTTCTCATAAAAATCAGCTTAGGTTCCAGTGGGGCTTGAACCTGCACTGACCAGATATAAAGACTACATGGTTCAAAGTGTGATGCTCTAACCACTCAGTCACAGACGCCTGCTGTATTGTTAAAAGTAAATAAGCAAAAAATGACAGCAGTTGTAAATTTATCCTAATTTTCTTTGACCTTGCTGCTTTACATTGTAAAAAACATTAATTTCAAATTTTGACTTCGATGACTGAAAATCTGTGAAATAAGTTCATTTATAATATCAAAATACAGGTGAAAATATCATTAAAAATTTGTTGGGGGAGGTCGACTGCACAGATTGATGGAGGAACAGAAGGTAAAAATCCTATGTTCCCCTGTCTTTAGAAAAGCAGGAGTGGGGGCCTCCGTGGCCGAGTGGTTAGAGCATTGGGCTTTAAATCACAAGGCCTTTCACCTCTGGTTCGAATCCTGCTAGGGTCATTTCGAATTAAGTGGGAAAGTTTGCCAGTTTTCTTGCAGAATGTCGGTGGTCTTTACCCAGGTAACTGATGTTTCTCCTCCACCAATAAAAAACTGGATGCCATCATATGACTGAAAGATTGTTGAGTATGGCGTAAAACAAAAAAATAAAATAAAATCAAAAGCAGGAGTAAACAGCAAATTTTGTTTTCTAGTATGTCAACTGAAACAGCATAAGATTTTAAACATTTCATAATTTATTTAATAAGCAAGTATTTCTTTCTTTTAATCAGGTGTTTTAGTAGCCAATAAAATAGATCTGGATGAGAGAAGAGTTATCAGTCCAAAGGCGGGTAATGAACTGGCAGAAAGTCATGGTCTGAAATATTTTGAATGTTCAGCAGTAAGTATTCATAGCTGTATTTAGTGTACCTGTTTCACCAAATAATTTACACAGTAATATGCTATACATGCAATCTGGGTGGAGTACAAGTATATACATTTATTATTATATTTTTGTTTTTGTTCTGCATTTTCATTTGTCTAGAGACGGTCACGTGTTCTTCTGCTTAAATTGATATCGCACTGTAAACCGGATGATTTATCATATTGCACTGCTATGACGCCACAGCATTGTTTCAGCTGAATTGCATTTAGTGCCAACTTCTCTGACTGCATGGAAAAGTGTGACAAATCAGAGAGATTGATAGAACTTGATATATCTCTTTCAATTGTCGATGGTGTAACAAAATGATTATTACACTACTTTTGATATGAGAATATGGAGTACAAGAAACAATATCAATCTCAGATTTAAGCCTACGTCATTATTGTTTTTGTACTCCATAAATTCCGATATCAAATAAAAAGTAATGCAATAATTATATGACAACATTATATAGATGCTGATATTATATACACAGTAGAGAGCCGCTTCTGTCAACGACCCTGGTCAAGGTTGACTACTTAAATATTCTCTAAAATTCAGTAATAATTGTATGATTTGTATATGTAAAACTTGTTTGTGCTGAATTTTGCTTTCTTTGTTTTCAGAAAGAAATGCAGAACGTAGATGCAGCCTTTTATTACTTAGCAAATGAATTCCACAAACTTTACGAGGAGCATGTAGATGTCTTCAAATCATTGTCTTGATAACTATTTAACTGTTGTGTTCTCAGAACATTCCGTCCATTCATGTGATAATTATTGTATATTAGAAATAACAATAAAAAAATTACTACAAAGTATTGTTTTTCTTTGTTGAATCTATTGATAGTTTGTGCCAAGTAAAATGTTTTTCTTGAAGTACAGGAGATAGCCACTCCATTGTCATACACTAAAAATGAGGACCTTTCAATTAATATCATGACTTATTAACTGAAAACTGATTAACGTTTTGTATAGGTAGAATGTTGTTAGGAATTATGTATAGATCATTGTGATAAAATTTCAAGCTGATGGGATCAGGTGAAAGTCACAGACACTAAAATAAACAAAAAAATATTAATTTTTATTAACTTGTTTCAAACATTGTCGGCTTCTGATGAAAAGTCTATGGTTCAAATTTAACAAAACTTTCCCCTTGTGATGCTGCATAATATTACAAAAGGGAGGGGAGAGGGGGCAGCACGATTTACCCAAAATGACCCAAAAAAGACCCAAAAAACATCCAAAATGACCCAAAAAACACACAAAAACATTTGAAACGTAACAATTTTAGCAATCTTATTATAATGTGATGAATATTTTTTATGACTGTAGATATTTTTTACTTTGATAATGCTGTTTTATCCAATTTCACGATGTATTTCTGAAACATAGATATAGTCAGCATGACATTTTAAAATGTGCCAGAATGTTACTTATATGGGACGGTAAAGACGTTTAATACATATGAAAATAATCATTTTCCACATTACGTAGAATTTTTATAAATAAATTTGACATAAAATATGAAAAATATTTCAGGAATCGTGAAAGGTTATAAATAATTGAAGAAGACCGATTTGGCTCTTCATTTTACTAAATGAAAACAGTGTCCGTAAGTTCCATGAGAAGTGATAAATGTTGATTTTTTTTTATCGCTTTTTTCTAGCTGTCTATGAAATATTTATACAGAAGAAAATGCATTTAAAATGATTATTGATGCAAACTTATTTCGATTTAATTGTTTTTGTGTGTTTTTTGGGTGTTTATTGGGTCTTTTTGGGTAGTTTTTGTTTTTTGGGTAAATCGTGCCGCCGGGGGAGAGGTATCCACATGGTCTCGGAACTTTGCACATCTTTAAAAAGCTCTTCAACCAGTAGTCGGATTTCATTCAAAATTGCTTTTTTGAATACAAAGATATATCAAAATGTTGTAAAGAATTATCTAAAGATCACTTTAACAAATTTTCAAGGTCATAGGCATCCAGTCTGATTAAAAACTTATCTCTCACTGCTCCCGTTTTCTGATCTGTTGCATAGAGGATCTAACGCAATCCACTGTGAGGTAACATTGGGATGAACTCTCGTAAGTGTGTAATGTTCGACCAATGAAAATGGGACTTATAAAAAATTAAATGGCAAAGAGATGTAATTTGTTTTATACAAAGGAAACTGTCGACAAAATTCACTGGAATATCTTTTGGAATAGAACTTAACCAAGGTTATAAAAATGATTCTTTATTTTCCGATTTTGTGTGTTCAGTGTTGGATATAATGGAAAAAATGCTTACATCTCTTTGCAATAAGATCGGTTACAAGATGGTGTATTAAGTCGCCTTTTCATTTGTAGAAAATGTCAAACCTATGCGGTCATTTGCACGTGACCCCAGAGTAGATTGCTACATACCCAGAAAACGTGAGCGAGTAGAGATCTATTGTATTTATCCTTTTCATCAAAATATGGTAATTTTGGGACATACCAGGAAATATGGCCAAACAACAGACTTAAAGCCAAATGTGGTTACACCATATATATATACATATATATATATATACATCAGTGTCAGAAGCAAATTGAAAGTGGGGGGAGGGGGGGTCTAAACAACTTAAAACACATACACATGTCAGAAACGTCTGGGGGCTAAACCCCAATTTTTAACACCTTTGTCTATCGGGAAAAAAAAAAGTGGGGGGGGGGGCTAAGCCCCCCCCCCCCCGGTTCCGACGCCTATGTATATTTATATATAATATATATATATATAATATATATATATATGAAATATATATATATATATATATATTATATATATATATATATGTAAGAGGGTGTAACGGCATTTGGGTTAAGTCTGTTGTTTGGCCATATTTCTTGGTATATCCCAAAATCACCATGTTTTGATGAAAAGAATAAATATAATAGACTAAAAAATCAAGGGGTTATAGACAAGGCACACTTAGATGGTCCAGTCCACAAGTATCTGTGAATCAAGTAAGTTCATGTGTGTATTTCTGATTATTCCACCCAAAAACATGAATCACGTAAAGTAGACAAACACTGCCTGTTTGTGACCGTATGGGGAAGTGGGACATATTTTCCTGCTCTGTTGTGGCTGGTTTTTGGTGTTCGAATCGCCCAAGTTGGAAAATACTATGCAATTTATTTCAGCGCGGGTTCAAACATGTCATACCTGGCTTTGCCAGACACTTCATTTAATCAATAAAAAGACCGGGTGAGACAGTGAAACTGAGATCCCAAGTCACAGGAGGTGTCGGCACGTTAAAGAACCCTCAATGCTCAATAGCCATAAGTGCCGAGCATAGACCAAAATTTGAAGCCCTTCACCGGGAAATGAAATGTTATTGAGTGGGACGTTAAACAAAAATACAACAAAATATATACAAAGACCTGTGACTTTCAAATCTTATGATGATCATCTCACAAATGAACAATAACTACCTTTTTATGAAAAAGTCGGGTCTGTCGATATTCATATTGGATATTTTTCATGGAAAATATGTCGTTGCAACCAGTTTCCATGAGCAGTTAGCTATCCAACAGTAACTACGAATGTTCAAACCACTTCAACTAAATATTTAGAGGTAAAAATACTTGAAACTTCAGCGTAACAGAAAGATCTGTTCTTGATTTGTTTGAAGCCAAATAGTCAGGAGACCATTCAGAGAGAAAACTTTTACTATTTTACGATTCTTAATTTCCCGAATGTGCATCTAGATAGTTATCAGTGAGGTAAGTTTTCAAAAAGTCTAAGCAATAATTATGTAAACATACATGTAATTATTGTGGTTCATATTTTTGTCAAACATACCAAGCAAACGTTCGCGAAAATGATTTTGTCGCAAATAAAATGCTATCGGTTATAGCTTATGCTTTCCGAATACCTGGGACTCGATTTACGAAAGGTCCTAAGTTTTAGACTTGGTCATAGGATCACAGTGTTGGTGTCAAACGTTTTGTCTTATGAACAAATAATTTACCACTCAGGACTTGACTTCATCCTAAAACGTGCGCCTGGTCTCGTCCCGTTTGTTCAGACTGTTGCTATATTTAATTTCTCGTATTTATTGAATTTGGGACTTCGAATATCTATCGCTACTTCACTACATTATTACTCATGACGAAGATATTTAAGATTTGTTTTACGATATCTTTAAATAGAATCTTGTGGATAATCAAATTCTATTTAGTAAATTTGTGAGAGATTTGAACCGTTAACGGGGCATTAGCAGTGGTTTTATTTTACTTTATTATTCTTTTTTTTTTAATTTTCCCGTTTTTACCAGTTAGATTGATATACAATAGCAAAAGAGATATGTACACAGACAAAAACAAATTCTTAAATTCCTACATATTTTTTAAAAAATTGCTCGAGAAACACATGTTGGACACTTGAACCTTACCATTGGTCTATGAATACCACATTGGACCTGACCTTTTTCACAATATATGTAGGAATTTAAGGTTTTTTTATTCCTGTGTATAGCTCTTATCTGTTATAGTACAACAAGAAAAAGTCGTAAAAGTAGGAAAAAAATCGAAATATTTGTTGGTTAACACAGTTAACACCCCTTTAATAGTACATGTATATTTAAACAATAACAAACATTGCCGTACCTCAAAATAGCAGTAAATATCGAAACGTTATTTCACTTGACACCTATGCTTATATTAACAGAAAGGAACATATGGTGTTTGAACAGGTTTTTAAATACCAATAAATCAATACGTCTTTTATTGTTTTGAAATCTTTTAAGGACCTACTTAGATAAGTGCTGTGTTGTTACATAGATATTTTCAGATTTTCGGTGCTGTTTGAATTTCCATTTGTTTTAACAAATATGAACATGAAAGAGAAATGTCACGTGCACGTTTTTGTACTTACACACGTGCGTAATATTTATTAAAGATAAGAAACAACTAAGAAATACATAAAGAAATAAAGCAGGAAAACGTCATTTTTATTCAAGGATAGTGTTATTTGTCGCAGATTTTGAGAGAATCGTGTACAATGTGGTCATGATTTGCGTTAATAACAATTTTATAAAGGAAGCAATATGAAGAACGATATCAAATCAAAAAGAAGCTTTAGGGACCTATTGGTATTTTGAATTCTTCTAATCCGTTTCAGACCGTAATATAACCTCTAAACACATGTATTATTCTAGCATCCATCATGTAAGAGCTGTTCCTCTTCAGATGGTGATATGATCTCTATCAAATATCTAACATCCGTCATATTAGAGCTGTTCCGTTTGACTTTGATCTTATATACCTCCTCTTATATGTACTCCTCTCCTGGCTGACATTTAAAGCGGAATTTATTACAGTCTCTGCTCTTCACATGAAAAAAAAACCAGTTAGCATCTCCGTTGAATTTTACTTACAGGTGCATGTAAATACCTTGATTTTCCTCGGCAAGATGTATTTTGTTGAGCTTGAGATCAATAAGACAACAGAGAGCAACAGTCTGCTTTTTACCTAGATTTACTCCTGTAGATTGTAAAGGACGGCCATCTTCACACCTTCCTATATGACAAACATGACATTTTAATTTCCATATCATAGATTTCCCGTTCCTGAGTAGTAATATCTGTATTCTTCTGCCTATAGCGTTTTCATTTCACAACTTATACGTTATGCCAGGGCATGCTCCTCTTATGAATGTTTTATTCTGATAAGCTAACGACTCTTCAATAGACTGCTTACACAGGAATATGTTGTTGAGCGCTTGAAATCCTAACTAAGGAAGTTTTATGGTCTATACGCGGATCTTATTCAACTATATAAAGACACTCTCTCAGGAATGTTAGATAGTATTCTGGGACAGTATCACACAGTGACGCCCTTTCACCAATCACATCTTAAACTAACTGATGACATTTTCACCGAGCTTGACCATTTCACCGAACTCTAGAGGTTAATATTTGCGACGCGTGTGATATGCTAACAGGGAACGCCGACTCTTTCCGGACACTTGTTCTCATCCCGTTTGGGATTTGCAATTGTTTTTCCTGTGAGACCATTTTTTTTAAATATCCAATATCCAATTTGCGAGGTCCTAATGGATTTGAGTTTCGATTATTGATTGGTACTTCTTCATGTTCACACACACACACACACACACACACACACACACACACACACACACACACACACGCACACACACTCTTTTATAATGAATTACAATATATATAAAACACTTATGGTTGTATTTCTGTTTTTCTTATAAAGCAATGTTTTAACCTTTTCGTTTTACTTATCCTGATAATCGTTTCCCGGTACAGTATTGATTTACTCTTAAATATTGAATAAACATGATAACAACTCTCTAAGTATGTAATAATCCGGTTTTCTAATTAATATATCACCTATACTGTGTTGAGTAGCGCTTTGGTAAATGGATGCTGACACTGAGTACAGATTCTGCAACTAAATGATTTAATCGTGTAAAGGTAGAAAACGTCATAACGACACACCTTGAAAAACAAACAATAGAATCGCAGTCATTCCATTATAGCAATCTCTTATTCAGTTGAAGCAATGATCAAATATAGTAGTCTGAAGGTGTTAATTTTCTCTAGACATGATTCATGTTTTGCTAAACTTCACAAGTTTTCAGTTCTATAATTTCAGCCTGTTTTTAATGGCGGGGAAGACAACTAGATGTCTGACAAACATTTTCACAAAGTCAGCGTATGTCCTAGACACCCGTGCTGACTAGAATCATGATGCATGTATAGGGTGATAAATGCGAAAAGATTACAACAGGTGTCGGAAAGGTAAAACAGTATGCTTATATATTGATTTTCTTTTCATCGATTAAGAGTGTGAAATGTCCTATTTGTGTTGGAAATGATAATCCTGTATCAAACTATTAATCAATTATCATAACCAATCATCATTTCAGATTACTAATAAGGAGATAGGAGATACGTCGTTTTATATGATGTTCACATGTAAATCATACCTATTTCTTGTACTGATATTGACTTAAGATTATATTTAGCACTTAGAAAGGAACTTAGCAAGTTTTTAAAAAGGTAAGTACTTTAATGAAGAGTTGTTATGTATAACTATGAATTGTGGAATGATTTCTGTCAATTTCACTACCAAAAGGGAACTGAAGACAAATGTTAGTAATATTTCATATCCTCGACTATGTATTGTAGACGCACTGTAGAAAGAGAAATTGACGTTCTTTAGGTAAATTTTGTCTATTGCAGACTTCTGTGGTCAAAATAGCTGAATCACTCCTGGAAAGGTATGAAGAATTGGTGAAATGATTTAACCGACTTTTATCTTCATACTGTACAATGAACCTTAAGGTCAAATTGCTGATTTTATTCACTTTGGCATGTGAGACAGGTAATCAAAATTCATTTCTATCGTTTATAATTTATGCATTTATTTAGTCAAAATACAAACTATACAGGTTTAATCATATTTATTACAGTTTGCGTTGAATTTATCTTTAATAACATTATTTTTAATGGAAATACAATTTTAACAATATATTTATATATTTAGCTTGGTCTATGAAAATTATACAAAGTAATAATGAACAAGTACCAATGAATAATCGAAATTCAAAGACAGGAAACAGGAAAATCCCTGTAAACATTCCTGAGAGGGGGAAATATTGTTTAATAGGATCCCCTGTATCCGTCATAAAACTTCCTTAGTGAAAATACCTGTAAACATTCCTGAGAGGGGGAAATATTGTTTAACAGGATCCCCTGTATCCGTCATAAAACTTCCTTAGTGAAAATACCTGTAAACATTCCTGAGAGGGAAACATATTACTGAACAAGATCAGCTGTATCGGCAATAAAACTTCAAAACACCATAAAATATAGTGTACTAATTATGACTATTACATACTGTGTAATCGTGTACTAACAATTCAGTCTTTCCTCACAGAAAATAGTCAAAATTTGACCTGTATGAGGAGCAATGTAGAGAGAAATGTCACTGTGTGTAACACAGAGTTGAATCCAGGAACAACAGTACAGACAGCATATTTGAACCATGAAAAAGGTTTGCTTTTTTATTTTATCCGAGGAATATATCTAAATTCAACACTTAGCAAAAATTATATTGGACATACTTACCTGGTTTTTCACATAATTTTCACTTCCTGAAATGTTAAATTACAATCGTGTTTGTTAAGCGACCTTCATTGTCATTGGGAATCGCACCCACCTAATATTATCACAGACTAATGATGGGTTCGGCCCACTAGCAAAGCACCTTCTCCCACGTCTTGCTTTATTGGTGGTCCCTTTTCCAGTTTTTGTATTTATATATTGCTATACATATTTCGCCAATATTTATACTTTGGTTTCCATGTTTCATTTCTTAGAGCCTAGAGATAGAGGTCAAGATAGAGACTTACGACCCTAGGTATTCAAGACTTACGACCCTAGGTAATCAATACTTACGACCCTAGGTAATCAAGACTTACGACCCTAGGTATTCAAGACTTACGACCCTAGATATTCAAGACTTGCGACCCTAGGTAATCAAGACTTACGACCCTAGGTAATCAAGACTTATAACCCTATGTATTCAAGACGTACGACCCTAGGTAATCAAGACTTACGACCCTTGGTAATCAAGACTTACGACCCTAGGTAATCAAGACGTACGACACTAGGTAATCAAGACGTTCAACCCTAGGTAATCAAGACTTACGAGCCTAGATATTCAAAACTTACGACCCTAGGTGTTTCATAATTGTTTTTTCCAGTGTGGCATGCGACTCTTCAACACTCGTTCTCTGTGTTTATGCCATCAACGTTCGGTGACTGTAAAGAGCTGGCTCGCATTCTTATTTCCAGTGACAAGTTTGTTCCAGGGCTTCCGTATATCAGCATTCCTGATCCGTCCGAACTCTATTCCATGTTTCTGATTGACCTGTATAAATATTGGGATATGCCATTAGATGATATGGCTTTCATTTATGATGGCGTTGGACAAGGTAATTATGACTTTTTCATGACTGATATCACAAATATTTCAGTATAATAATCAATGCTCTTATTAAACTGAAAATGTGGAAAATAGTGCCAGTTAACTTAAAGGTAAGTTTAATTTCCTTCCAGGAATATTAGAAATGGATTCCCCCTCTCTCTCCCTTACATTGAGAAGTAATTATTTTTTCTCAAAACAGATATTGTGATGACCATGGTCAAGTCATTAAGAAGAGTAACAGCATCGTTGATACATCTACCTACTGGCTCTAACATCGGTAAGAAGATGGTAGACATGGTGGCCTTAACAGACACGAGAAACTTTGTCATAGCTGCTACATCAAACACTACAAATGAAATTCTAGAGGAGGTGATACAATTAAACTGTTAATAGAAATACCGGAATAATTTCGATATGTTCAGAACTAAAATTAATATCAAAATAAAATTAATATCAAAATAGTATATATTACAGTACTATTACTGTCAGTTTACAGAAAATAATACCAACAAGAGTCCAATTAAACAAGGTTAAAACATATGTTACACAAAATAATGAAATGCACATTGTCTGGCGAATGTTGAACTAGCTTACGACTTAATTGTGTGAGAAATATACGAGTTTACTTACATAAGTTTACTTACATAAATTCAATGAAATACATTTGTTCTACTGTCAATAGTGAAGGTATTAACCCAATAATCAAACATGATAAATAAAAGTTGAATAAAGATGAAATGAGAAATTCTCCTTATTGCTTACATAAACAGTTTTCGATGCAGTAAATGTTTACATTAATTTCTTGTCGTGCAATAGTAAAATTATGCTAGAATAGCTTTCTTTTTCAGATATTCAAGCGAAATCTAGATATTGCAAGCAATGTATGGTTCATATTAGACCTGTATCACCAGAATTACACTTGTATTAAATGTCCAAGAGCCAATGTGTTTGTTTTACAGCAGTTTTGGACCAACAACATGAAAAAATTGGTGAGGAAATGTTATTTAAATGTACAAAGATGTGTATTGATCGTGTTTAAAAATGAAATAGAATATTGGCATGAAATGGCACTTATAAAACACCGGATATTTATTTTACGATGTTATTTTAGACATTCATAAGTGCAATAAACACGTGTTATTTTTAATTATAACTGTTAAATTATAACTATAGTACTTCGTGAATAAAATAAGTTATTGTTGATGAAATGGAAGTTATTTTATAATTGCAGGTGTTTTTTTTTACAGTTTTAAACTTCAATGATTTTGCATTACAAATACATCATTTATACATAGGGACACACTTCATATTACTGTACTTCACTTGATACGCATACAGAAACACTTTATACTACACTTGAGAGATACATATCTTGTATAAGTGTACTACACTTGATATACATAAAAAGACACTTTATATTACACTTGATATACGCAGAGAACACTTTATTTTACACGTGATATGAATAGCGACACACTTTATGTTACACGTGATATACATAGGGATACACTTTATATTATAAATGATATACAGAGACATACTTTGTATAAGTGTATTGCACTTGATATACATATAGAGGAACTTTAAATTACACTTGATATACATAAGGAGTTACTTTATATTACACATAATATACATAGTGACACATTTTATATTACACTTGATATACATAAGGAGTTACTTCATATGACACATAATATACATAGTGACACATTTTATATTACACTTGATATACATAAGGAGTTACTTTATATTACACACATAGTGACACATTTACACTTGATTTTCATAGAGAGACACTTTATGTTACACGTAATATACATAGGGTCACACTTTATATTACACTTGATATACATAGAAAGACACTTTATATCAAACTTGATATACATAGAAAGACACTTTATATTACACTTGATATACATAGAAAGACACTTTATATTTCAAACACTACACTGTCTATACACAGATAACACTTTATATTTTACATACTGCATTGTATATACACAGATAACACTTTATATTAGACGAACAACACTGTATATACACAGATAACACTTTATATTAGACCTACAACACTGTATATATACAGATAACACTTTATATTAGACCTACAACACTGTATATACACAGATAACACTTTATATTAGACCTACAACACTGTATATACACAGATAACACTTTATATTAGACGTACAACACTGTATATATACAGATAACACTTTATATTAGACGTACAACACTGTATATACACAGATAACACTTTATATTAGACGTACAACACTGTATATACACAGATAACACTTTATATTAGACGAACAACACTGTATATACACAGATAACACTTTATATTAGACGTACAACACTGTATATACAGATAACACTTTATATTAGACGTACAACACTGTATACAGATAACACTTTATAGACGTACAACATGTATATATTATTTATATTAGACTACAACACTGTATTATACACAGATAACACTTTATATTAGACCTACAACACTGTAATACACAGATCTTTATATATTATACAACACTGTATATACACAGATACCACTTTTTATTACCTACAACACTGTATATACACAGATACCACTTTATATTAGACGTACAACACTGTATATTAACACTTTATATGCTACAACACTGTATATACACAGATAACACTTTATATTAGACGTACAACACTGTATATACACAGATAACACTTTATATTAGACGTACAACACTGTATATACACAGATAACACTTTATATTAGACGAACAACACTGTATATACACAGATAACACTTTATATTAGACGAACAACACTGTATATACACAGATAACACATATTAGGACGTACATCACTGTATATACAGATAACACTTTTTATAGACCTACAACTGTTATACACAGATAACACTTTACACAGGGAACAGATAACTTTATATTAGACCTACAACACTGTATATACACAGATAACACTTTATATTAGACCTACAACACTGTATATACACAGATAACACTTTATATTAGACGTACAACACTGTATATACACAGATAACACTTTATATTAGACGTACAACACTGTATATACACAGATAACACTTTATATTAGACGTACAACACTGTATATACACAGATAACACTTTATATTAGACGAACATCTATACACAGATATTTATATTAGACGTACAACACTGTATATACACAGATAACACTTATATTAGACACAGACTGTAATACATCTTATAACACTTTATATAGACGTACAGCACTGTATATACACTGATAACACTTTATATTAGACACAACACTGAGAACACACAGATAACACTTTATATTAGACGTACAACACTGTATACACAGATAACACTTTTATATTAGACGAAACACTGTATATACACAGATAACACTTATATTAGACGTACAACACTGTTTATACACAGATAACACTTTATATTAGACGTACAACACTGTATATACACAGATAACACTTTATATTAGACGTACAACACTGTATATACACAGATAACACTTTATACGATATGTACGGCACTTTATACGATATATACGACACTTTATACTATATGTACAACACTTTATATTCACAGAGAACATCTTATATTATATATACTACACTGTTTATACACAGGGAACATCTTATATTATATATACTACACTGTTTATACACAGGGAACATCTGTTTATATACACAGGGAACATCTTATATTATATATACTACACTGTTTATACACATAGAACATCTTATATTATATATACTACACTGTTTATACACAGGGAACATCTTATATTATATATACTACACTGTTTATACACAGGGATTACCCATCTATTTATGTTACGCAGGTTGCTCAACTTCTATCCGATGTAATACCAGCTTCCGGTGTTATCATAGACTGTTGTGAAGATGATTCATGTTTTAACCTCAGTAGATCCGCCAGTGATTTTTTCAAAAGTGAATTTTTAAAGGTAATTGTATAATATTCACTATGTTCGTATTTTGTCATTGTTTTCGTTTAACATTTAAGTATCTTTTTATAGTTTAGTAGATATATTAAAATATTTGATCACAAAGACGACGTAACAAAAAAGCAATAATAATGCATAAAGAATTGTCTTTTCTGGTGCATCCTCGTTGTTTGTATTGAAATGTATGTACGATGTCTAAAGTGCGTGATATTAGCTTATTTTATTGTTTATTGTTTCTAAGAAATACCATTCTAAATTCTATATTTAATCTACATTTATGTAATGCCCTATGAACTATGATATAAATCTATATAAATCTTAACTCGATGATATACAGCTTTTTGTATGCTTGATTAGAATCAAATTGAATAAACATTAAACGCATTTTGTGTGGTATACATATATTGTCTAACCCACCATTGATATAGTACTAAGCATCATTCATTATCATGTGGTACGTGTCATATTTCACTATACTCCGTATTTTTCTTGTCACTGACTTTAATATACCCGAAGGTACCTTAGTTTTATATTGAAACAATTTTATTTTCTTTATATAATGGACATTTCAGTTGTCATAAGTGGTTAATTATTCACCAGATAAATTATGTATTGACGTTCACATTTCGGAATTTATTACACATTTTAAACAAATCAATTTCATTATATTCTTATGTCATTTAACATTCGGGTGTCATTTGTTGCTAAGAAACAACAAAGAGAGAGACACGGCATTAATCTAATCAAGATCTGTCACTTTGATATTATGGTGATTTTATCTTGTACGTGTACTTATTCTTTCACAATTGACTTATTTGTTAAGTTTAGTCATTTTAATTTTTTTATTTTTGTATTTGATAAAAGTCCGGCGTCAGTAGTTTAGTGTATCTTGTTTCAGATGATGGTTTCCCCATGTCTTGATTACCATTTTCATAAGAACTAAACATGGCCAACTATTTATAATATTTCTAGATACTGAAAAATTCTAAACAGCTTTTAGAAAATTTGAAGGCGCACGATTTTTCTCGAATTCACAGTATCAAAACATATGACTTCTCTAGTCTTTACACAACTATTCTACATATGAAATTAAAAGAAATACTTTTTAGCATCATAGACAACTGTTTTTTCACTAAAGGTGGTACCCAAAAATTTAAATATCTAGTGATTGGCTATCAGGATACTTATTTTGTCCAACACCACTCTGATTCTACACATAAATACGCTTAAGTTAATATATAAAAAAACATGCTGGAATTTCTAATAGACATATATTTGTAATAATCGGAGACGTGGTATTTCAACAAACTGTCGGCATTCTTATGGGAATCAATTGTGCCCCTTTATTTACCGACCTGCTTCTTTATTCATACGAAGCAGACTTCATTCAGAAACTGCTGAATCAAAAGAAGAAGAAGTTAGCGGTGTCCTTTAATTTGACATTTAGATATATCGACGACGTTTTGTCAATTAATAATGACAATTTCTATACATATTTCAATGCGATATATCCCAGCGAACTAGAAATTAAAGATACAACAGAATCAAGCACACACGCTTCATATTTAGACATTTTACTTAATAAAGACACAGACGGGAAATTAGCAACTAAACTATACGACAAACGCGACGATTTCGGTTTTCCCATCATAAATTTTCCACATTTATGTAGTAATATCATTCCGTTACCCGCATATGGAGTTCATATTTCACAAATGATCCGATATGCCAGGGCGTGTACAACATATGAAGATTTCATATACAGAGGGAAACTACTCACTGACAAATTATTGACGCAGGGATATCGAAAACCGCGTTGAATGTCAACGTTACGCAAATTTTACGGTCGGTATAATAGTCTTGTTTGCAATTACTCTGTTTCGCTAGGTGACATGTTGAGTTGCCTTTTCGTTGGCGGTTGTTGAGACGTCTGTACCAATTGTGACGAGGATACACTCCTCACGTGTTTCATTGGACTTGACTGTGGACTCACGGCGGGTGTGACCGGTCGACAGGGGATGCTTACTCCTCCAAGGCACCTGATTTCACCTCTTGATTTCCAGAGGTCCGTGTTTGTCCATTTTTACCTGAATTGTATCTGTGTCCTGGGTGTTCTATTGATTTATACTTTGGTATCTGAGATTTTTTATATATTTAAACTGGTAACAGACGGATGCGATACTTTTCAATATAATGTGAAAAGACAATGCAATTCAGAGCCGGAACCATCTATTAATGTTTTGGATTTTAATTTATTGTAAAATTTTAATATATTGTCACATTTATTTTGAGGTACAATCGTGTAGAAGCTATATATACTTCACCATATCCTACAAGTTGATTCAGACATTATCAGGGTATATGTCTAGACTAGTAATGACCTTTAGTTCTTACAGTGATCCTACTGACTGTATACATTTTCCTTTTACAGATGTATCCTGCTCTTAATACCATTGATGTGTATGACTTTGATTACTCTGATACAAGTTTTACAAAGGTTGCTATTAAGTATTGATTTCATATTCTACTGAGTAAATGTGTTTTAAGTTCTGGATACAGCATCATGTCATAAATTTACAAACAAACGTCATTTTCCCATTACTTTCTATGTAAAACAATTTTTTGAAATAGTTTGCTGTGACTTCATTTTGAATTCTGTTTTTAAATTTGTTTAAAAATTCAAACTACATACATGTTTATTTGAATCTGGTAGTTAATTCGGAGGTTACATATAATTTTTATTTGTTTTATTGTTGTTTAACGCCACACTCAAGAATATTTCACTCATATGGAGACGTCACCAAATGCCAGCGAAGAGCCTAAAATTTTGGCCTATGCTCGGCACTTATGGCCATTGAGCAGTGAGGATTCTTTATCATGCTGACACCTACTGCGACTCTTTTTTACTGTCTCATTCGAAGGACAGACAACCAACCTGCCGCCTCTGGACTCGAACTCACGATCTCACGACCTCACGAGTCTAACGCGCTACCGACTACCACATATAATTACATATCTTATTGCTTGATGAGTTTTGCAACATAATACGACTTTTTGTTCTTAGTAAATTACTCCAAGAAAATATATTGTATCTGAGAATAGTATCACAGAGGTTTATGAGAGGAAAATTTTTGGATTAAGCTCTAAGAGAGAAATTTTTTAAAGGTAAGAAGAAACAGGAAAACAATAAAAATGATTTTACATTATTGGAAAAGGAAACGTATGTTTGTTTGTAAACTTATGGTGCAGGACTGTACATCATTCTGAACCATACAAAAGACTCAAACACATTTTATTTTCAAACATTTTTCTGTATATATATTTTATACTTGGATAATTGCTCAGATGACAGTAGTTTTACATATTATTCAAATGACAATGTAAGCTTCTTCAATATAATGCATAGCAGCAATGATATTGAGGTAACAGTAATATGAAATGTATTTAAATTAGACATCGGAAATTGACATTATCTAGTTTCCATGATTAATTTTCATGATGATTAATGATAGTTCAGTTTGTTTATATATATAATATATTTTCCAGATTTTAGAATGGAAGTATAATAACACACAACATAATTTTGAATTATTAAAAAAACCAGAACAAGAAACAACACTTCGTCTTGTAGTACAACATGTAAGTAATTTGTATGTTTCACGGCCGCAGGTCATTCAATTAGACCTCTATGTTAAAGATGTTCTGTCATCAAAATTCATTTATAAAACAATGTCATTGACTACAACATTGAGTAAAATACATGTGGTTGAAAAAAGAACTACATTGTTTTATCTTATCGTTTGACTGTATCTATATTGCTTTATTTTATAGACGCGTTTGACTGTATCTATATTGTTTTATCATATAGACGCGTTTGGCTGTATCTATATTGTTATATCATATAAACGCGTTTGACTGTATCTATATTGCTTTATTTTATAGACACGTTTGGCTGTATCTATATTTTTTTATTATATAGAAGCGTTTGACTGTATCTATATTGTTTTATCATATAGACGCGTTTGACTGTATCTATATTGTTTTATTTACTGTATCTATATTGTTTTATCATATAGATGCGTTTGACTGTATCTATATTGCTTTATTTTATAGACGCGTTTGACTGTATCTATATTGCTTTATTTTATAGACGCATTTGACTGTATCTATATTGTTTTATCATATAAACGCGTTTGACTGTATCTATATTGCTTTATTTTATAGACGCGTTTGGCTGTATCTATATTTTTTTAATTATATAGAAGCGTTTGACTGTATCTATATTGTTTTATCATATAGACGCGTTTGACTGTATCTATATTGCTTTATTTTATAGACGCGTTTGACTGTATCTATATTGTTTTATTTTATAGACGCGTTTGACTGTATCTATATTGTTTTATTTTATAGACGCGTTTGACTGCATCTATATTGTTTTATCATATAGACGCGTTTGACTGTATCTATATATTTTTTTATGTAATAGAGACGTTTGACTGTTTCTGTATTGTTTTATCTCCATGTAATTATTTTCAGCTTATCAAGTGACAATCAATCCGAGAAAAGTCCTGAAAATTGAAAAATACCTTACACACGCATGTTGTATGAGAGAACCATTGGCTATAAACATGCATGCTGTGTGGGAGAACCTTTAATCATACACAAAATCTGTGATAGAGAACCTTTGACCCCTACATACATTTTATGTGACAGAACCTTTGACTATACACACACATCCTGTGTGTAAGTACATCTTTGACCCTACGTCAATTCCTTGTGACGGAACCTTTGACTGTACACACGCATGCTGTGTGTAAGAACCTTTGACCCTACACACATTCTGTGTGAGAGAACCTTTGACCCTACATCAATTCCTTGTGACAGAACCTTTGACTATACACACTGATGCTGTGTGTAAGAACTTTTGACTCTACACACATTCTGTGTGGGGAAACCTTTGTCAATTCACAAGTATTTTGTTCGTGAGTATCTTTGACATTAAACAAGTATTCTGTGTGAGATAAACTTTCTCCCTTCACACGCATTTTGTTTGTGAGAACCTTTGACCCTACAAATGCGTTCTGTATGAGAATATTTTACCTTACATACGAATGCTGTGTGTGAGAACCTTTGTTCCTACATATTTTCTGTGTGAGAGAACCTATGACTGTTCAAACACATGTTGTATACATACATTCTGTGTATAATGACCTTTGACCGTTCACACACATGCTGTGTGTAAGTACCTTTGATCTTACATACATTCTGCGTGTATGGACCTTTGACCGTTCACATACATTTTATGTGAGAGAACCTTTGGTTTTACACATGCATTCTGTATGAGAGGATCGTTGACCTTGTATGGTGTGTGTGAGAACCTTTGACTATACATACGCATTCTGTGTATGAAATCCTTTATTTCATAGATTTTTTGTCATTTTCCGCTATGCAGGTTTTGAACATTTGGCGTTAATCAATGGACTCTGCTTAAGTAGTTATCATTGCTAAGATATCATTGTTGTATCAAGGGTAGAATTTCAGTTTGAACTACAAAAAAGGATATTTTAATATCATGCTTTAGTTCTGTTTCTGTTTACTGTCTAAAATGCACTCAAGACCAACGGAGAAAATAGCAATTTCCCCTGACAATGCAATTTCATATATCGGTACGAGTATAAGTAGAATAAACGGTAAAAGTTAGTAATCACGTGATAGATTAATACAAATTATGATGATACACTAATCCATGCTTTCTTTAAGGTCAGAAATTGTACGACACTTTACATACAAATCTATGACCTGTATTTAGAGACACCCGCATACAAAATACAAATGACTCGTTAGTCGAACTCTGACATGATATCTAAAGAGTGAGTGTGTTTGTATTGTTTTTTAGGAACCGCCATTTGTATATAAATCACAACATAATGGGACTGTTACATTTAGCGGATATATGATGGATGTGGTTGATTACGTCTTTCGAGAGTCTGGTATCAAATACGTCTTGTACGAGTGTGATGGCGCATTGTATGGCGATTTGAACGAGACCAGTGGGTTGTGGTCGGGATGCGTTTCGGATATTGCATACGGCGTAAGCATGTTTGATAAGGGTAGATTCTATATTCAGACATTTCAATGTCACATTTAAACAAAAAATCGAATCCGTTAAATGGAAGCCATGCAGTTCTGAATTTTTGTAAATAGAATAATCATTTCGGGTTCTATCTAATTTTTCTAATACAATTTCCTGATGATTAACGAGATCGCAAATTTTCTTTTTAGTTAAAGTTATGCACATTAAATATCCCCACAACAACAAATGATACAGAAACTGGTAGTTAAATCTCTCATTTTATTTACAGAGAGCAGATATGATTGTGGCAGTACTGACCGTAACAAGCGAAAGGATGGCAGTCATTGACTATATTTTGCCATATTTTGGTCACTCTGGTATTCAGCTGCTAGGAAAACGCGATGTTAAAGAGATATTTTTCTTTTTGGAAGTGTTGTCTCCTTCTCTGTGGATAACAATTGGAAGCACTGTAGTGGCATCGAGTCTACTCCTTTGTATACAAGAGCGAGTCATATTTACCAAGAAACAAAAGGAAAATGATGCAACGAATTACATTTCCAGTTTCTCAGAGTCTGCGTGGTTCTCAGTTACATCTCTTGTGTTTTCTGGTACGTATAATCTGTTCATGCTAGTCACATAATAAAGACGACATTGCAGAACATATTGCTATGTTGAATGTTTATTTACGACTTGAGCATTTGTTTTGGCCTCTTTTGTAAAACTATAACTTTGGTATTGTTAATAATATTTAATATTCTGCTATTACTTTCTTGTAAATTACATTTTGTGTCGTTTTTTGGACATACTATTACAGTAGTAAAGGGCCGTGGAATACATTATTGGAGATTATTATATGATCGTTTTAATTTCATACTCCTTCTAAGGACGAGGCTCCTGGTATCAGCCAGAGGGCCGAGGGATGATATCCGGACCGCGGGCTGAGAGGGAGTATGATATCAAAATGGTCATGATATTATAAACTTTTTATCTTGTGTCTAAATTACACATAACAAGATACAACAATAACAACATAATTTTAAATTCCAATATTCTGACCAACAAAGAATTAAGAATCCTTTTACCATGTTCAGAATCCTTTAACCATTTTGGATGACACCGAAAGAGCAGACGGGAAATGTACCGAAAACTAATAACACTTCGAATTGTTTTTTCTATTCATTGATCGCAATACAAATAGAGAAGTTCTTAACAGGGGTGTATTACGAGAATAGTTATTGCATGGGAGTGAATTGCGAGAAATATTAATGCATGGGAGAATGACAGAATTACATGTACAAATGTAGTCACATCTTGTACAGACATGTGATAAATATGAATATGACACGATTACCAATGCAGTAAGGATCTCTGTCGATTTTGAAGCTTCGTCAGTGATACCCACAATGCTCATTTCTTTTCTATTTGTGAATGATATAAGATTATGATGATAAACAAGAGAATAAGAAATATTACATTGTACTGTTCTTGATTATCTTTCAAGGAAACACCAAAAATCCAAAGAGTCATACAGCAAAGATACTAGTCGCTGGTTTCTGGGGATTTTGTGCATTCATCATGTCGGCATTCACTGCTAATATGGCGGCATTTTTAACAGTCTATCGACTTGATTATACCAGTGTTTCCATAACTGGACTAGCGTCACAGAATAGTTTTAAGTTCGCTATGCCACAGGATTCGTCTATCTCAGACTACTTCTACCGAATGATGCAGATCGAGGAAAGTTTTCAGAGTATCTGGACAAATCTGAATCTTTACAGCAATTTAAGCGTTTATGCAGACAGTCCTGTATGGGATAATCCTATACCATTAACATATTCAACAATATGGAGAAGAGCTGTAGAAATCAACGCGTTTATTGGAGGAACGACTGACGCTTTGTTAGAAATTCGGAAAGGAAATTACGTGTATTTGACTGATACAGTGGTGGCCAATTACCTCTCTGATGTCAACTGCGATCTAGAGATGAAAGGGTCAGATATGAATGGGAGACCATACGGATTTGCCTTCCGAAAGAATTCCAGATACAAGGATGTTATATCTAAAGCGTATGTCTGCCTGTATCTCTCGGTCTGTCTATATCTCTCGGTCGGTCGGTCGGTCGGTCGGTCGGTCGGTCGGTCGGTCGGTCTCTCTCTCTCTCTCTCTCTCTCTCTCTCTCTCTCTCTCTCTCTCTCTCTCTCTCTCTCTCTCTCTCTCTCTCTCTCTCTCTCTCTCTCTCTCTCTCTCTCTCTCGTGATTAAGAAATATTAGGATGTAATGTATAGGCCCACTGCATGTATTTAACTATATGAGAAAATTATGGTTTTGTCTAAATGGTTTTTCATGAGCTGTTTCATTGTATGTGGGTGATTTTGTTTACCCTTTCTTTAAAATAATTCACGAAAATTCATTCGCACTTTCAGCTGACCTGATAATTGAAAGTGATGTATCTACTGTTTCTATATATACAATACGTCTTGGCAGCTCGGACTGGAACCAGCGCTGGGTAGAGGCGAGAACTAACTTCATGATTTAAAGCGTGATGCTATATCCACTTTGCCAGAGCGACCGTCTGTACGCCCAAAGTCTTGCATTACTGTCTATACACTGCATTCTAATACAAATCGGCCAAAGACGCGCATAATAAATATCTTAGAGTTTGATAAACAACCCCCGTGAAAAAGAAGGAATAATCTGTGAATAATGGGTGAAATTGTACTCAAGTACGGTACCGTTGTCAATTCAAAGATTGTATTTTGATAATTATATAAATTTTTTCACAGATTTCTGGAATTAAAACATAAGTCATTGATAGTCGAAATGAAAGAAAAATGGTGGAAAAAACTGGACAACTGTGCAGACAACTGGAACGAGGGACTTTCGTTAACAGAATTGACAGGATATTTCTATGTCATATTCGTCGGAATTGCTGCGTCCGTGATTTCACTGCTAATTGAAAATATCTTGTACCGCATTAAATATAAAGCCTCTAAGGTATACAAAACTTTTGCTTACACCTTTATTGCATAATGTAAAATATAGTAGGATCGTTGAAAAATCTCTTGCTCATTTCATAACAAGATTCTTAATTCGGAAATTTGGAATTCTATTACGTAACAACAAAAAGTACATGGCGTTATGTAAAATATAATCGAAAATAGATAAATAATAGTTATTCCATGTTTCTGTTTGCATAATTTATAAAATATTTAATGCTATTTGAAATTATTCAAATTACAAAAAAACTATACTTACGTACTTGTGTCAACAATCTAGTTTCAGCTCTTTCGTCATTTGTATTTCTTCTTTTGGAATAATACTTTAATTACTACTAATTAACATGTAAAATAGGAAGCGTTTCATTGTTAACTCACAAATTATTAATATGAATAGTCAACCGACCTAGAGGAGATATGCAACAGCTTTGTTTTAAAAGAGCATCTATTTCTTTTCAGAATATCAAAGAAGAATTTTTAGATGATCTGAAGATAGAGTGAATGGAATTTTCTAATATATCTAGTTCTTTAAAATATTTGAACAACATTGTTGCAGAGACAGCGGTATTAAAACTAATTTAGAGCTATATATACAATATGAATTTAACATATTTGAACACTACTGTTGCAGAGACCGCGAGAATTGATATGATTTATATATGTAAAATGAAAAAAAGAACAGTATTGTTTCAGCGACAGCGAAAATGAGTATGATTACTCTATGCGAAATTGATTATTTTGTGATAACATTTTAAAATTAGGAAAATGGTTTAAAGACCCTACTTTCGGAATTCTGTATATATGAATAATACATTTGGCTTTAAAATATGTATATATAATTAGGCTATATTCCGGTCTAGTATACAAGTAAAATTGAAGAAGTAACAATGGATACTCGAAACGCAAGTTCATTAGAATACAACAAATTAGATATGTAAAAATTTCAACGTGAAGAACAATTGCGATTCCAAAAAACGGCATTTGACCAGGTGTCCGGTAGGAGTAAGCATCGTCTGGCAGCATGCTACACCTATCACAAATGTTCCGTGGAAACCTCACGAGTGCGGTAAAATGATCAAGCTTTGTAAAAATTTAGATACAACCACGTTCTCAACACGAAGAACATTAACGAAACGGGACCAGTCGTCCGGAAGGAGTCAGCACCCTCCCCTGATTAGAATTGATCTGACTCTGTATATCTACCTGACCATATGATTATTGACTTTATAAGTGCTTATGCAATTACATATAAAGATAAATTATGGTTAAATATGTACAGACACTTAAAATTACAGATACCAAAGTATTGATCACTGTGATGTTCAGCAAACAATATACAGATCGTGTGAACATTGGACAAAACGAATATCAGGTGCCATGAAGTATTAAGCATCCCCTGTTGACTAGTCACACAGGTCGCGAGCCCACAGTCAAATTCAAATAAAACAATTGCTGCAGACGATTCAACTGCCGTCTTCGAACAAGCAACTCAATATTTCATTTAGCGAAAGATAGTGATTGCAAACAAGAGTATTTTTACTGACCGTAAAATTTGCGATAGGCTGACATTTAACTCGGTTCTTTCTATCCTTTCGCTAACAACTTAACAGTTAGTAGCTTGCCTCTGCTTTGAAAATAAACGAAAAAAGAATGAAATATTTGTCCCGATTTCTTTGTGTTGTTTAAGTATATCCAGTATAAAAGGAATGCTAGTTCTCCTATAACTATTATACTGCATATTTATGTTTTCACTTGTCATATCAGATTTCAAAGCGCACTATAAAGCTTTACTATAGATGAAAGTGGCCGGTGAAATACTCTGGTTTCTATGAAAAGTAATTTCGCATTTTTGGATACCTCTGATATTCCAATACCTATTTATGATTTCAACTACCCTCACAAAAATCAGTAAATATTTTGGAGGTGAAACGTAAAGCTATTTATCTTTTTGGCATTGCAGTCTATACAGAACTTCGTATATATTTCATTTACTTACAGACAACGAGACAGGGTTGTAATATGATAACTAAAAACAATTAATACAATATATTGTAATTCATCAAACTGCAGTTATAAAGATCTATATCGAGAAATCTATGGTGACAACCCATTTCATCAGTGCCACATATCACGTATCGATGAATATCAATTGTGATGGATGGCTCAGACCTGTATCTATCATGGGGGTACCTTGATACTTGTATTGCATTGTTTCTACCCTGGAAGCCTTTAACATAGAAATGCTATGTTTGAATGAATACATGACAAAAATGGTAAACATAATCTAAATGAATAGATAAACAAGATATTAATATTTTATACTGACATAGCGATTAGGTTTATGCAAATATTCTCAAAAAACTTAATACTGTTAAAAGAAGGGAATCAATAACGATGAGAAACTGAGATTGATACACTGAGTAAAATATAATACCTAGAGATGGTAGTCACACTGACTAAAATGTAATACCTAGAGATGGTAGTCACACTGACTAAAATATAATACCAAGAGATGGTAGTCACACTGACTAAAATGTAATACCTAGAGATGGTAGTCACACTGACTAAAATGTAATACCTAGAGATGGTAGTCACACTGACTAAAATGTAATACCTAGAGATGGTAGTCACACTGACTAAAATATAATACCAAGAGATGGTAGTCACACTGACTAAAATGTAACACCTAGAGATGGTAGTCACACTGACTAAAATGTAATACCTAGAGGTGGTAGTCACACTGACTAAAATGTAATACCTAGAGATGGTAGTCACACTGACTAAAATGTAACACCTAGAGATGGTAGTCACACTGACTAAAATGTAATACCTAGAGGTGGTAGTCACACTGACTAAAATGTAATACCTAGAGATGGTAGTCACACTGACTAAAATGTAATACCTAGCTATATTAGTCACTGAGTAAGATATAATACCTAGAGATATGAATCACACTAAGTAAGATATAATAAATAGAGATATGAGTCACACTGAGTAAGATATAATAAATAGAGATATGAGTCACACTGAGTAAGATATAATACCTAGATATGAGTCACACTGAGTAAGATATAATACCTAGAGATATGAGTCACACTGAGTAAGATATAATACCTAGAGATATGAATCACACTGAGTAAGATATAATAAATAGAGATATGAGTCACACTGAGTAAGATATAATACCTAGATATGAGTCCAGTGAGTAAGATATAATACCTAGAAATATGAGTCAGACTGAGTAAGATATAATAAATAGAGATATGAGTCACACTGAGTAAGATATGATAAATAGAGATATGAGTCACACTGAGTAAGATATAATACCTAGAGATATGAATCACACTAAGTAAGATATAATACCTAGAAATATGAGTCAGACTGAGTAAGATATAATAAATAGAGATATGAGTCACACTGAGTAAGATATAATACCTAGATATGAGTCACACTGAGTAAGATATAATAAATAGAGATATGAGTCACACTGAGTAAGATATAATAAATAGAGATATGAATCACACTAAGTAAGATATAATACTTAGAGATATGAATCACACTGAGTAAGATATAATACTTACAGATACGAATCACACTGAGTAAAAAATATCTAAAGATATTAGTAACACTGAGTAAGATATAATACCTAGATATATTCTCCAGAGTTCCGTGTTTTTTTCATCTTTAATCTGGACATTGGACGTTGTATTAGGCGTTATCAAATACGAGTGCAGTTGTATTATTTCTATTTTCCACTCTTTTTTCTTTGTCGTTTGTGGGTTTAAAGTTGGGTTGAATTATCCTTTGTCTTGGCTTTTCATTTTTTCCCTGTGAATTTGAATAAATATGAATGATTACAATTTATTCTTTGAAAACAGATATAAACGAGGGATGGTTAAATCAAATTTAGAAACCTTTTTAGTATATTTATAGATAAGTATCATCAACATTACTTGGGCGTATGTATATAACGTCATTTTATGATGTTAATGAAATCTATCTAAGAGTTTTATAAAACAAAATTTTCTTGTGGTATGTTTGTTTTTTTACCAATTGTGTGCAGATTTCTTCAAAAAGCTGAAATCGAATACCTATTTTTTTTTAACATTTCTTAACACTTAATTGCTTTAAAGTGTGTTCGTCGCTTAAAGCTCTCTCAGTTCAAAATAAATATTATGTGAACCAACGTCTGGTTGACTTTAATCAATATGCTTAGAAACAATAGTAACTGTATTAATCGATGGATTTGAACTGTATGAACAAAGATATGAAGAACAGCGATACAATTATGTCAATGTATAACTATCCTTAAAACTGACAAATCAGGAGTACAAACTTTCACGTGGAACATATCATAGACATAGGTTTAGAAAATGATTATCAAAGTTTTGACCCGCTTCCTGACGATTTTAAACAGAAACTTGATGTATCATTATACAGAAAAAGATAGTTATATGTGGATAACATTTGTAAATGCAAACTAAAATGGGCATACATAACAAGTTTTCATAGAATATAGATGCCATTTAAAAAAAATAGTCTTAACGTTTTTACTTATGTGTAGCAGACGAATTACACGTACTTGACAACTTTCTTGCGCATAAAATGATGACGTCATACACTTAAAGGTATGGAATCGCCCGCGAACACGTACACGTACGCGTAGACTTAATGTTTCTAAACCTCTCTAATATTATTGCAGTAATATTTACATACCAACTGAAATTCCCTTCATTGCAAGTATATAGAGCAATATATTACATGTGTCAGTATTTGCAGTCACGTAACTCGAGTGTTAACCGTGTACTACAAAACAAACAAATATCATGATATGATATGAAAATATGAAAATAAATGTAGTTTCATTCAGTATTTCCGGGCAGAAAAGGGAACTATTTTTCGTCTCACACGGCTGTTTGGCTGTTACGTCATATGAAAAATTATATGGAATGAATTTCGTAACCACCTGACTACATTGTTTTTTATTTTTGAAATAGCATGGAATATATATGCAATGGATCATGGAAAAAATTCTGTGCAGCACGAAGTACTCAAGTACAATCCTTAAATACAGTATTTAGACAGCAAATATATATAAATTGTATCATTTATTAGCAAATCTCTTAAACTGAGGTCTACAACCTTAATGAAAATATATCTATCTCATTATTTACAAAACCACCACTTCAACGACCCCATTTTAAAGACTGTTCATTACAATTTCGATAACCCACTTAAAACAATAATGAATATATAAAAATACTTAATGAGTGTATCGAAATTTTATCAGTCTTGTATGCCACACTCAACAGTCTACTCTAGAATACGGTGGCGGTATTTGTTTCTAAGGACACAAAACACCCTAACCCTAACCCCATGTACGTTATAATGCAACCGGAGTGTACCACATAAACAGCCAGAAATTAAGAGAAGTTCGAATCCTTATTGACAAATGATAGCAGACACAGTTTTAACCGCACGACCACAGAGACTCCTAATTCACTTAGGAAACGACATCATAATTATATGAATTTAAGACCAATCCATAATGGACAATATCTGAAACCTTATTTTTCTGTTTTCTGCATAAGCGCGGTAAGCATAAGTGTGGTGATGTGTTTATCATATGTTCAATTTTTGCAAAAGATAATAATACGGAAAAGACCTTGGAATCATCTTTAATTACAAAGAACCTTGTATGCTTAACGTGGTTGTCTTTCAAGTAGAACACCTCCATTACAATTTTGTATCAAGTTCTTGGGTAGATGAACTACAAAATCCCTATAGAAATCTTCTATAAACAAAACCTGCTTTTATCAGGACAAAATCCTAATTTTTCTCTCATACGGTTTATATAATTTCAGACCATTGAAGTAATCTGAGAAAGCACAAAGGACATAAAAATCGATCAAATTCATGCCACGGCTCACATGAATTATATATAATGAATAGGAATAACATTATCCTGAACGTCCCTTTATATAAACAATCATCAAAGATCAGTTATCATCAAATTTGTTGAAACGCAACACAATACTACAAGGCTGTCATATATATATATATATAATTAACAGTACGTTAAGTTTATAAAATAGAAGTATAGATATAGATTATTTAACAATCAATGTTCTATGTATTATCTTTCTATAAACTCTGTATTCGGCCGACTTAACCTGTCATTATGATTTTCATTGTGTGAGTTTATGGAGTGAATGAAAAATTGCTGGCTGGTTATTGAAGAATTGGTAGTACTCTAGCATTTCCGATGTAGTCGTAATAATATTTTTCCTGTTTGCCTTGTTTCAAATCGAAAGTGGACGGCTGATAATGTAGCTGTTATAGAATCAAAATAACTTGCATGTGTAAGTGTGTACAAGAAAGTCACCAAGAGAAAGATGATGCAAAGAAAATATCTGTTAAATCCACACGAAATGAACATCGTCGATGTCATGCTGTTGTTGAAATTAACCCTAGCACTAAATTCTGTATTAGTGACCAGCGGAAATATTGTTGGTAAGTAGATAGTTATGTAATTGGAAGATAATAAGAAAAAAGATACTTTTTCTATTCATTTTTAACTTTTCATTGCGTTCAATATGACTATTTTATGCATTATAGGAGTGACAGTAAACACAAACGATTGGTCTGACTTACAGTGGTTGAACATCAGTCATACAGACATTTTGCCAAAAGATGAAAGTAACGTAACGATCCATATATCAGACGATAGAAATATCTTGGATATAACTCAATCAGGTACTCTGGCTATATCTGCTGAGTTTTTCATGATAACTGATAATTACTTGATCGGTAACATTCTGTTGAGGTATAGCCTGCTGCTTGAAGAATGTTTAGATTTGAATTATAATGCTCAAATCAATATATTAATTAATAAAACTCAGTTTTATAGTGAATTGGATATTGCTATTTACATGAGCTTATATTCTTTAAAGGAGAAAAACATGATGAAGAAAAACGAAATATTTATGACATACACATTTTAAGAAATTGAACACCAGCTCTTTAGAGAATGGTGCCAATAATAATTTTCAAATCAATAATCAATCAATACCATATAAAACTACTTATTCTAGCGTTGCAGTATTGATTTTGAAGATCTGTTATTTTGTATCAAGGTGCTGAATATGAATTTCCATACAATTGTTGTTAAAACGTTTCACAATTTTCGGCATTTGTTATCATTCTCGAATTACAATTTAGCGTTTACATGTATATATCAAAGTGCTGAAAGTACTGATACGAGGTATAATACACTCAGTATACTGAATACTTTTTAATTCAGTAAAATTACGTTTTACAAAAAAGTAACTTAAAATCGGATCAGACATTTGGCCTAACGAGAGTACTGATGGCTTATTTATTATGCAACAAACTACATAGATCTGCGATATGATTATAAAATATTGTGCTTATAAACATCGTTTCATCGATATTTAATTTTAAAATTAAAGTTATACTCTTACGCTTTACTTCCTATCAGTAGCCTTAAATCTCTAGGTCAATACGTGTACATGTAAAACATTTTCCCAACTTCAAAGACTACTGCGAGTTTCTCATCAGTTTAGATCACGTGGATGAGGAATGACGCAACTGCTATGTCCAACTTCACAGTCAGATCTTGCCAATACACAGTAAGGGAAACTTGACCAAAACTCATTTGCATATTAATCGCAAGAAATGTTAACAGTCCAGTCTATCGCTTTTAATGTCAATTCTATCACAAGAGTATAATGGTAAATTTAATTGAAAACTAACATTCTAAAGCAAATTTATAATATCTTAAAATTCATAAAGGACACCGAACTGACCTTTAATAGCATATATTTCAACAAGTCTTGTAGACCTATATTTTTCGGCGAATTGTTACTATATTTTCGTAATTTCAAAAAGCAAAAATATACGAATAAAAGTGTAATTTGGAAATTTCAATCTTGAAGTTGAGTTTATGTTGCTGAAATGCACATACATATGTAATTTTGCGTCAATATAATGTGTTATTAACCGCATACTGCAAAATGTGCTTTGCCTTGTTCCCAATAACCACCTTAGCATAAAATAACTGTGTTGATATTCCTTCAACTCGTAATAAATAAAAACAATATTTTAATTACAAATGTTTAATCTACCATTGTTGTAATATAACAGAATAATACATAATCAGACATGTAATCTTTTGTACAAATTCATGTTGCAAGGTCATTTGTAGTTACAAATCACACACACACACACACACACACACACACACACACACACACACACACACACACACACATTAATGCATTTATATATCTAGTAGTTCTTTTTTTTTAATGTTATTGAATATAAATCCTGATTTTTTCAGTTACAAAATCAGTGGACAAATCATATCTGGGATACATACATTTTACAAATTGTCGTTTTGCCACAGTTTTGGACTTACTACTGTCCAGATTAAATATAACCAATGTTCTGATCGTCAAACAACCCTGTTATATCAACAACCCGGGGTCGACGACACTCAAACTGTTTACAAGTTGTCAATGGACGACACGAATGATGACGGACATTGTGTTACACCTACCATGGAACAGCTTATTAGTTTTCTATGATGATACTGTAGGTAAGTATCATATTACTGATGTATCTGTAAAGAATGAAATGTAATGTTGGATATCCAGTTACTAATGGACCCGTAAAAGACCCATCAATCTGGTACAAAATGTCGTGATTTATTTCAGTTTATTTCTTTAATATTTTGAGTTTCCAGAATCACATAGTGATTTGAACAAAATATTGCCTAGATAGTTGTTGTTAACATACAAGATAGTTGTTGTTTACATACAAGATAGTTGTTGTTTACATACAAGATAGTTGTTGTTTGCATACAAGATAGTTGTTGTTAACATACAAGATAGTTGTTGTTTACATACAAGATAGTTGTTGTTTATATACAAGATAGTTGTTGTTTACATACAAGATAGTTGTTGTTAACATACAAGATAGTTGTTGTTTGCATACTAGATAGTTGTTGTTTACATACTAGATAGTTGTTGTTTACATACTAGATAGTTGTTGTTTACATCAATGATAGTTGTTGTTTACATACAAGATAATTGTTGTTTACATACAAGATAGTTGTTGTTTACATACAAGATAGTTGTTGTTTACATACTAGATAGTTGTTGTTTACATACAAGATAGTTGTTGTTTACATGCAAGATAGTTGTTGTTTGCATGCAAGATAGTTGTTGTTTGCATACTAGATAGTTGTTGTTTACATACAAGATAGTTGTTGTATACATACTAGATAGTTGTTGTTTCCCCCTAATCTGCAGTTAACTTTCCCAGTTGAAATCAAATGGCAATGAAATCGAAGATATTCTTGTATTTCCTAACAGTTTAGTGTTTTTCTAGATATCTCAATTTCAATAAAATGTTTCTAAAATTCATAATTCAAATGGCCCAGGCCCTTTTCCCCAAAGAGTGTTTAAAGTCCTGAATAAACATTCTAATGCACTACATAAATACCCGGAATAAGTAATCTCGTATTTGGTTTGATACAGAATTGATATTTTCTTATAGTGTATTTACGAATTTCTTCTGTATGTATGTGTTGAAATACGAATTAAGCATCAAAATATATCCTCTGTACAATCTAACAAAATGTTATGCTTTTCGTTTTGTGTTCCAAGATGACAAATGTGTACGGGATTTGCTGACTCTGTTTTCCTCCAACTCCGTTAGATGTCAGTTGTGTAACATTGACGTCATGATCAAGGAGAACAATATCAAAGAAGTTAATCAGTTTTCACAGACGAGAATCTTAGTATTCGCGTCTTACGAAAAGACACGACAATTATTACAGGTAAGACACATAACAACTAGCAAGGAACATTTATGTGTCTGTCTTACTGTCTGTCTGTCGATGTATTCACCTATCTATCTATCTATCTATCTATCTATCTATCTATCTATCTATCTATCTATCTATCTATCTATCTATCTATCTATCTATCTTTCTTTCTATCTATCTATCCGTCTGTCTGTCTCTCTATCAAATAAATCCTTGAAATTAAAAACAGTGTTAACCATATAACGTCAATATTTTAATCCTCCTCTGACAAAGTGTTTTACCACAGGAGACCATACAACATGAAGAAATGGATAACCCTTACTTTTATCTTACTTGATACTGTTAATACGCGATCCTTTGTAAACATTTTAATGTGTTTTGATACGATAACATAAAATAATACAACGAAACAAAAACACACCCATGTGTCTTTTTCATGAACAAATTACAAATGAAATAATGACTGGAATATGAAAATGACACTGACATAATTAGAAAAATAAAAAAATAAATTCATATTGATTTACTAGTTGATATAACTAATGGCTTTACGAATGTATTCCGACGATAATTGTCACTTTAGAAAATGAAAACTTATGATAATCAGATGCAATTCAACTACAGAAATGCTAAGTATTGATATAGTAATTTAGATATAGATGATGTACATGTCTCTTACTATGTATTACAATATATAATGTCTTCGCTATCTCTCACAGATTAGATTAATTATTAGCAATTTATTTAATTTAACATTTAAACTGTCTTCTATTAATGTCTTTCATCTAGTCATACATTTAACGAAAATATTTCGAACAAAGGGCAGGACTTAATATGAGAAAAGAATAGGTAAATCGTAGCATAACTTGAAAATATCCAAATAGTTTTAAAAAGAAATAAGCAAGAACTCAAATAAAAAAAATCCCACTTCTGGATTTGCAGAGGTCCGTGTTTGTTCAGTGTTTACCAGATGTGTATATGTAACCTGGACAAATTTATCTTTGATATCTGAAATTTTAAAAATTTTATGATGATTTGGAAATAAACTTTGTTAATTCTTTATATGAAATTTTATGTTTAACATTTTCAAAAGTTCGTAACTCCGAAGCAGAATGTAACCTTAGTAACACATATTTTAAACCAAGTAACATATGATACATTATTCGGAACTACAAAGACTTATGATAGCGATATTAAGTAAATACGTATGTAAAATGTAACCTTGATTTTAAAAGGGGCATTAGCTGTTTTTTTTTCCAAATTTTTTGTTTCGTTTTATACTACATGGATTGATATACGATAACAAAAAGAGATTTACACATGCGTACAAATTCTTAAATTCCTCTATATATTGTGAAAATTGCTTCAGAAACCCAGGTTTGGCACCTTTTCAATTAGAATTTATTAACTCAACCTTATTATTTGTATATGCATACTACACTGGACCTGACCTTATCTTCACAAAATATATAGCAATTTAAGATTTTGTATGCCTGTGTATATCTCTCATTTGTTATTGTACATCAAGTACAAGTAGTAAAAGAAGACAAAAATTCCAAATATTTTTTTTCGTAAACACAGCTAATGACCCTTTAAGAGAAAAATGTACATATGATTTTGTTAATTTTGCGCAAATTTTCGTTTAATGGTTACATATAATACACATGTATATTTTATATTGGATTCTTTTAAGGCCAGTAAAATAAATGAATCGGAACATACGAGGTACTGGGTGATTTACGTCTATGATTTGGATGGTAAACCTCTAGATGAAATGGAAACCATGGATAATGTAGTTCTAATTCGGCAAACCTTTCCAAAATTGACACACGGGACTACTATGTACGCAGAGGAAAGTTCAGTATGTATACTTCAAATACATTTGTACATTTACCTGCATACATTTAACACCATTTTTAATTGGATGTCTGCCTATCATTTACAGGAGCACAATTATATCGCAAATATCAAAGTGTCTTCCATAGGAAAGGATTGTGTTTCATGAGTGTAGCAAAATAGTCTGATTTATGTATGTTGCGATGATAAAGTGCATATTTAAACATATTTAAGATAATCATCTATATAGACAGTAGATAATTAAGTTAATATTTCTGTCATGATTTGATGTCTATAATATGTATCATGTAATAGGGCTATCAATACCATTATTATTTCTCTAAATATTTTGGACTAAGTATCAGATGATAATGCACATTTATTGTACAGGTAATATATTTTGAATCTTAATTTTCAGGTGACTCTGGCATATTTGAGAGCTGCTTTGGTATGTGTTTAAAATGTCAAACATGATGATTTTCAAAGAGTCAAATAATTATTGTCACACTAATACGATAAATTACTGCAATCGATGATAATTCATTTTGTTTTCTTGCACAAAATCTGAACATCTTTAAAACTTAATGAACATCAACCTCACTTCATTTATTTTATATCTCATTATTTCATAGTTTCCTGTACGTACTTCATTTTTTGTTTATTCAGAAGGTCCTTCAAAACGGTACAGAAATACATAAGAACATAGGAGAGAATGGTTATTTGAGAGATATAGAGTATAAAGTTTATAAAAATTCCACTGCTGCATCAGTAGAAATTGGTTTATGGGATAGTGTCATTGGACTCAACTGGAAGACAGAAGAACTGATATTTGATACAATATTTACCGACTTTGGACACAGACATCTAAAAATAGCAACTCAGGAGGTGACTATTTATATCAATTTTTATTGTTTGCTTTTGGTTAAAATTTTATCAGATTTCCGTTGTATTTCATGGCGTAATTGCAGATAAATTGATTAGATCCGACCGGAATTACGGTAAGGATACACAACTCTTTAATGGGATCATTACGACACTCATTAAATTGACTAATGTGAAAATATGAAGTGATATTTAAATGGCACTGCACGCAAACTTCTAATTTCATTGTCGTTTAAATTTTAGAAAAATATATTTTCACGATCTTTGCAAATTGGTTGATTTGAATCACTACTACTATTTTGTATTTCATATGTAAAATGAATGAAATTATGGTGTTCTTTGTGTTCTTTTTTCCAAAAATGATTTTTATTGTAAAATAGATACAAAAAGAATATATATCGTTCAAATAATTGAAATAATTGTCAATAATTTAAGGTAATTCTACGTTCTTTTGACTATTTTTTTAACGAAATAAGGATTTTGGTAATTTTACTTGAATTAGGTTTTATTTATGTATTTATAGGCAAAGCCATTTACGATGAAAACTGGAAATAAAACAGAATTTACTGGTTTCTGTATTGACATACTTAATGAATTGGCAAACGGATTCAAGTTTAGGTTAGTTCACATTTGTACATAATAATTTGTGTTTTAAAGTGACATTTGCAAATTTTGTTTGGTAATTGACGGGTCATAACCACGTGACAAAATGATGGTATGTATCCTTCGTATGGACAAAAATCGAAGTCCTCTGTCACTGTAACCTTGTTTTGTCAAGTACTATATTTTGTGACGTCCCCATAGTTAAATTTTCTGATCAGACATGGAGCAAGTTGAACACAAATTAAACTGTTGACACACAAGTTTACTGTATGGACGCGCAGGTTTGTGTAAGTAAGACGTTCCATTACAAAGGCACATAACGACAAGCAAATATTAATATCAATACATTCGAAGATTTCAAACGTATCGTAAATGTCGACAAATATACTAAAGTTAACGTGAATGTTGCACTGTACGAGGGGTAGAAATAAGTGAAGTTTACCACAGTAGAATATTATATGTGTATTTGATGCGATCAAGGTCTGATTGAGATAAAGTAAAGGTAAAAATCATAAAACCAAAGCAAGTCTTTATAGGGAAACCATAAAAACAAATATATAAAAGTAAAAAATAGTAAGACCAAAGTTTTAACAAAATCTGAAAGTAGAATAGAAAAAAACAAACAGTTAAACAAATGTGTTAACGCTAGCAAAGTCTGAAAGTTATATACAAAAAAAACAAAATGGCAAAACAAAGGAAAATTCAAGAGTTTGGAATAGTTGTCATTCAGAAGTAAGTATTAACCTTTTAAATAGTTACACACGCCATAAATCTGTAGACAAGGTGATCAAGTTTATAATTAATCAAATGTTTAGCGATCCTTACAGTACATTTAAATAAGTATTCCAGATTATAATGACGATTTAGGAATATGATATCAGAAAATACATATATTACAAATCTAACATGAAACATTTGAAGGTTTCGACCTATTACATGTATCTTAATATTGATTTTTCTTATTATTTCGACCGATCACTCTAGTATCATTTTGTCAATATGACATTGATATTTCTAATAATTTGATATTTTATTTTTCCTTTAATTTGATTTCTTAACCTATTATCATTTTATCATATTTATCTATTATTAGTTTCAGCTGATTGTTATTGCTTTATTATTATTATTTTATACATTGTAGTGTTTGTTTATAAACAGCTTCCAGCGGTCTAGTGATACAGCGTTCGAATCGCAAAGTTCCGGGTTCATATCCCGGTACCGATTCGCAGACTATAAAAATGGTAATGACTGTTCTTTCGCCAGATGCTCGGCAAACGAAGAAAACTTCTGACACTTCCCTTAAAGCTGGGGCATCTCTATATAAGTGAATATTATTTGATCAATTATTATAACATTGTTTTCTTTGATATATTATTATATAGACCTATCATAATAGTATAATTGTCGGCCTATTACCTATTGTTTTGTCTTACAGTTACACCCTAGTGGAACCTCCGGATGGTTTATGGGGCGCTCCTAACGCAGATGGTTCCTGGAATGGTATGGTGGGAATGGTTCGAAGAGGAGTAAGTAAATAATTATACTCGTGATTTAAACAAAAAATATTTGCATAATACATTTGATTTTTCTGACAGAATCCTCAATGTTTTATTCTGTTCACAGGAGGTAGACTTTGCTGTTGGACCGTTTACCATCACTTCACTTCGAGAAACGGTTATAGATTTTACAACACCGTACATGGAAGACGGAGCTGGTATACTCACAAAAAGACCCACCGGAGAAAATTCTAAAATGTTTAAGATGTTTGAGCCGTTTTCAGAACTTGTTTGGGTGTCTATAGCTGTAGCCATTTTAGTTGTTGGGGTAATGCTATATATATCAAACAGATTCAGTCCATACGGCGCTTTTTATCAGAGTGATTCCTTAGATTCCAAAGATGAGGTTAAGCTGTCCAGATGTCTGTGGCTTATATATGGATCTTTCATGGAGCAAGGTATTTTGTAAAATTTATTTCATATTTGCAGAAAACCGATTTCAGTATATCAATATGTGATGTGCGATAACTAATAATGGTCAAATACATCAGCCACGTTTGTTCACTGGTATTTCCATTACACTAAAAGTATGTCGTTTCGAATAATTTTGATATTTGATGAGAATACCTGTTACACTGTATCCAAAAGAGAACCAATGGCCTTGCTTTCCCCATCTTTTTAACTTTGAATCCAGTGAAGATCGTACCCGCACCCTTGAAGCGAGAGCCATCGTAGTTGTCGACTGTACTTTATAGATATTATACTTGATTACTGAGTGCAAATTGTTTATTGCATTTTATTTTGGCAAATGTCGTATTCAGGAAAATTGGTGACTATGTTGCAATTTCGCCCACAAAATCTTCATGACAAATTTTCACTCGGGGATAAAAGTTTAAAAACTTTACACTATATCCCAACTTATAATTCCATAGTTAAATCTGGCTGTGCGTATCATGTATATGTGAGTGTGTCCTTCTGTATGTTAATTAGTTAAGATACTCAGACAGTTATTTACTTTGACTTCTGCAATCCGTTATAGACAAATGCATGATCCAAGACAGAAACTGTTTAAACTACAATTTTCACAATGCCAATGCATATATGCATGCGTTGGTATAAAGTTATGTATGTATATATGTGTATGCATGTATAAGTAGGCTATATATGTGTATATATGGACATCAGATGATATATCAACACTATATTTACTCAATATATTTATAAACTTGTATGAACATAAGCGTATGCATATGGATTAATAAGGATCACATGAAAGTATTAAGGTAATTATGGACTACATACAAGCAGTTACTATACCAAGTAAAAAACTTCTTTGTAAAGTGAGAATCCCAGAGCGACCTAACTCTGGTATCACTCAATATCGATTATGTTTGGGTGTCATTAACACAATTAAAAAAATATATATATTTAAATCAGGAATGGCTTGTACTTTTTAGAGGGGCAATTACAGTTTACCAGTAAATACATTTAGCTATCAAATTTCGTCGATTTAAAAAAGTAAGCATTCGACATTCTTTTATCTCGTCAGGAGGAGAGCCTCACCCTAGCTCCTTTTCAGGTAGATGCATTTTAGGATTTTGGTGGATTTTTACAATACTTATTTTGTCGACATATACAGCAAATCTTGCAGCCTTTCTGACAGTTACTATAGCAGAGAAACCCATCAATTCCTTAAAGGAACTTGTGGCACACGAGGAATTACAGCCGCTTGTAAAGATTGGAACAAATTTACATTCACTCTTTGAAGTAAGTTTCACGTTTTTACTGACATTTCTGTTACCACTTTCACTTCTGTAAGTCGTAAAGTAGTGTAAACTATACAGTGTCAATAAACTATTGTCAGATATATGCAAAACAAAAAGCAGTCAATGAACATTCCCTGAAACAAATGGTATATTGTCGTAAATATCATACACAGTTTAGCAGTCACGATTTACTGCAACCTTACAGATAATTGTTCATCATTGCTTTATTGAGCTGTGCAAGCGAACCCCCCCCCCCCCAGGTTCGATAACCAGAATGGGTCATACCCAAAACGCCATTGATGCAGGTAGAGTCCAATCCATAATACCTAGTAGGTGGAGTCTCGTGAACCCTTTCTTGACCTAGACGGAGCTGGCCTGGCTCTGTCGGTAGCACGCTCGACTCGTGATCGTGAGGTCGTGAGTCCAGCCTGCGGCAGGTTGGTTTCCTGTCCATCGGATGAGTAAGTGTCACAGTAGGTGTCGGCACATTAAAGAACCCTCACTGCTCAATGGCCGTAAGTGCCGAACATACTACAAAATTTGAAGCCCTTCACCGGCAGATGGTGACGTCTCCATATCAGTGAAGATTCTTGAGTAGGACGTTAAACAACAATAAACAAACAAACAAACTTGACCTAGACGAGTTTGAAGTTATACAGTATAACGACATTTAAATTAATCAGACAATTGTAATCATTTATAATTGTCACATTAACTAGAAGTATCCAATTGAGGATAAATGTATTATAGATGTTTAATAAACATTTTAATCATTCTAGAAATCTGAAGGTGGGATATATGGGGAGATCTGGGACAAAATGTCTAGTATGCCGGAAGTCCGTGACAGTGCTACAGCCTTAAAAATGGTGAAGAATGGTTTATTCGCCTTTATGACGGATCGCACTCAGCTTGAATATGTTTTGCTACAAGACTGTGAAACTTACGCTTTAGCAGACGAAATATTCAATACCGCTGGTTATGGATTTGTCTTGCCCGAAAAGGCGCCATTTATAGAAGTATTTGACAAACAGTAAGAATTGTTTTACTCATATAGCCAAAACATGACCGTGTTTAAATGATAAAAATGTAGGACTATTCGTAGTTGTCGTTGATGTATTGATAGGTATCAATTTCAAAACTCTGATATATATTACTGTTGATTTACTATTTATACACTGCTTTCAGTTTAATGCGGATGCAAGAAGCTGGATTAATGGAGAAATGGCGAAAGAAATGGTGGTCATCAAAGTCTGAGTGTACAAATACTGGACCCACCAGTTCTGCACAAGCACTGGGACTGGACAGTTTATCGGGATTGTTCTTCTTTTACGGTGGTGTGATTGGAGTTTCATTTATCTGTCTCGTTATTGAAATTTGTGTGCTGAATCGATGCAGGAGAAAAGACAGAAAAAATCACACCAACTCTAGTGTTGAAAGCGATGAAATAAAACTAGACACTGTCACATTAAATTCAGTAACATCAATTTCAAAAGATACTAATAGACATAAATCAGAAAGCAATGTGCCGAAAGTAAAAAAATCGAATCGTATTTCTATTTTTTTCAGTTCACTCTATAGACGAAAATGATTGAAAGAAGCGATGATGATGATGATGATGATGATGATGATGATGATGATATTGACGCTGATTATGATGATGATTAAAAAGTGAACTAACTCTTGTATTTTGATGAAATAAAACTAGACACTGTCACATTAAATTCAGTAAAATCAGTAAAATTTCAAAAGACAATAATGGAAAATGTGTGATAGAAGCGATTTGATGATGAAGATAATGGTGATGATGATGATGATGATGATGATGATGATGATAATGATGATGATGATAGTGACGATGATACTGACGTTGATTATGATAATGATTAAAACGTGAACTAACTTTTGTTTGTTTATTTACAAAATTGTACCTGGAAAGATTATGTTCATATAAATATCATGTAGCAAAATTAAAGCATTCGGGGTTATTTGTACACAAACAATTAGTCATTTCAGAACTGTAACAGTTGTTAATATAGGCAGCTTAGCTGTCTAGTCCATCAGCTAGCTTTTGTGGCTGAACAGTTGGTATTTATATCCATGTACTTAAGTTAAGCGCTCGGCACCTTACAGAACTAAAACAAATGCTAAAAAGGTTATAAAATTGCTATATAATTAAAAGAGATAAAGTGCTCATGGTCCTCTACAAGTGTTACTGTTTTCTTAGAGTATACCCAAGATAGATCCAGATTTGGACAAGATAGCTCCCAGAAACCTTTCAATTGGCATACTACCGCTTTAGGCCGAAAACCTACAAGAAACCGAATATGCTAGATTGCAAAATTTCTTGTGTGTTTAATTCAACCCACATATATTTCTTGCTTTTCATTTCACATATGATGATTCAGACCTGGCGTATTATATCTCTGATGTCTATAGGCCTAACATCATGGTCGCATTGCACGGCTTTAAATATCTGGTGTCAGGCATAAAAAGTCAAGAAAGAGAAATTGTTAGTATTTTCTGCTTTCTCGATTGACATACATTTATTCATAAACATATAATTCCATTTCATTCTTCGAAGAAGGAGACCTACCTTGAAGGACACTCGACCTTAACTATAGAGCAAACGACCATAATATGTTGCTGACTTTTATTATACTGATAATATACTTGTCGTCCTATCGAGGAACATTTAGACAATTTGTACGTCTGTTAGCATTTTATGTAAATGCTCTTACAAAGGAAATTTATCAAACGTTCCCTCTACCTGGTTGCTGTTTATATAAGATCACGTTGTATTTCACTGCATTGTAAATGCTCTCAAAAAGTCAATAACTATTTAGGATGATAATATGTAGATATATCATTTAATTGCTATCAATGACATTAAAATGTATAGCATTACCAATCCAGAAGAAAGACCCTTGACAGTAATTTCATTAAGCTTTAATCTTTATATTGTATAGCGAGAAATCGATGGTGAAATCCAGTGAGATCAAAGTAGACCTACAGATCACATGACAATTCAATTTTTCACAATATTTATCATAATGGCTGGTTGATCTGATTTGGTAATAAGTTGATAGTCCTATTTCTGTAAAACGGTCGCATGTAGTAAGTGTGACCCTAAGACCAAGTCCAAGATTTGGGACCTTTCGATCAATGGACCCAGGATGTAAAAAGTAGAACGAGTAATAGAATACTAAATAAAATATGAAAATCATCCGATTTCTTATATTTTAGTACTGGAACACTGACTTATGCGATTCTGGAAATTTATAATATTGAATTTAAATATTAAATATGTGGGTAATAAAACTTGCAATTTTGGGGGGAGCGTTTGTTAAGGAATGTATTTAACAAAACACATAAAGCCAAAATATAGAATATCTGAAAATCTTTTGAATTAATGGATTTCAGAGCAATATTAACAGTTTAAAATTCATCTTCACAAAATTAGTTAAACAGGCGACACTGTAAGCAAAACATTTAAAGTCTTCTTTTGATTTATCAATGAATCAAACATTGACCTGTATAAGTCGATACAAATGATTATGAAAACCAATATGTAAGGGTTAAAAAAACATCCGTGTAACGCGTTTACATTGACTGTTTCATAGATACAAGCGTAAGGAGTTTTCGAATGAGCGTGGTCCCATGTCTCAGAGGAGCGGTACGTTAAAGAGGGCTGTATTGATGTAAGTCACAGGACATGACTGGTGACGTTTCCATTCGAGTGAAAATGTAACTTTAAACAAGAAGAGTTCTGTGAAATACCTAAAATTTTATATGTTTTGTTATTTTTGGAGACCAGGTATTTCAGCAACCTTTCAGCATCCCCATGGTAACCAAGTAAAATGTAGAAATATCAATTAATAATCGAAGCTCAAGTCCATTAGAACACGGCGAATTAGATATGCAGTGGTCTCAACATGAAGACAATTGCGAATCCCAAATGGGATAGGACCAGGTGTCCGGAAGGAGTCGCGTTCTCTGCTGCCATGCCACATCCGTCGCAAATGTTCCATGAGAACCTTTCTAATACGATAAACGGGTCAAATTCGGTGAAAAGGTCAAGTTTGGTGAAGAGGTCAAGTTCGGTGAAAAGCACGATTGGCAAAAGGGAGTCACTGTCTGTGGCCCTGCTCCATAATATTATCTAATATTATTGAGAAGGGGACTTCATAATGTTTAACAAGATCACCGTATCGATTATAAAACGACTATTTCAAGTGTTCAACAACGTAACCTTGTGTAAGTAGTTTATTGGCGAGTCGTTCGCTCTCGCAATAAAACATTCATAAGAAGAGAACGCCCTGGCAAACGTACAAGTTGTGAAATGAAAACACCATAGGCAGGAGAAAATGGAATACTACTACTTAGAAATGGGAAGTTCGTGATATGGAAATTGAAATCGTCGCGTTTGTCATAAAGGGAACTGTGGAATTGACCGTCCTTTTGCAATCGACAGGAGTAAATCTAGATAAGAAAGCATATATGTTGCTCTCTGTCGTCTCATTGATTTCTAGCTCAACAGGATATATCTGGCCGAGGTAATTACGGACAGGACGTCATCAATATACCTGTAAGTAAAACTGAAGACCTTGTTTAATATTTGTAAGAAGTTTGGTGAATAAAATATTTAAAGACTTGGTGGAACACTTAAATGACCCCGCAATGAATTGGTGTTTATAGGGATTTTTGTGCATCTTTGGAATCCAATAAATGTATGGCAATTCAAGCTTCGCGTCACTTTTGGGTATTCCAATCGGTGAGAATGCACAAGCCTGCAGACAAATGTGAAGTTGTTAGATGCTTTGTCAGCAGGGACGATTTCAAAATTTTCGTGGAGACAGGAAAGACAACAACAGGATCACGAAAAGCTGAATTGTATTTCGTGCTAACAGAATGTTTAAGTCGTCGAATTCGTCGTTTTAGAACATTACCGATTGACTTAATCCACTCTGAAAGAGTATCAAGTTCGACATTTTCTTTCTCAGCCCAGCGTATGGCGTACTCTTCATGTGCGTCCATAATAATTTCAACATTTTGGCGTCATGTAAACGAGAAATATGCGCCTTTATTGGCTGACTTGTTCCTTTATTCATACGAAGCAATCTTTATTCAGTAGCTTACAATCAACAGAGGAAGAACTAGCGGTGGCCTTTGATTTGATAATTAGATATATCAACGACGTTTTGTCAATTAATAATCTTCACAATAATTTTCATACCCATGTCAATGCGGTATATCCCAACAAACCATAAATTATAGACACAACAGAATCAAGTACACGCAATCTACCTACTTTGACATTTTACTTGCCATAGACAAAGACGGGAAATTAACAACCAGTCTACACGACAAACGCGACGACGAGTCCGGCTTTCCTATCGGACCTTTTCAACATTTAGTTAAGGATTGTTTTTCATTTCTTGAACATCATTGGGGTATAAAAGCAATTGCTCATCGTGCACTTCGTGCAATTCAATGAATTTTTTCCATGAGCAATTGGTTTTATACCCCAATGATGTTCAAAAAATGAAAAACAATCCTTATATTTATATACATTACCATTTTTCAGTGAAACTGTAGTCCATTGGATACTAAATTCATTCCAGAACACTGACTTTGCGGGGGGTGTTTTCATATGACGTAATGGCTCAACAGCTGTTTTGACATGAGAAGTAGGTCTCTTTTTTGATCGCAAATACTAATGAAATTAAGGTTTAATTCCTTTTTTATATCATTTTGAAAGCAACTAGTGGTATGGACAATTTTGAATACTTATTCTCAGATTTAGTTCGCGATTTCTAATATTCGACCATTTAGTAGTGGCGGGTTAAATGTGTCAGGAGAGAATTGCCCGAATGGGCCTAGTGCAAATGGCTGATAGACCTACCATGTGTGATTTGATGATGAACAGATGATCGTTGTTTACAACAATTTTTCGTTTGAATTCTGATATTTTATCAGTGGAATATACCAAAGAAAGTTTGAGTGTGACTGTTAATATTCGTTCATGACAACTGGAAGTAGCCATTCTATCCGATATTTTACCAATCGCTGAATCAGCTGGGAACATTACACTTTACAGGTTGTGAAAAACAAGATGGGCCTGGTAATTAGCCTAGCAATTAATAGGATTTGAGGTGAACCGAGAGTTGATTTCACGCGATGCGAGTGATGATTTGTTTCAGACAGGAATAGCCTATATGGTGACGGACAAGCAAGCTGTTTATCAGAGATACAGGACAAAATTCCATTAGACCTGACTCCCTTTTCAACTTACTTACAAGCAACGTAACTACGAAGCACATTTTCATTTCTGTGGCCTGTGTTTCTTTTCATAACATGATCTAGATCTATCGCAATAGGCCTATGATATGGGCATGTAGATCTACAGTGTGCTACAGATGCAGGCCTAGTCTTGTGTTTTCTATTTCTTTCAGTGATTTTTGTTTGTTTTGTGGTAATAAATGGCTTTAAATAAAAATATGGAATGAATGTGTGATATTTTATTCTTTATTGATTCAGTCATATGTTCAGAAAATACTTGTCCGACATATCGCTGCCGTAACATGGTCATGGAAAGGGTTTCTTAGATATTCAGGTATTCCTACCCCAGCTAGCGGTTAACACTTAGATCACTGATTTTATTGATATAACAATACAGTCATTCTGTATAACTGTAATGAAGGAAATTACAGTCGATATGTAAATATATAGTAACATTCCGCTATCACATGCCTCTGGTGTTTTATCTCACACATTATCCGATATGCTAGGGGGATAAACTACTTACTGATGGTCATTGTGACCGGGATATCGGGAATCGCATTTGATGTCATCGATCTGTATATCGATCTATGCAATTACTCTATTTCATTAAATAAAATGTTGACTTACCTGTTACGTTTGTTGAATCGCCTTTACCAACTATGAGGAGGATTTATTCCTCACATATTTCATTTAAATTTGAATGTGGATTCGCAGCGGAGGTTAACGGTCGACAGGGGGATGCTTCGCAGCGGAGGTTAACGGTCGACAGGGGGATGCTTACTCCTTCATGGCACCTGATCCCACCTATGGATTTCCAGAGATCTGTGTTTGCCCAGTGTTCACCAGATATGTTTATTTGACTCCTGGTTATCTTGAGGATTTTGGCATCTGTGAATTTATATTGTATATGTCAGCTAGTATATAATTCTCTCACTACAAAACTGTTGAGTTAATATATGATTTGCTGTTTCCGGACCATTTTTTTTCTCGAAATTCTGTTTTATTGATAGATAGACAGACAGACAAGAGAGAGAAAGTCACAGATATTTACAGAGAGAGAGACAAAGAAAGAGAGAGACAGAGAGAGAGAGAGATATATATATTAGTGAATATTTTTATTTAGTATACACTTCATTGACCGTTGTATAAAATTAAAAACCACATAGAGAAGAATTTAAGTTGCAACATGAAGGATTTAAAAATATATATTGATATTTTGTAAATCATTTTCAAATGATCATGCCTTCAATCAGGAATACCATTATTCGTATCGATGATATTTAGTTTAACCATGCCAACAAACTTCTGAGTCAATGTTTAAATGTTTTATACGATGGATTACGGCAACGTCTCAAAACAGGATTTTCTTATTTTCTAACACTTAATTATTTTTAAATCACCCTTTTATATATTGCATTACAGGTGTCTCTATAGATGACAAAATGTATTCTTTGTATGCTTTCAGTAACGAAATATCTGTGAACGTTGAGGTTTTCCTATCATATTTTTAAATTTAGATAACGTTTAGACGAATAAAATTTACTCTCTGGTGGATAGAGTGTAATACTGAAAAATGAATATCCGAAACTCCAAGTCCACTAGAAAACTAGAATACGACAAATAATATATGGAAACGGTTTCAACACGAAGAACCATTGCGAATCACATACGAGATGGGACCAGGTATCATGGAGTCAGCGTCCCTTGTGATCATGCCACAAACGTAATTAAAAACAACATAAACTATGTATAAGTTATCACAATTCACGTGAATGTAAATAGCATAGTTAATCAAGAAATGTCACCCGAAAACACACGTAATGATTACACAAAACTGTTTTTATTACTAAAATTACAGAAACTGTTTGCTTTTCATATTTTGAAGTATGTTTTCTCAACTTGTATCAAATCGAAAAATGATTTTAGAATTTTGACACACATTCACTTATGTTTTAAAGAGTTCTCAGCTCAAAACTTTTTACAAACCATTTAATTAAGACTTTTTGGAGGACAATTAATATTGATGTGAATTAGCACCTGCTCAAATAAATCAATGTCTTTTGACGCGGATACGACTTGGATTACATTATATACATTGTTAATATTGTTAATATAATTATAATATAAAAAAATATAATTAAATATCCAAAGTCTGATTCATTGATCCAAAATAAAAAAAATACAGCGAATACTACCAAACACCATCACAAACATTATCAATAGCAACAGCAACAACAACAACGACGACGACGATGATGTGTGATGTGCAGAAAAAAACCCAGAAAACGCCAAATAATTATATAAAAATAGTTAGATAATTATAATTATAGCTCATTTAATTTATTCTTTACACCACAATACATCAATGACAACGGTGAGTGGTTTGTTTCGTCCTTGAATAACAATTGTCAAATGTGTGAGTTTTCACAATTTAGAAAAAGGGTTATACTCCCGTACAGATGCCCTAAGCCCATCATGAAATGACAAACTTCCGTATATAAACGGCTTACTATCGAGCAAGGTTCAAATCCGCGTCGACTGGCGCTAAAATACATCATGATTGAATGTGAGTTTTACTAATCAATCCTGTACGGCACGCCAAAATCACATTTATGAGGTAAGCCTATTTTTTCTTAGTTGAACATAGTTTTCTCAAATTAAACCAACATTAACCAGAGAAAACCAGGTTTATCCGAGATCAGCTAGTTTTAACTGAGAAAAACTAGGTTTAGCACATCAATTTGATTTTGGCGCGCCATAATCCTATGGAGGCGATACACTAAGGAATCCATATCCAATTTCTAAAGGCATCACACTGACCCATATCAGACCTAATTCGATGCCGCAATTAGATATCGTCTTTGAAAGCATTTTAAACTAAACATGCATGTATCAAATGTTCTCTTTGTGTAAACGATCAGAATATTGCACAAAGACAAAGTTAATTAAAGCAATCTTTTATCATAATAAGATTCATGGTGCGGTCTTTGAAGTACAGCATTTCCATTATAGATGTATTAAATTTGTTAGACAAATTGAAGTACAGAGCACAAATAGGTATTGGTCCCAGCTGACAAAGCCTCGAACGACAATTTGCTTGTTTACAAACATATTACAATAATTGTCTTTAATAAGAACTATTATTTAACTGGTAATCCTACAAACACACGTAGCCCACTTTCGTTATATCGGTACCCACGAAAGATACTGATTCAGAGCTACCATACCTGTATTTGACACATAAAAACAAAACATCCCATACAAAGATACATCGGAGGATTCGGTAAACATCAATCTAATACTTCTACAGATATTGGTGGAGGAACTTAAACAATACTTAATTGCGTATTTCATAAGTGTTTTAATCAGATATGGAAACTTTAATAGGATATTCAAAACATGCATTTAGAAAATCTAAAACCACACCATTTTTTCAATGTTTAAAACCATACCATTTTTCAAATATAAAACCACACTTTTTTTTCAAATCTAAACCACACAATTTTTTTTAAAACGAAATCCACACCATATTTTCAATGTTTAAAACCATTCCATTTTTTTTTCAAATCTCAAGTCACTCCATTTTTTCAAATCTAAAACCACACCATTTTTCTCAAAGTGTAAAACATGGACAGTTGACCACACCATTTTTCTCAAAGTGTAAAACATGGACAGTTGACCTATAATTGACATAGGCGGTAGAAGGACAGCAACTATATATATATATATATATATATATATATATATATATATATATATATATATATATATATATATATATATATATATATATATATTTACTTGATTTAAACTTTCCTTTAATCAACTTTCTAGATTTAAGTAGTGATATGGATAAAACGTTTATATGGATGATATACTGAGGCTTGTTGTATATACAATTATCTCACAAACAGAGACTAACGTCTAAGTGATAAGTTATGGTCACAACGACATGAAGAACCCCATTTAAAGTTAACACTTCGTAAATTTCATGGTCGGTACATTGACCTTTCACTAACTGTAGAGTTGATATTACTTGTTCGATAGTAATTATTAAATCGCCGATACCGATTGCGACGAGAGAATATTCCTCAACTGCAATGATTTTTATTTAAGTTTAGGAATGACGGGTCGACAGGAGAAAATTAATAGAGTATACCCCTACCTACCTTGAGGGTATGAAAAAGGAATCTCAATCCGAGGGTAAGATTCTTGAATGAGAAACCACAATGTACATGTAGATCTACGCATATCTGAGTCATGTCTGACATAAACATGTACCGCATTCTGGAAGCCTCAGAAGTTCTACGTCATAGTTCATATCGTGACTTCATAACGCGTATACCTTGCCATCCATTGTTGCTCTATACAAAATGGGCCGATAAAAAAAAAGTGACATAATTTTGAGATATAATTTGACTTCTCTACCTCCCGGTTAGGAGAATTCTATATCAAATGACATAACTTAAACTCCTGCAGACATAAAGGTGACATAATTATGAGTTATAATCTGACTTCTCTACCTCCCAGTTAGGAGAATTCTATATCAAATGTCATAACTTAAACTCCTGCAGATGACACTTAATGCAAATCTCGAACCAAACATTTTTGAAAATTTGAGTTGAAAACTGCGTTTATTTCGTTCTCGTTTTAACCATGTTAATGTACCTGAAAATGAATATCACTACATCTCACAACAGAAATGAGTATTTACATCATGTATCGATTAAAATATAACAAAAATTTGCATCTATAATTTATTTTTTGTGGTGTTCGAGCACTGGTCCAGTCCGATGCCGATTTTCGCCATTATAGTGGTGCCATGTGATCAACTGCCAAAATACATTTGAAAAGTCACGTGGTTCACACATTACAGAAAATACTCTGCCATAACCTCAAAATTTATTTACTTTAATCTGTGTGCCATCTCTCGTGTAAACTACGAAAAACTATGTTCTTTGTACGGGCACTGGTCAAGTGAGTGTATAGCTAGTTATAAGGATAATGAATATGGGAGAATGATATTTTCATGGTACCTGATCCCACCTCTGGATTTCCAAAGGACTGTGTTGGTTCATATGCCACCATATATGTATACTATCTTCTGAATCTGTTGTTGGTAAATACGGTTGTATCTACGATTTTATGTTGCCTTTTAGAAATCAAGAATGAACAAAACGTTCTCTTTTATCAGACAGAATCATTATTTTCCTCTAATATACGGTTTATGTAATTTCAGAGCAGTTAAGTTATTTGAGAAAGCACAAAGGACATAAAATTCGATGGCTTGTATAGTATACCTTACATGAATCATTTAAAATGAATAAAAATATCCTGAACGTTCATTTAAATCAACGATCACCAAAGATAAGTTAACATCAAAATTGTTGATTTGCAATTGAATACTTCAAAGATTTAAATGCTACAATAGTACGATGAGTTTCCAAAATAGAAATATATTTACAGATTATTTATCAGATGATGTATGTATTTTCTTTGTACATTTGATATAATCCTCCGACTTGATCTGCTATTTTAATATCTATTGTATGAGCTAATGGAGTGAATGATAAATAGCTTGCGGGTTTTTGGAAAATAAGTGTATTCGTGATATGACATTGTTTTAAAAGAGAGAAAGGAAGTCGGGTTATTTAGGTGAGAACTTACACGTAGTACTGAAAGGTGAGATGATGAGACATCGATACAAAATGACCACCGTCAAAGCCATTTTGTTGATGAAATTGACATTCATACTATTTTCTTTGGTAATGGCCGACGGAAACATTGTGGGTAAGTAAATTCCTCATATAAAGAAGTCGTTTTCTACTCATTTTCAATAATAGATTTTGTACAGTAAAATTCTAATGTAACGAATAAGCTTCTACTAATCTGTTCATATATTTAGCGAATTTTAAACATTTCTTAAACTTCAGTACTAGATATTGTAAGAAATAAACTAACATTCAAAGCTTTTCAATGACAAATTCTGTCTTCAACGAAAACATTTTAATTTACATGTATTTCGTTACGTATTGATCGATTCAACGTTTGAATTGCACTTTTAGATAATAATGCAAAAGATATTCATAATGAAAATTCCATTGTTATTATTTTGGCATTGTGCTATGTAAAAATGTACTGTTCATTAACCCTATTCCTTATTATATATATATATAAATATATATATATATATATATATATATATATATATATATATATATATTATATATATATATATATATATATATATATATATATATATATATATATATATATATATATATATCGCCAGTGAATTTGTTTTGATACAGTATATCGTAGTCCATATAAAACGCTGAAGTGTAGGTCTAAATCACTCCGGCAGTCGTAGCATGTAAGGTGAATATATTCGCATTATATGCCAATTTACTTAATATCCATACAGAACACAAGAGATCCGATATGCCAGATAGTGTTCTACATATAAACATTTCATATACAGAGGGAAACTATTAACTGGTAAGTTATTGTCACAGGGATATCAAGAATCGCGCTTTATGTCAACATTCCGCAAAATTTTGCAGTCGGTATAATGACCTTGTTTTCAATCACTATGTTTCACTAAATGAAATGTTAAGTTCGATAGCGGTTGTTGAGTTGTCTGTAACGACTGTGACGAGGATTTATTCCTCACACATTTCACCTGAATTTGACTGTGGATCCAAAGCTGGTGTGACCGGTGCAGAGGATGCTTACTCCTCCATGGCACCTGATCTCACGTCAAGATTTCTAGAGCTCCACGTTTTTCAATGTTCTCTATTCTTCCAGAAATAAGTTCTTACGCTCGTATTCGATTAGATGCGGTTAATAACATTCGAGATAATTACTTAATCAATTAGTTTAATTAGGCGTGCCTCTCTGTCTGTCTGTCTGTCTCTGTTACTCTTTCTGTGTCTCTCTTTGTATATGTATCAGTGTTAAAATGACATCAAACTTGTTATAGGGGTGACAGTAGACACAAACGACTGGACTGATGTAAAGTGGTGGAACATCAGTCATACAGACATTTTGACAAAGGAAGAAAACAACGTGACATTACATATTACAGAAGAAAAAAATATCTTGGATATCATTCAACCAGGTATGATTACTTGATGATATTGACCCCACACTTAACACATTACTACACATCACATTATAACACCAGTTATTAAATTACGCTACTTAAGCATTTAATACTTTTGATCAGTTTTATGCATATCTACACAGACCGACATATCATTAGCTGTATATACATCTGTCTTATATACGACTTCAATGTTTTGCTTATATTTATTTAGTTGACAATTAATTGAAATTATTTATGTGCCAATAATTTGCAAATGGTCTTCTTGTTTGAGGTTTTTGATTTTTAAAGTATTACTATCTATGATTGTAACATATCAAATGATTTATGAGTGGTATGGGGTCCAATATTCCTGCAGATTCTAATTTTGTTTTAATTATCTATTTTTGTGTAGTGTATGAATGTAACATCTAGTAATATTTTACTTAGACCTATTATGAAATGATATTGAATATAAATCCTGATTTTTTCAGTAACAAATTCAGTGGACAAATCATATCTGGGATACATACATTTAACAAATTGTCGTTTTGCCACAGTTTTGGACTTACCACTGTCCAGATTAAATATAACCAATGTTCTGATCGTCAAACAACCCTGTTATATCAACAACCCGGGGTCGACGACACTCAAACTGTTTACAAGTTGTCAATGGACGACACGAATGATGACGGACATTGTGTTACACCTATCATGGAACAGCTTATTAGTTTTCTATGATGATACTGTAGGTATGTTTTTGTTAAATCTGTGAATATAGTGTCTTGTCTCAAGGGTATATTAACACTGTTACAAAATGAATCTATTCATTCTTTTTAGATTAAGTATGACATAATCATGTTACAGTCACAAACACAAATTTTGAATTTGGTAATTGAATGTATGAATCATGTCAAAGTTAACGCTGTAAACAATAATGTTGCAAGAATTAATAAAACTACCTGATCGAATGCTTTATTTGATACGTTGTTGAACGCTTGAAATTGTCACAAAGGAAGGTTATGGTTGATACGGGAACCTTGTTAAAGAACCCGTCCCACGAATGAAAGTATTTTAGAGAACGACCATACATTGGCCTCCTTTCGCCAGTCAAATTTGATGACAATTTCACCGAACTTGATCTTTTCACCGAACTCACTAGATATTTATGGAACATTTGCGATTAATGAAGCATGATAACAGGGAACATTGGATCCTCCCGAACACCTGCTTCCATCCCAAAGTCGCAATTGTTCTTCTTGTCGAGACCTCGTTATTATATTCAATTATTCTAACAGACTCGGCGTTTCGAATATCCATTGGCACTTCATTTTATTTTCTACGGAAACAAATGTTGTATACAATTTTAAATAGCGATATTTTCGATTTGTGTTCCAAGATGACAAATGTGTACGGGATTTGCTGACTCTGTTTTCCTCCAACTCCGTTAGATGTCAGTTATGTAACATTGACGTCATGATCAAGGAGAACAATATCAAAGAAGTTAATCGGTTTTCACAGACGAGAATCTTAGTATTCGCGTCTTATGAAAAGACACGACAATTATTACAGGTAAGACACATAACAACTGGACATGTCCAAAATAGACATATCACATGGAGAAGATACGTTATTTATACGTTTTATGTGTAAACGTCAAAAAATAAAATTCACTGTAATATTTCTTGTCCAAAACTAAGTTTTGAACGTCTTAGATAATGTACAGAAAGAAAAAAAATAATGCTAAATACGCCATCTCCACTATGATACCAAAATAATACGAATTTAATATGATCCCTGTAGAATGTAAATGTAGTTTGATAAACATTATAAAATTATATATTTTCTAATGAACTATTTCGAAAAACTCACAAAAACAACAAAACTCAGTAAACCAAAGGAACCAAAATAATAAGCGTAAGTTTCACTTAACTTTTCATCTGTCTATCCATTAATACCGAACAACTGAAATGACTGAAATATGAACATTCCCTGCAACATAATTAGACTAAAGTAATAAACATGTATAAATAATTGTCTTTGATTTGGTACATTGAATAAACTAGATCATGAATATTCCCACAGATGTTGTCACGGCACTTAAGAAAATGGCAATTAGTGATAATAAGTTACAGTGAAACAACAGAAATGAGGAGATGTGATATATAATTTTAAATATTTGCAATATGTCTGTCTTTGTAGCTTGTATTATAATGTACATTTTTATCGCTAGCTCGCCTAGTTTGGATTCATTGTCGGGATACTATTGGACTTTTACTTAAATTGTGTATTACGAATATCTTTCATTCATGATATACACATTAAACAAATGTTTCTATTGAATTCAGAGAAAGGTTATTATGACAGAAAACAATCCAATTAACTACATTGCTTTTACTATGAAAGGAAACCAATTTTCTTAATGAATTTGTGGCAATTTTGAAATTTGAATGACTCATATAAAAGAAATTATTTAAACAGAAATTTCGTATAGAATTGAAAACAAATTAAAACACAGAGAGAGAGAGAGAGAGAGAGAGAGAGAGAGAGAGAGAGAGAGAGAGAGAGAGAGAGAGAGAGAGAGAGAGAGAGAGAGAGAGAGAGAGCACTGCTTTAGATACTAACCAAACAAATAGAGAGAAACTGAAACTGACTTCTTGTGTAATAACATTTAACATTCCAGATAAAGAAAGTAAGAAAGTCACATCGTTACTATATTTTTACTCATGTATTAATGTTTAATGTACTATAAATGACATTTGATTCACTTTAAGGTCATCAAAGCAGGTGGAATAGAAAAAATGAGATACTGGGTGATTTATATTTACGATTTGGACAGCAAAACTCTAGATGACGTGGAAGACATGGATAATGTAGTTTTAATTCGCCAACCCTTTCCAGAATTAACAAACGGGACATCTGTGTATGCTGAGGACAGTCCAGTATGTATACTCCGAAAGAATGCCTCCACACCTACCTACCTACGTGATACTATTTAACTACATAATAGCTAGCTACCATCTATTTAGCAAGCTAGTATTCGGCTGATAAGAGACATTAACGCACATTTATATATGCATGTATATATACTTCTACTTATGTACATGTGTGTTCAAGGCTTCCGTTTGCTTTAGTTTATATCATTCACAATCCCATCAAATTTTCCATTTAAAAAGTTTGTTACATGAACGTTTAAAATTAAACAATATAAAAAATCTCAGATACCAAAGTATAAATCATTAAGATGTCCAGGATATAGGTACAAATCTGGTAAAAATGGACAAACGCCTGCCTCTTGAAATCAAGAGGTGGGATCAGGTGCCATGGAGGAGTAAGCATCCCTGTCAAACAACAAATATTTTGTATTATGTTATCAATTCAGATGATAAGATGCTTATTGACGTACTGTACTTTCTGCAAACTATATAGTCGGGATAAGGAAATGTAGCTATTTTATTCACAAATGTAAATAATTTTTATACAAATAATAAAATTATTTATGATTTATTTTCAGGTGACACCGGCGTATTTGAGAACTGCTGTGGTAAGTATTAGAATCTAAATAAAGAATGTTTGGCGGATGTAAATTCAAAATTTCAATGTCGTGTGTGTGTGCCATGTAAATTTGTCCAGTGGTTTATGCCGATGAATTCTGTATATTCTATCTGAAATTTTGAACATTCCAATCTGAGTTAAAGATTTCCGAAAAAGCTACTTCACATTTTACTTTATATATTTCCTCTTTTTGTATATTCAGAAATTCCTTCAAAATGCTAGAGAAACTTATATAAACATTGGACCGAATGGTTTTCCTAAACAGATCGAGTATATAATTTACACAAATTTCACAGCTGCCCCAGATGACGTTCTCATGTGGGATAATGTTAACGGACTTAACTGGGATAAGGAACTGATATTGGACACAATATTTACCGAGTTTGGAAACAGACACCTGAGAATTGCAACCCAAGAGGTGAATTGTACTTTCGCTGTGTATTTCTCAAGTGTTAGCTACCATTGCAAATTGATTATGTACAGCATGACTCTGATGGAGTGTCTTACAGCTTAGAGCGATCATGATACCGTTGTGTCTTGTTTCACATAACAAGACAAATTACTCATAAACGGAGTCATTGTTATAATCGCTTAATTTATTGTGAAATTGTAGAAGTTGTAAAGTAGGATTCTGATTAAATCACATGCAAATCTGCAATTTCCTCGTTAAGGTCATAAAGGATGTGTATTGTTTGCTCTCATTGCAAAATAGTTAATTGAAGTCGATTGATACAAAGATATATGTCTGTATTGCTTTAAATTTATAAGCCTTATCTAAGAGATTCAAATCCAAATACATTATAATGAAGCGAAATTGCATGAATAAAACGATTTTTGCAATAGTTAATAACAATTAAAGGCAATTTATATTTCACAAATTTTTATCGAACTAAGACATGGAATATAGTCATATTTAGTGAAATTAACTTTGTTTCTTAATAGGCTAAACCATTTACGATAAAAGGTGAAAATGAAACCGAATTTACTGGCTTTTGTATTGATATTCTTAATGAATTATCCAAAGGATTCAATTTTAGGTGAGTTGGCATGTGTATGTAATGTAATTCTGATTTTGATCTACATTCTAGACGTTTTGCTGTTTTCTGTGTATTAGGTAAACATGCCATTGGCGCAAGGCATGATAATAGGGACTCACTTTATGTCTTAATTACTTTTATGGATTTCATAGCAAGTTTAAGAACCCTAAATATACCTTATACCATAAGCAACATAACCACAACAGACACTAATTTTGACATAGCTGTTTATTGCAAAACCGGTATGAAAATTTGCCACGGGTCACATTTTAACATTATATACAGTAATATATTTACCAAATATTTAGAAAATTAATTTTTGTTTAGATTTTATATAGAATATGGAAAGAGTTGTTTCTACTTATAATTTTTATACATAAAAACTAAATGTATTAGTTTAGGTATAAAATGGGTCATTTTCAAGTTTGCTGAAAACTATTGTTTAACATACCGGGAGTGTTTACATGCTGACAGAGAGCAGCATAGATATCAGTGCAGTTGAATGAAAATATTTCAGTGCTAGCTGAGAACATAAATCACAGTGCTGACAGAGAGCAGCATAGATTTCAGTGCTAGCTGAGAACATAAATTACAGTGCTGACAGAGAGCAGCATAGATATCAGTGCAGGTGAATGAAAATATTTCAGTGCTAGCTGAGAACATAAATTACAGTGCTGACAGAGAGCAGCATAGATTTCAGTGCTGACAGAGAGAGCATAGATTTCAGTGCTAGCTGAGAACATAAATCACAGTGCTGACAAAGGGCATATATATATATACATGTATATACATACATATATATATATATATATATATATATATATATATATATATATATATATATATATATATATATATATATATATTCTTGACCCAGTACATACAAATATTATTTACAATACCAAAGTTATAGTTTTAGAAAATGGGACAAAACAAATGCTTAAGACGATCGTTTCTGTCAAAGGGCATTAGTTGAGCTAATATATATTAACATATATGTATATATCTAAAAGAAAAAATTATTCATCTATGTTGTTCCTTTTGTAACTTTAACAGTTATACCTTTGTGGAACCTCTAGATGGTTTATGGGGTGCACCTAATCCGGATGGATCGTGGAATGGTATGGTTGGCATGGTTCAAAGAGGAGTAAGTAAAGAAATATATCTCGTATTGTAATTATTTAAAAGATATCTCTTTGTCGTTACAAATAACATAAGATTTGTGGAAAGATAATAATTATCACTAATTTTCTTCTATTCTTTACAGGAGGTAGACTTTGCTGTTGGGCCGTTTACCATCACTTCACTTAGAGAGACGGTTATAGACTTTACAATACCATATATGGAAGATGGAGCTGGTATACTCACAAAAAGACCCCCGGATGAAATCTCAAACATGTTTAAGATGTTTAACCATTTTCAAAAAATAGTTTGGATGGCTATAGTAGTAGCTATTACAGTTGTTGGTGTGATGCTTTATCTAGTAAACCGGTGGAGCCCTTAAGTTTCTGTCAAAGGGCATTAGTTGAGCTAATATATATTAACATATATGTATATATCTAAAAGAAAAAGTTATTCATCTATGTTGTTCCTTTTGTAACTTTAAATCAGTTATACCTTTGTGGAACCTCTAGATGGTTTATGGGGTGCACCTAATCCGGATGGATCGTTGGAATGGTATGGTTGGCATGGTTCAAAAGAGGAGTAAGTAAAGAAATATATCTCGTATTGTAATTATTTTAAAAAGATATCTCTTTGTCGTTACAAATAACATAAGATTTGTGGGAAAGATAATAATTATCACTAATTTTCTTCTAATTCTTTACAGGAGGTAGACTTTGCTGTTGGGCCGTTTACCATCACTTCACTTAGAGAGACGGTTATAGACTTTACAATACCATATATGGAAGATGGAGCTGGTATACTCACAAAAAGACCCCCGGATGAAATCTCAAACATGTTTAAGATGTTTGAACCATTTTCAAAAATAGTTTGGATGGCTATAGTAGTAGCTATTACAGTTGTTGGTGTGATGCTTTATCTAGTAAACCGGTGGAGCCCTTATAGTGCTTATAATCAAAGTGAATCACCGGTCTCAAAAGATGAGGTCAAACTGATCAATAATTTGTGGCTTATATATGGATTCTTCACGGAACTTGGTATGCTATGCTTCTTGTTTCATATTTGTTCATTATTTCGTTGTAATAGGTGAAAGACAACTGATTGCCCTGGAGATTGGTTGGTAGAACAGATGTAGATTTTGCAGAGTTGATATCCAATATTGCCGACTATGTATTTTAGTATTTTAGTATTGACTGACCTAATGCGTTTTTGAAAGTAAACATCATATACATATGACCTCATCGTATATATCTAACCTCGGTGATGTCAGCCCATTAGAATTTTCGCTTTGCAAGCAGTGACATCAATTTGATTCCCGATGAACTTATTTAACAAAGACATTATCTATTCCTTTGTAATGAGCTCAGCAAATTAAATGATAGTCATTGGTTTCGAACAAGATATTGAACAGCAGTCCCCTGTCAGGATAAGCTGAATACTTGAATAATTCCTACTAAACTAGCAAAAGTACAAATCAGAGGTCGCGTTAGAGGTATTTCCCCTATAGGTGATACGACATCTGAGATTCTTTTCATATTACAGTGTTGGTTTTGACATTTAACTCGATACAGTAATAACAATTATTTTATATTCTAATTTTATTTCAACAGGAGGAGTGCCTCATCCCAGCTCTTACTCCGGGAGATGCATTTTAGGATTTTGGTGGCTTTTTACAATACTTATCTTATCAGCATACACAGCAAATCTTGCAGCATTTCTGACAGTTACTATAGCACAAAACCCAATCAATTCTGTACAAGAGCTTGTAGAACATCAGGAATATCAGCCGCTTGTAAAGATCGGGACAAATTTACATTCACTATTTCAAGTAAGTCCTCCCCTATATTACTCGACTTATCTATTTATACATTCACTTGATAAAACAACATACAGGTGTATGGAAGGTTTAAAAGAGAGATACTAAAGTGTGTACCAACGCAAACCCCGAAAAGGAAATAACAAGAAGAGCAAACGGCAAACACCGACCTGGACCAGATATTGGCTAAGATGTCATGTAGGAATGGCGATCTACTGTTCAACAGTCTCACAGATATCATCCCTGGCCAAAATTTGCATGGACTGTTCAAATACGGCAATCAAACCCGTCATTTAAGTGTCGTCTTAGTGAAGCACTATGACGGCAAATGTAATCATTATACTGAATTTTAATCTTGTGGAATAAGAATTATCTCAATTTTGATACAACGGCAACCAATATATTCTAAATGCTGATGTAAGCAGTGACATAAAACGGCAAATTCATAGATCGTTCGGACGACACCTCAAACCAAAGTTCCGAGTCATTGTAGGCTTGAAACGTTCAAGAACTCTCACTGAAATCTACATGTAAACATTTGTGTTGCTTCATCTTTATATAGTTGGTGATTCTTTCATATTAGTGAAATGTCCATCACAAAAGTTACACAACGATAATAAATATGGCTTAATAATGAAATATGCGAATAGTGGACAAGATAATAAAATTGAAAATTGTTAAATGTAAAAGATATGGATTATATATGTCGGTAAATGTCTTGTAAATGTTTATATCAAAATGTTCGTCATTCTAGAAATCTGCTGGTGGAATTTACGGGAATATTTGGAACAAAATGTCTAGTATGCCAGAAGTACGGGATAGTGATACAGCTTTCACAATGGTAAAGAATGATCTAATCGCCTTCATGACAGATCGAGCTCAACTTGATTATGTTATGTTACATGACTGTGGCACTTACGCTTTGGCAGACGAAATATTCAATACGGCTGGGTACGGATTTGTGTTGCCGGAAAATGCGCCATTTAAAAAGGCTTTTAATAAAGGGTAAGTAGTTTGTCATCTATTCAGTTAGAATATAATCGTTATCATTATAAAATGTAAAATGAATTGACAACAGTGTAACAATATAAAAATTTCAGATACCAAACTATAAATCAATAGAATGTCCAGGACACAGATACAAATCCGGTAAAAATGGACAAACACGGACCTCTGGAAACCAAGAGGTGGGATCAGGTGCCATGGAGGAGTAAGCATCCCCTGTCGACCGGTCACACCCGCCGTGAGTCCACAGTCAAGTCCAACGAAACAAGTGAGGAGTGTATCCTCGTCACATTTGGTACAGACGTCTCAACAACTGCCAACGAAAAGGCAACTCAACATTTCACTTAGTGAAACAGAGTACTCGCAAACAAGACTATTATACCGACCGTAAAATTTGCGGAACGTTGACATTAAACACGGTTTTCGATATCCCTGTGTCAATAATTTGTCATTGAGTAGTTTACCTCTGTATATGAAATCTTCATATGTTGTGCACGCCCTGGCATATCGGATCATTTGTGAAATATAAACTCCATATGCGGGTGACTGAGGGATATTACTACTTAAATGTTGAAAATTTACGATGGGAAAGCCGAAATCGTCACGTTTATCGTATAGCTTAGTTGCTAATTTCCCGTCTGTGTTTATTTTAAGTAAAATGTCTAAGTATGAAGCGTGTGTGCTTGATTCTGTTGTATCTTTAATTTTTAGTTCGCTGGGGAATGTAATAAGAAGTTATTTGATACATCTATTTGCAGTAATATTGTAATAATAATAGTTTACTTGTGGAAGGAAAAAAACCTTTTATTTAGTACAATGTAACTGATGTTCTCTCTTCTATCACTCAAATATTGGCTGTTATCTTATTAAATACCATTAAAACAATATTTGAAACCAAGATTCCCAAAGTGCCACTTATCTAATTAGCAGATATTTTACAAGTTCATATCCTAAAAACTGCTCCTAATACAAATTTTATTTTGAAAACTTTAGTGAAAATTAACATTTTGATTTGGAACATCAACTATTTGAGTAATATTCAGAATTTTTGTCATTCCTTTCTTTGAAATAGATTCTCTTTATCCCAAATCGCTAGTTGCACAACTTATGGTTTCAATAACACCATCATTTATATTTATATCTTAGTAATTCTTAATATATGAGTTAACAGTACTATTTTTCTTAATGCAATAAATACCCCTTTTCAGAAAATATACGTCCTTGGGAATTCTGTTAAGATATACATGTTATAATTATTCACAATATGTTCTACATGTTATATTTTGCAGCTTAATGCGCATGCAAGAGTCTGGGTTAATTGACAAATGGAGGAAAAGATGGTGGTCGTCGTTGTTAGAATGTACAAATTCTCAAGCACTGGGACTGGACAGTTTATCCGGACTGTTCTTCTTTTATGGTGGTGTGATAGTGGCTTCGTTTTGTTGTTTGATATTTGAAGTTTATATATTCAACCGATGTCGGAAGAAATACGCCAATACTTCTTATGAAAGGGGTGACATAAAACTAGACTCGCTTCAATCAACTTCAGAAACATCGATTTCAGAAGACACAAATGAATATCAATCAGACCTGTCGAATATAAAATACTCAAATCACATTTCCGATTCTTTAAATTCACTTAAAAAGAGAAAATGAGAGAAAGAGACGACAATTACGATGATGATAAAGACGACGACGACGATGATAATGATGATTATAAGGAGGAGGAAGAGGATGTGACGGTGGAGGAGAACAACTATTTTCATTAATATGAAGTGAAACTAGAAAAAGTTTCCACGAATTGAATTATGTAATTACGAAAGAACATTTACATCATATACAATGTTGATGTGTATTTTCCATTTATGTTCAGTGTACTTATCGTAACTTTTCATATCAAATAATAAATGAATAATATGATTATTTTCAGAAAAAACCTTTAAAATCATTCTTTTTTCATATGTGACTTGGATTTTGTATCATATTTGTAATATTGCAAGTCAATAAAGGAAACCCTTTGTTTTGACCACATTCTGTTCTGCGCTTGCAATTTCAGTTAGTTAAAAATCGTAAATTTAATTTGTTTTGTAACATGTAAGGTATATGGTAAAGATTTTCGTTCTAGAGCATAATGAATACAGATCAATTAACTTAAGCACTTATTTTTCTGGTGTTTGCCGATCAAAATTATGAAATCTTTATTGACATACCTGATACATCATACAGATATGTTTAATTTCCCTATGTACATTGTTGTATAAAAATATCATCAGAGCGAACCAAGCTTTTCACAGATTAAAAAGAAGAATATCTGTTTCATATCTGATTGGTCATTATGTGGAATATATCGATTTCACGAAATCCTTTATCCTAGATATTTGCATATTTGAAACAAAACAAGATTTTAAAGATATGTTTCGATTATCTGATTTCTCAATAGAAATACTGTTGTGCGTCCTCATTGAAGACAGCATTTAAAAGAAAAAGTAAATGCCAAAAAATGCCCGGGAAACCGCGTGATTATTTAAACCGGAAGAGATGTAATGCATTAGAATGAAAACATGACAATCTCATTTAATGGCAAATCAACAGTTGATAAACTCATATGATCTTAGACATAAACTTAGATTTTCTTCACAATAGCCAATTTAAACGTTGTCTGTAAATAGCTGACTAATTATTGTACAACAGAACTGCACTATTTAACATCTATATCCAGCCAAATATCTTAATGTGTATTTAGAATCTTTAAAATGTAACTGGGAATTTATATTCTGGGAGAGGTAAATTTTTGCAATTAAATTCGTTTAGATACATTATATCGCAGTCCATATAAAACACTCATGTGTAGGCCTAAATCACTCTGCAGTCGTAGCATACTATGTGGATAGAATCGCATTATATGCCAATTTATTAAATATCCGTAGTCGCCACTGATCAAAATGAAATTCCATAAACATGGTATTAATAGTGCATTTTCACATTAAGTAGTAATATCCCGTTATTGCCTGCATATGGTGTCAAGTCAAGTTGTAGCCTACTCGGTTTGTTTACGTATGTGTAACTGGTAACAAAGACGTTTCAATTTTCGTATATGATTGCAATTACTGTTTTGAATCATTTCAATTCCATTTTCCATCACATGTAAGGTTTAAAAACAAATATTACACTTATCAAAATCAGTCTACCTGTCATGGGTATACAGAAAACCGGATCACATGTTCGCCTAAGCAGGAGGATCGACCGTATGACTACGCGCAAAACGTAACACTTTGATACAATTACAATGTCGTACGGAATGCTCTCCTTTTTTCGAGAAATAAGTTATCACGCTCGAATTCGATTAGATGCGGTTAATAACATTCCAGATAACTATTTAATTATAGCTCTCTCTCTCTCTCTCTCTCTCTCTCTCTCTCTCTCTCTCTCTCTCTCTCTCTCTCTCTCTCTCTCTCTCTCTCTCTCTCTCTCTCTCTCTCCTGCGACCTGCATATACGTATGTGTATAGTGCGTATGGAACTTGCTTTAATATGAATAAACTCAAATTCAACATTTTCAGTTTCTGTAAAATAAATACAATTGTTTTAAAAGTTCCTTTATTGGGGTTATTTCCAGCAAAACTCTTCCGTTATTTGGAAGCGTCAGAAGCGTTTGATTATGTAGACGAGTTTATGGCAATGGACTGACATGGCATCACATTAATGAGTTTAACCTATCTAGTTTTTCTAAGTAAAAGTAAGTTTTTCTACAGTTAAAACCTAGTTTTTCTCAGTAACCAACATTAACTTGAGATAAACTAGGTTAAACTGAGAAAAACTAAGTTGAACTGCGCCAAAAACACAACTTATTTTTTCTCGATAAAAACCTGGTTTAACTGAGAAAAAATAGATTTTGCGCCACAATCACATTAAGTATCAATATGATTTTGGCGAAGTTAATCCTTGTTTTTCTCAGTTAAACTAGGTTTTTCTCGAGAAAATTATGCGTTAATCACATGAATGAGTATTTGGAGCAGTTAAACCTAGTTTTTCTCAGTTAAACTGAGTTTTTCTCCAGTTAATTTTGGTAACCAGAAAAATTAAGATTAACTGGAGAAAAATTAAGTTTAACTCGTAACCCACATTAACTGGAGAAAAACTAGTTTATCTGAGAAAAAATAGGTTTAACGAATTAATTGATTTTTGCGTGCCATAAATGGACCTTAATTATCTTTATCTGTTTTGCTTTTTGCTGTGCCAAGAGACGGATTAGTCTTTTGTATGTTAACAACGAATTTCGATCTACAAGACGTTATATATTCCTTTGATGGCAAGCAGGTAACCACGCACTGTTGAAGGAAATACAATATAAAATCGATGATTAATTTCATTTTCATTTTTTATCACAGAGCACCCTTCATTGTTGAATTTTTGTAAATATTGACAAAGTTCTTTTATGGCCGGAGGAAGTGCATATTAATTAAAAATGTATTATTGAAAGTGAAGGTATCTTAATGAACCTTTGACACTGGGTTATGATGTAATAGTAGACAAATGACATTATATCATACAGGTACGCGAAACTTTATTAAAATGGTTAAATATAAGCTAATTCCATATTGGGCTGGTTAATTAGTCTTTACCCCTCATACTGACCATCAGTCTGCAGCCTCGGACCAATAAGAGACATCAACCCAAGAGTTGAGCCAATATAGAATTACTTAATAATGAAACGTATAACAACATTCTTGCTCATGATGGAAATGCGCACACGTCACCGGATATGCTCTAAACATAACTCCAATGAGTCTAAATAAAGACTCGCTCCAAGTAAGAATGAATTAACAATTGTTTTACATACAATTCCTGCCACTGTTGTAATCAATTATGTAACTAAATGCATGTCAAAATCCTTTTGAATCTCAAAAATGTCAAATGTAAATACCACACATCCGGTTTTGGTTTGCAATGTGTGCATTCGTTTGTACATTTTCATGGAAACATGTCCATTCATTTTGTATAGCTTTTAAAATGATATAAATGTTTTTCTACCATGTGTTTGCAATTAGCAGAAGACTATTACGAGAGATCAGAGATAAAATCATCATCATGTCACATATTCTAAGTTTTATTTTTTCTGATAAAACAGATGAAAAAGAAGCAAAACTAACAACGCACTATCCCAATTTTCGAAACGTATCACCAATGTTTTATGCGAGAAAAATACAACGAAACCTGTGCTAGAATGATAGATATTGAAAGTATAAAAGAGGACAACTTTACAATTTTCCAATGTTTTCCAATTTCAGCATTTATTTTCTTTTTCATATTTATATCAAAGCTTTATGTTTTTTCTGTTTTTTGTTTTTTTCATTTAAATCATAAAAAAACTGTTACGTGTTAATTGCTTGGTATCTATCAAACGGCTTTGGATATATTATACGTAAAATAATTGTTCCAAAAATATACAAACTCTCAGAGGAAAAAGCAAACAAGTTTTACATTGTGTAGAAGGAAATTTTAGATGTTTTGCCATTAAAATCTTCTTACTTTACAGAAATGGGGGACTGTACAGGAAAGTGGGAAGAAATCGATTAATGGATGACATTTATGTGTTAATGTTATCGTATTTGCGTACTGTACAACACATGCGACCAAATACATCTAACAGTATTTCCTTAGAATTAAAACAATTACATTATAAAAATAAAAAACGGTATTCACTACGTAACATACATTAAATCTGACTGAACGTGATGTTTCAAAAGATTGAGTGAATTAAATAAAGTATTGTCTTGTGTTATATTGCGTTCATAGTAAATAATAAAATTATATAATTTGCTGTCAAATTATAATGCAATTAGGGCGATGAGGAAGAATCCTGTTCATAACAGATGTAAATATTAATACACTGTTACACTGTAGCGCATTCATTATCAGATTGCTCATATTCTCTGGCTAAGATAATCATAACGTCTACTAAATATTATAAACTTAATACCAAAGTTATAGTTTCGCAAACATGACGCCAAAATAAAAACTGGAGATAATTGTGTCTGTCAATAGGACTTCATCTCTTGAGCTGAAATGTGAGATAAATGTAGAGGTCTAAACAGAAGGCGCTATCACACAAGGACAAATTGTACCATACATAATTTTCCAAATTCGTCTAAGAGTAACCACTGTAAAATGATTATCTTAGCTACCCATTATTATACCAATGAAAGGGAAACTTTACTGTGCTGAAAGAACTGCAATAACAGGCTTACATTGTCTAAGTAAATGTTTTACATAGGAAAGTATCGCAGAGCGACCGAAGTTGGATTCATATATGGAATACACATGCTCTAAATAAATATCTTTCCACCGAGACTTCACAGCAAACGTCTCTCTCGTCAAGTTGATATCAATATATTTCCTTAGTAAAGGTTCAAAGTTTCGAAACTTCACAAAGTGATTTTATCAAATAAGAAGCGTTGATAGACCCTATACCTCCATATAAACCAAACTGTAAAACGTATACTAATGTAATACTTAAATAGCACACACTATTGAGAAAAAAAAATCAGCGATATGTTTGCACTTCCTGATTTATTTCTATCAGTTCATCTGATAAGTGGATGAATTCTGTAAGCCTGATGCGATGTATGATTTTTAGATTGGAATCTTTTTCCCTAACAAATTTTGTTTGTGACATCGTATTACAAGGAGTGACACAGGTGATTCAGACCAGCCTACTTGATTGTAAGAGTTTTAGATAATTGATAAAATGAATAAAATTGTCAAAATTTTACATTCGTGTGAAAGGAGATAACTGATAACTGGTTTATTTATTTTGAAAATATTTCCCTGTTTAATCCATACATGGCTGTTAATCAAGACGTCAAAAAGGAAGGCCATATAATATTCATTTGTGGAAAAACATATAAATATGAAACAATATTTTAAACACTGTTTGCACTCTTGTCACATTATTGTGAGCAATTGATGAAAAGATCGAATGCACTTGGTTCATGAAATAATTTAAATGTGTATTAAAAACCAGTAAATGAATAAGAATAAAAACAAACAGAACAACAAAGGCATCCAATAAATCTATCTACGTATCTATCTGCCATTCATCAGTCATTCCATCTATCTCTATACCTATCTATCTTTGTATTAAATTACATACTTGCCTCGTACCCTGACTCTAGTTTCTTTGACACTCCAATATCATAAAAATAAATTTTATTTTTCATAGTTTCATTTCATTTCACAGAGCTGTCTCTTTTACAATTCAAGTTTTTATCTGATTTGTAGCATTTTATTTTCAAACAAAGTATATCATCTACTTTGCAATTTTGCATTTTAATATAAATTCTTTTAATATGTTTCATGAATTTATTTTGCTTTTTGAATTGAGAAGGTTAAGTTATTATAGTAAAGAACCCCATATAGCAAAAAAAACCAAAAAAAAAAAAAAAAAAAAAAAAAAAAAAAACAAAAACAAAAAAACAAAAAAAAAACAAAAACAAAAAACAAAAAAACAAAACACAAGAGAAGACACATACTCCGGGTATCCAGAACTTAGATCAGGTAACATGGATGTGTGAGTGTAAGGTATACCACTTTTTCCGTCATGGAACATGTGTTAAATAATTATTTTAATAGTTAAAGAGGAGGGACGGAAACGGTTTATCCAAGATTCATTACGTCATCCATCTATTTATCTCTCTCTCTCTCTCTCTCTCTCTCTCTCTCTCTCTCTCTCTCTCTCTCTCTCTCTCTCAAAGTACTAAAACCAGCAACACTATATAGCCTACGATGTCGGATCTAAGAGCAGGGTGAGCAGAGTGTCGGGTCATAGGTCACTTCTGACAATTTCCCGAAAACTGTCAACTTTATGCATACACTGGCATTTTAAAAGAAAGATAATTGAGAGAGATTCCTTTGAACCAATTCCAATACATCTACACGAAAAATTAATTTTGTTTTTGCCATTTTCACCTACCAGACGCATAATTTACATAATTACCATATTATATAAAATGAAAGAAGTACATCCACTTAAGAGGTAATATACACTTCAAAACATTACAATATTGATGAATTATTTAAAGGTGAACTAAATGATAAAGAGGAAATAACCATAATCAAGGTGAAAAATCTATTGAGATCCCGTGGTTGTCAGATGAATACTCTAGTAATATCCCAATACATAAACATTGCTTTAGGTGCATAAATAATTAATCAAAACATGAGAAAATATACATAAATTACTGTATATCGCCAGTCAAAATTATCATATCAATGAAATACAATTAAACAGGTTATTACAACCAAAATAGTTTGTTTTTATGATTGTCTACACAAAGTTACATTGCGTTAAAAGGTCGTTTATATCACAAACGTGGAACAAATCACATGCAAACCATACGAGTCGCCTGCAAAAAGTATTTTTTTAAATACTGTTTGCACATATGACTTTTCATAAAAAACGATATTTCAAAGAATTAGTTTTTCAATGCATAATTACGTGATCAAATTAACCGACCAGAGGCCTTGTTTCATTTTATCATGAATGAAATGGTACCCCGATATCGTAACACATTTTCATCAAGTTAAGGTACTAAATACGGATATAGTTTCTTGGTTTCTATATCTTTTGAAATTCTATTTATGTATCTTTACCCCTTAAAATGTTCATTTTAATGTCGTCCGCTGGATTGGACAAAACAGTTTTTTCCAGTTAAGAAAATGGCTTCCCCGAGATTGAAACACACTTTCATTTGGTCATGGAGGTACTAAATATTGTTGACATTTTACTTAACATTTGCAGGTTCCTAGTATATGTTTCTAGATTATCAGATGAAATCAAAAGAAATTCTTGTTTTGTTTTGTAAATAATATATAATCAACTTCTCATACCTTTCAGGACATTTCTGATTTTTGTGATGTTACGATTGGCTCTTTCTTCTCGGACACGATACAAACTTGGACCCGATTTCCTGCATGCAATCATAATTTATGAGATGCAACGGGTGTTTAATGTAAAAAGGTCTGGGACGTTAAAAATCATTACATGTATGCAAAATTATGGGTTTGTTTCATTTATAAAGTGACTTTTGGCATTCATATCGTATATTTTAATGCAAGTTGTCATCACGTTACAATTACTATAGACACAGACCGGAAATTAAAACTAAGCTACACGATGATTTCGGCTGTCCCATCGTAAATTTTTCACATTTAAGTAGTAATATCCCGCAATCACCCGCATATGAAGTTTATATTTCACAATGATCCGATATGCCAGAGATGTTCAACATTTATGAGCATTTGATATACAGAGGTAAACTATTCACTGACAACTTATTGACATAGGGATATTGAAAACCGCGTTTGATGTCAACGTTCCGCAACTTTTACGGTCGGTATAATAGTCTAGTTTGCGATACTCTGTTTCATTAAGTGAAATATTGAGTTACCTGTCCGACGGCGGTTGCTGAGACGTCTGTACCAATTATGACGAGGATTCGTTCCTCACGTATTTCATTTTAATTTGACTGTGGACTCGGGTGTGACCGGTCGACAGGGGATGCCTACTTCTCCATGAAACCTGATTCCGCTTCTTGATTTCAAATTTTGTGATATGCCTTTGAGACACTTCTTACATGTTGTCATAATATTTGTGATATACCTTTCAGACATTTCTTACAAGTTGTCATCACGTTTGTGATATTCCTTTCAGACACAAGTTGGCATCACGTTAGTTCATCACGTTAGTTCATCACGTTTGTGATATATACGACCTTTCAGACACTTCTTACATGTCTCATTTGGAAATTAATTTCACGTCTTTCCAATGTTATCGGCAATATCTAATATCACATCGCATACTCCACTAGGGACCGTCAAGGATCGTTCCTCAGTATGTCAAATCAATTGTTTGAAGTTAAACGAGTCAATGTCCAAAACGAGATGTGGGTTACGAGAGCTATATAAAAATCTCAGATACCAAAGTATAAATATTTATGATGTCCAGGATATATGTACAAATCTGGACATAAAATCGACAAAGACAGACCTCATTAAATCAAGAAGTAGGATCAGGTGCCATGGCGGAGTAAGCATCCTCTGTTGATCGGTCACACCACAGTCAAGTCAAAATGAAATACATGAGGAATGAACAATCGTCACAATTAGTACAGACGTCTAACCAACCGCCATCGGACAGGTAACTCAATATTTTACTTAGTGAAACAGAGTAATCGAAAACAAGACAATTATACCGACTGTAAAATTGACACCAAAGTCGGTATTCCTTTATCAATAATTTGTCAGTAGTTTGCATCTGTATAAAAACTGTTCATATGTTGAACATGCCCTGGTATCGGATCATTTGTGAAAAATAAATTCCATATGCGGGTGATTGTGGGATATTAGAATTACCCGTCCGTATCTATGGTAAGTAGAATGCCTAAGTATGAAGCATGTGTGCTTGATTCTGTTGTATCTTTAATTTCAAGTTCGCTGGGATATATTGCCTTGACATATGTATGAAAATTGTCATTTTTAATTGACAAAACGTCGTCTATATATCTAAATGTAAAATGAAAGGAATTCCTTGAATCCTGTATGACAATATGCTGGTGACTTTTACAATCACTTGTCCAGTTGTTGTCTGAACCGCTCTCCGTGGAACAGATGTAGGTAATTTTAGGCAGCTCCATTGTCCGCCATTTGAATTTTGCTACCAGGGGCGCTTTGTATGGTTTCTGATCACGTCACGAGAATCCACAACCCCAACGATTGGCTGCTACGAGTTGCTATGACATTGGCTTCAAGATGGTGGCAAGGTCACTTTCAGTGAGACCTCACTTCCGGTATGACGTTACAGACGGCTCTTAGTGCGCCAATTGTTTAATCAGAAGCCAGGATTCTGATGACGTCATCAGAAGCCGTTGGAAACCGCACGTCGAGGGAAATTCAAATGACGCGCAATGGAGCTGCTTATAACTACTGATGTATAGCTTTCGTATACATTGGGTTGATTTCGAATTCAAGATAGACATGTATATTTTACAAATCACCTGCCATAAGACATGAAGGTCAGGAGTCTTCCTACAATAAAGCATTATGTTGGTCCCATGTCATTACAGCCTTGATATTGTAAAGTAATTTCATTGCATACGTACATACGTTTATAACAATGGATATAAAGCTAAACATTCATCACTAATTTTTATTGATTATCCACGGGTATTTCTTCACATTCACTCTAAGTAGATGATTGCCATATGGATGAAAAGGTTTATCTTATATTAAAAAAACAGGTACTCAAGAGAAGGAAACTACTTCCTACTCAAACAACACCAGTCCCCACATCCCCTTGGTCTGCTGTAATTAAAGTTTTCCCCTTGGTCAAAGTACATAACACCAGTACCACACCTAACCTGCACCACACACAATACTCCTAATATGGCCCTACATTAAGTGGATTAGTACCGCTCCCTTAAATAAGCTTTAAGCTCCCAAAATACCTCTCAAAGTAACACAAAATACATTAACATCTAAATAAACGTATATTATAGCATTTAACCGACCTTAATGTTGGGCAATTGCACTCAATTCTGTTAACCTCTTTTGGTACTCAGACGTGCGAGCATGGACAACTCCATGTTAAACACTTTGGTTATATCATTCGGTTAATGCATTTATTGGCATTTCTCTATAAATGAATATCTTATTCAGACTGTCCGTCAAAAATTAGGTGGACGTAAATCGTCTAAATTCAAAGTTCTATAGCCGTTGTGACTTAGCAGCTGTGCCTCACTCCCCACCTCGGACCCGGGGTCTCCACATGCATCGGACCAGATCCACAAGACACAGAGGAGCCGGTCGATGATCTACCAGAAGGTCCCTCCCATTCGGGAGTCGAGGGCCGACCAACCCAGGGAGAAGAGAACCCTAAACCGGCCAACGCCACCACCAGATCCTCAGCTCAAGCCTACTCCGAAGGGGCGAGCACGTGTAACAAATTCCATCATGGTTGCACGTTAAACACAAGGAGCCTCTCCGGAGCTACAGGGGTAGCACCAGTGTGTGGTAAGGGCTTTGAGACGTCACGCCGCACGTTAAATCAACTCCGATTGATTGAAAAAATTGGTGGCTGATGTTGAGTTCAATGTTACTTTGATGCCATATATTACTGTCTTTGGTATATCATTGCCACAACATAATTTATGTCAAAATGGGTTATACTATATGATCAACTTGGATAAATATTCATTGTGAGATACAGTTGTAACTGTCCAATGTATGGAGCATTAGATTTTGTTTAATTAAACACATCTGTCCATTGTGGTTCAGTGTTTACAAATAGTCGAAAAGACTGTTCCTAATATTAAAGCAATCGGATAATTCCCTAATTAAAGCAATACAAATAAAAAAGACATAAAAAAAAAGAAAAAAATCCCTTGATCAAATTCGTGTGCATTACGAATGGCTACAGACCATATCGTTGACGGCTAATTCCGCATTTTCAACGTATCCATGTTAACATACAGTTAACCCGCGAAAAATTATGGTTAATGAATACATCTCACTTTTATATGGTTTATTCATATTCATTTCTGGTTTCATTTGCATTCATAACAATTATGATTTTGTTAATGGATAACTAACAACTAGAGTGTAGGTTACGAAAAACAATGCATGCTCGTCTAGTTGAGTATATTGATTCGAGTATAATGATAATTTCTCTGAAAGCATGAGTGTAATAATGATTACTCATTTGTATATTCTGAAATCTTCAATTAGTATGGTATCAAATTACCGTGAAGACTTAAATGTCAATGGAGAGAGACATTTTTCATTTCATTTGCTGGTTTATAGAGTTTTCAGTTGTATGTCTGTACACATGTATTATATGTCACACTAAATCAAGATATCATGAATATGTATCACATTTTCCCTTTTATTTATTTTTTATTGAACTATTTCTTCAGTTTTATTTACTTTTTTTAAAATATGAATATTCCATTGTATTTCACTAGAATCTGTCAGAGTAACTTTATATTTTTATAATGATTCTATCGGAACGTATTGTATAAGTCGTTTTAGATATTAAAAGGAAACAAAACACTTCTGTATACAACGCGACTGAGAATATGATATTGACGCTTTTGTTGAACAAAGAACAGAGAATGCATCATTATAATTACATAAATTATTTAATTATTTATTTTATTAAGGTTTTACATATGCATTTAATACACTAGCGATAAGATAAAATGCCCAAACTTTTATGTGTTGATTACAATTTTACTTTGATATGTCAGAGCGCACACAACTACACAAAAGATAAGGCAATCATTTTTACAGACTGTCTTCGTAATTCAAACTGAATGCATTGCATATACGTTTTGCATGTCATAAAACTATTATCACAAGTTGAATGGAATTAATACGTAAAGAAAATGATATCACATATAGTATACGAGTAAATTACAAAGGAAGTACCATCTATTTTGTATTAATCTAAAACCAATAAAAATCATTAAAATCCTTTTTGTACGGACGGCTAGGGAAATCATTTTTTATTATGGTTCTAAATTTTTGAAGATTTAATTATGTTGTGAGATATTTTATCTCTACATTGGTAAACTGGATTATGTAATGAGCCCTACTTACGCGTAACATTGTACCTAACCCAAAGTGCATACTACTATGATGATGATGATGATGATGATTGTGGTGGTAGTGCTGGTGTTGTTGATAATAATAATGATAGTGGTGGTAGTGTTGTTGCCGTTGATAATGATAATGATAGTGGTCGTAGTGTTGTTGCCGTTGATAATAATAATGGTAGTGGTCGTAATGCTGTTGCAGCTGATAATAATAATGATAGTAGTGGTAGTGTTGTTGCTGTTGATAATAATAATGATAGTGGTGGTAGTGTTGTTGCTGTTGATAATAATAATGATAGTGGTGGTAGTGCTGTTGCCGGTGATAATAATAATGATAGTGGTGGTAGTACTGTTGCTGTTGATAATAATAATAATAGCGGTAGTAGTGTTGTTGCTGTTGATAATAATGTTGATAGTGATGATGATGGGGAGAGAAGGAGTGTTAACAAAAGTAACTAAAAATAATAAAAAGCTTTGATTATCTAAGCACAAGTTCCACGAACATGATCATTTCTTAAGAACTACTGACACTATTCCCCTGGCATTACGTTTACATATATCATTACACAATATTGAAGGTCAAGATCAGTAGGACATTCCACGTGATTCCATTATGATATCACAAAATTCAAGGTCGATTGCACACTGCAACCCTTAACAAAAACAAATACTTAGTTACTAACGGCAGACAGATAGTCCCATTTGATGTGTTTTCGTAATTGATTTATTACGTTATTCTATCTTAAATTCATCTTATCCTTTGGAAGATAAATTACTGTCCTTTGCACTCTAATCATTAGTTTACCTTTAAATTTGTTATCACGGTTACGAAATCAACACAAAAATAGCCGATAGTATTACTGGTCGTAAACACATGGTATAGTAAAGTAATTCACAATCTTCCAATCAATCACAATATAGGCATTGGCCAATTGAATCATTAAAAATAGAAGACTATAGTTATGATATAAGTTAAATCATTACGGTATGTCTTCCATTAGATAACACTAGTTACGTAGCTACCCGGCCTGATTTTCAGATTTGATAAACATTTATATCATAGTTATTTGATTCGCAATCGAAGTTCTTCTTACCTGACCTATCTACCAGATGAAGTATGTTAATTACAAGTCAAAGTTTAAAACAGATCAAACGAGCATGTACCATCGTATACCTAACGGTTCTGATCGCCAGTGATAACTTAAAATAACACCAAAGTTACCCTATTTGTTTTTTACCCCGGAACATATATAGATATGATTAGTAATCTACTTTTGTAATTAAAAATAGCTCATACTTTTATACTATACGAAATATCAACATTTGAAAGTAAGTAAAATATCAAAAAAGAGTTTTAGCATCATTTCATTTTGGAACTTACCCATCTGTGATATCGTTAATATACTAAACACTGATGTAAAACCTCTGTACATACTGTCCTAGTACTTGAACTAAACCTTCAACAGCATCAAAAACAAAAATGAAGATTTTATAGGTTTCAACTGTTAACTGTATTTAATAATCAACACAGTTTTCTCATTATTGCAATACTATAAATCTTCGGTCATATTATAACGGAAATTCTACTGGAACACTGAAAATTTACAAATCTGTATTGCTGTATTCCAAAGTAACATATTTTGGTTTATAAAATTTATAACTAGACACAATAAACCTCGATGAATTATTTATATTTATTTTGATATTATATATTGTATCTTCGTAAATTTGTTTACCACATTTAGTATTCTACACGCTTGATAAAATACCCGATTACTTCAGCTGTAAATGTTGTGCCAAAAATATAATTCAACCCTTGGAACTACAAAACGTGTGTTAACATGGATCAAGTATAGTTAAAATTTTACATTTTAAATGCGTTTTGATGCACATTTTCAATGCGGAATGTTTCAAAACTGTAAACTAGACAGCTTCCCCTAACAAAGAGCAAATCTGTAAACACTACACATCACACCAACCTTGTGTCAAACTCGGAATCAAGGATCTTTTACCAACAAATCATGATTTTAATACATAAAAGGACTTCACGAAATTGTTTGGCTGTATATTTATTATTTATCCTAAAGTTTCTGTTCATTGCATTTGAAAGCAACATACTTCCAACAAAAGATGTATGTGTATACATTATGATAATTTCACGCCCTACAAATAGATGATAATGTTCACTGCTTTAATTTTACATATAGTACTTCGTGTTACCGTATGTGCCCCTTTTCCGAAAAAAAAATTTAGCGAAAATAATGTGTTCTTTGTTTTCTCTTGTCTTTTGATGTTGATACTTACTTGCTTTATGTTTTACAAATGATCAAATAGTCAAGCTTGACATCATTAGTTATCGCAGGTGAGGAATGAAACAGTACTTCAGTGCTATTGATTAACCTGAATACTCTAAAAGTTAATATGTGTCGGAAACAATCAAATAGTCAATACGTGGTAGAGTAAGGTAATGTCCAGGAAAAACCATAGACAGTCCAAAATGACCTATTTATCGGGTTACTATTTATGCTATGGGCTAATATTATGTATGGATCCGCTTTTATGTAAATGAACACGTGCACTAATAACTAAATATAGGAAATAGCAAAATCGTGAAATTGACCTCAGGTAGTGAATAATTATTTCATAATTGCATTGGGTTAGTATTGCTTTTCAATATTTTCATACCGTCTCAACTTATTCAATATGTCAACAGAGACACAATATCAATTATTTAAGGAAATACTGAAATAAATCATTCTGTAGGGAGGTCTTGAAAAAAGGTGTTCAACGTTATATCCTGAAATGCGAATGCATCAAAACATCAGACGCTCGCACTTAATCAATCGGAACGAATTACCTGTGTCGAGTCCTTCAACTGAAAAATCGCCAATGCCACTGAAGTTTCAAACGTATAGCGTGCCATCCCACATCATTTAATGGGTACACAGATATATGTTTATATTCACGAATAAATTTGGCGTGTCTTCAAATCCATGCATTTAATTTTCGATGGATTACTGTGATTTATTGATTGCAATAATATATGCAAATTTAGAATTAAGACTAAATGTTAAGTGCTGGTAAGAGCTAGAATAATCAAAACAACCAAGTGACTTCAGGAAATAATGTTATTGTGTCAAAACAGTACGGATGTCTGTAACAATTAGCATTCTATATCTGATGACATGTCTAACTTACGGACAGGACATTCATCTGGGTAAGTATTTTGAAGTCAATCAGAATTATCAGTTCTTATGCTGTACCATATTTTAATTTTTAATTTTTCACCGATGTTATCCATAAAACAATGATATCAAATATGATAATTAAAATCATTATTTTTATTTTCACACTTGCATGTTTAGATAAATATATACTTTTTGTTTCTTTTTAAAGGAATACTAACAAGCCCCAATGGTACAAGGGATATCGGTGCTATCACAGAGAACATTCTTGCAAATAAAAGTCTCGATGTAAACTATTTTGTAACTGATAAGGAGTACTCGCTCATCGACTTGTTCATGAAAGGTAATATTGATTAAATTAATTAATTAAAATCATTTGTTACCTGATATGTATACCGAATAATGCATATCACTTTCTTTCCAAATATTAATGTATGGAAATCCATGGGTTACCTATTTTTATACGCGTTTTAATTTATAAAAAATGAATTTCAATAATGTTTACGGAGATAAAAATGAATATGACTTTGATATACATATATTTATTGATAAACATTCAAACACCATTGAAGGCATAACATTGTATTTCACAAAGTCTTAAGGTTATCATTGTATTATTAAAAAACAAGAAACGGTCTCAGATTTAAGAAATTAACTCGATTCAGTGTATATATAAATACAAATTTATTAACTTTGTCATCAAACTAAATTTAGAAAGATTTCAGAATTATTGTTTGATGACATTATTCATCTTTTCGCAGATGGCGTGAAAAAGAATTCTGACGAAATATTACTGCTTGACACAAGGTCTATTCCGTCGCCATATATTTGCTTTATGGCTGACGCTTTGGGGTATACATACGCAGTGACATCGCTAAACTATATTGACAAATGTAAAACGGTTGAGTTAAGTCTCTCAATTACGGATTACATAGATGCTGCAATACAGATATTTGAATATGACAACAAAACATTATCAGAGGTTGTTTTTCTGCTTGAAGAGAAATATGGTAAGTTACACCTGAATAAAACATTCTTAAAAACTTCCTTATATTCTAATCCAATATATCTCTCTTCCAGTCTTTTAGTATGTGTGTGCATTGCAAATAAATTTGTCTCTGTGTGTGCATTGCCAATCATCTCTCTCTCTCTCTCTCTCTCTCTCTCTCTCTCTCTCTCTCTCTCTCTCTCTCTCTCTCTCTCTCTCTCTCACGTCTCTCTCTCTCTCTCTCTCTCTCTCTCTCTCTCTCTCTCTCTCTCTCTCTCTCTCTCAGTACATGTGTGTTGCATTGCCAATCAATTAATTCTGTATTTGTATTGACGTCCACCTCTCACTTAAAGTATAGCTTTAAAACAGAAAGTCATTTCTATTTAGGGATCTTACTTTGGTGTTATCTCATCATATAAGATATATCACCTATATAAGATATATCATCTTTATAAGGTATATCACCTATATAAGATATATCACCTATATAAGATATATCACCTATATAAGATATATCATCTTTATAAGGTATATCACCTATATAAGATATATCATATCACCTATATAAGATATATCAACTTTATAAGGTATATCACCTATATAAGATATATCACCTATATAAGATATATCATCTTTATAAGGTATATCACCTATATAAGATATATCACCTATATAAGATATATCACCTATATAAGATATATCATCTTTATAAGGTATATCACCTATATAAGATATATCATATCACCTATATAAGATATATCATCTTTATAAGGTATATCACCTATATAAGATATATCACCTATATAAGATATATCATCTTTATAAGGTATATCACCTATATAAGATATATCACCTATATAAGATATATCATCTTTATAAGGTATATCAACTATATAAGATAAATCATCTTTATAAGGTATATCACCTATATAAGATATATCATCTTTATAAGGTATATCACCTATATAAGGTATATCACCTATATAAGATATATCATCTATATAAGATATATCATCTTTATAAGGTATATCACCTATATAAGATATATCACCTATATAAGATATATCACATATATAAGATATATCACCTATATAAGATATATCATCTTTATAAGGTATATCACCTATATAAGAGATATCACCTATATAAGATATTTTACCTATATAGAATATATGACCTATATAAGATATATCATCTATATAATATATATCATCTTTATAATATATATCATCTATGTCGTTTTTAATGTCTTTTTTGTCGGTATTTAGAAAGTTAACCGGCTTCATTATCATCTGTTGCTAAAAGGAAAAAATCTCATGAGAGATTTTAGAAGATAATATAATTATGTAAGGGGTTTTTGTTCTTTTGAAAAAGTCAGGTTAATATATTGATAAAGATTTGGCACGGTTTATCACTAATCTTTATTAAACTTCAAAGACACAAAAGCCTAAATATATGAACAATAATGCACACGACTTTTACAGTATCCATTAAATAAACTACATTATGATCTTTCTACAGATCTAGATTCGTCGGTGTTCCAAAGAGGAGACAAAGGTGTTGTAAATATCATGGCGTTTACTCTTCGAGATGGCAATTTGACCTCCAATGTACTGCAATCCTTGACAAATAGTGACACACAAATTTTCATTATTATTGCATCATTTTCAGCCATAGAAGAATTTTTCTCTAAGGTATTTCAAACTTTACGTTACAAAGTAATGTTAGACTAAATGTTTTTAATTTTCATTGTTTTAGAAAAAAAGATAGAAAATAATGACGTGTCGTGCCAATAGATATAATCATCATCATCATCATCATCGTCGTCGTCACCATAATTATCATCAGTATCAAACAAAATAAACATAACACATATAAAAATAATTTATAAATGAATATTGAACATGAAATAAGTTTTATGGTTTTTTCGCTAGCTAATTACTATGCATTTTTCGCTAGCTAATCAATATTTATTTTCCTTTATTTCGACAGTTACAAAAGTTTACCATTTACAGACATGATCATTGGGTTGTTGTACCCTTGGGTGACTACAATTGTCCAACTATAAATTTAACATATTTCTCCTTCGTTTGCCTTCATCATAAACGTCTTCCAGACGACAATTCTGAATTGTCATCTGCTTTTTTACCTGTAAGTATTTACATCATTTATATACATATTATGTTATTTAATTTATATGGTCTTGGGTATATGTTCGGATTGTTTTCTTTCTAATGTCAAAAGTTAACTTAGGTATTTGTAATGTTCACTAACGCGACTTATAATTCCCTGATCATTTTGACATTGTATTATCACAAAAGTATGCGAAAAACATTATGTACTCTCATTATTTTATTTGCTATTCAAAGACTATCTCCAAATATAATTACCGTATAAATCAATATCATATAATATCTTACATAGTAATGTATTTTATATACTCATTTTAAAACAAAATATAATTTTCAGATGGATCAAGTGGTGTATAGGAAATTTCTAAAATTTCTGACATCAGTCATTTTGAAAGGAAATGATTCAGTACAATGGGAGCAGATGTACTTATCTGAGGTAAGTAAGACTTTTTATTTGATTTTTTCTACTTTTACTACTTGTACTGGATGTATCTATACATTCCTTCAATTGGTTGGTAAAGATTAGCACACTGACTTGTATTTGATCATATCGAGTTGAATGAGAAACACACAAATAAGAGCTATACAAAGGCATTGAATATCATATATTCCTATATATACATTGTGGACATAATGTCAGGTCCAGCTTAGCATGTATATACAAATAGTTAGGTTGAATTAATCAATTGCACGTTTTGCAAGCAATTTTCATAAAATATATATATAAATTTAAGAATTGTGATGCATGTGTATACCGGGTATCTCTGTTTTGTTATTGTATATTAATCTAAGTAGTAAAGTAAAAGAGGGATGATTTTAAAACAAACACACACAGCTAATGCCCCTAAAAACAAAATTTTGTTTTAAAAAATATACATTTTGATGAGAAATAGCTTATTGCGGTAAACATTTAAATAAAGTGTCAATTATTCCAATGTCTTCATTAAATGATGTAGAAACTCTCTCGATTGAGATCATTTTGCTGTTGGGCTGTAATTGGGAAAAATCTAAACACTCCTTCAGTTGGTTGATCAAGATTAGCACACTGATTTGTTTTTTAATCTATCAAATTGAATGAGAAACACACAAAACGATTAATACAATGACGGTCTTACAACATTAATTATGGGAAGATATGAAAATCTATTTTAGCTTTTTTATCAATTATGTCCGGTGTTCACAGGATTCGTGTGGTAGGTACGGGGCCTCCTGTTGGATATTTCTTTGGTGTATATGTTTTTCTGCCCTATTTTGTTTATATTCATTAACAGAATCTTTAATATTTGCATTGAATGTACATGAAAATATCCTTAGTGTAGTATGCCCATGTGTCAAATACATATTTATGTATGCTAATAGAATTGTAAGCAATTCTCTATACACCACATACTCATTAACTTATATTGTGACGCCAAAGCTTGTGTAGCTTGTCTACACCCTGGGTATGGACAGAGAAATGGCGACCTGGCAAAATGGTAGTTACAACTACCAAAGGTGATGGAATATCTCTATCGTTCACCACATTTTTTTCTCATTTTCACCGCTGGTCAATAGTACAGTCACACGTTGATTGTGTTGCAGATATTACAGACCGCAGCAGAAAACTTTAAAACCCAAGGTGATTTGTCAGTGCTTTACTTGACTAAAATGCATACATCCAATGGAACAGTCAGCAAGCAGTTAGTGAGTATCTGTATTGACTATTACTTTATAATAATAGACTATATATGTGACCAATCGTATATCTTTATATTTTTACTTTATTACGTTACTAAAAGCGTTATCCAAGAACAACATCACTCTATGGCACCTGATCCCACCTCTTGATTTCAAGAGGTCCGTGTTTGTCCATTTTAACTAGATTTGTACCTATATCCTGGACATCCTAATGGTTTATACTTTGGTAACTGAAATTTCTTTTATCTAAACTAAAAAAAATATTTGAAAAGAAAACAAATGTCTACTGAATTTAAGTCAAATGGATGTGCTCTCTTACGGAATATTTTTGTATTTTTGTTCTTTTGTATGTGATGTCAAATGGAAATAAAAGTTTTAGATTAATATTATAGTGAGTCATAGGGGTTGACAATATTCTGTGTCAATAGTTAAATCTCTATAAAGTTATCAACTCTTAAGTCGGGTGCGAATGTAATATCAAGGGAGAAACTAATTGATATATATAATTATATCATTTCTGCTTGTTCGACTATATTTCATTAGCAGTTATTAATGCTATTAGAAATCCTTTTTAATTTCGGATTAGAGAGAGTTGGAATAAAAACCCGATATGCAGATTAATCATGTTTGATCGCCTGGGACGTAATTGTTTATCTGTTTCTATGTAAGTCAATTTACAAACTTCATTTATATTGGCGATATATTGGTTCTGATGATCCTATGGACTAAGCTTCCGTAATTATATAGCATTATAATTTTTATTTTCCCATGAATCAATATCAATTGTTTTAAGTGTTATATTGAACTATTATACATTCTTTTGATACGTAGATCTAATCTGGTTAAATGCTAAGAAATATGATAACAACATACTTCTTTGGGGCAGTGGTTGATCATTTGTTGGGTCTTTTTTGTTAAACTACAACTTTGGAATTTTTAACAATATTCAGATCGTAGATATTGAAGTACATCGGTCACTTTGACTCAATTGTTAGTTCGTTGATATTGAGGTATATCGGTCACTTTGACTCAGTGGTTAGATCGTGGATAGTGACGTACATCTGTCACTTTGACCCAGTTGTTAGATCGTTGATATTGAGGTACATCTGTCTCTTTGACTCAATTGTTAGATCGTTGATATTGAGGTACATCTGTCACTTTGACTCAGTTGTTAGATCGTTGATATTGAGGTATATCTGTCACTTTGACTCAGTTGTTAGTTCGTTGATATTGAGGTACACCTGTCTCTTTGACTCAGTTGTTAGATCGTTGATATTGACATACATCGGTCACTTTGACTCAGTTGTTAGATCGTTGATATTGAGGTACATCTGTCACTTTGACTCAATTGTTAGATTTGATGTTGAGGTACATCGGCTTTTTCGGCGCAGTGGTTGGTTATGTCACCTTGGTTCGATGACTAAACGTTGAAAGTGACGTTCGTGGGTCGCGTTGACTCGATGTTTAGAACGATAAAATTGACGTACACCAGTCGCTCTGTTCCAATGGCTAAAACGATTTTAGAATGTATATCAGTCGCTTATGATCTATATTTAAGTCATTAATAGTGCGATACGTTGATCTCTTAGACTCGGTGATTAGAATGATGATAGAGTTAAACACTGTTGCTTTGACTCAATTGTTAGCTCATTGTTAGTTACGCAAGTGAATCGCTTTGCTGTAATTGTTAGAGCTCTGTTAGCGACGTACATCGGTCGCTTTGACTCAACGATGAAAGCGATTATGGTGATCTGCATCTTTCGCTTTGATATAATGGTTTGATCGTTGATGGTGACGTACGTGGGTCACATTGGCGCGATAGTTAGAGCGTTGGTAGTGACGTATATCGTTCACTTTGGCTTAAAGGTTAGAGCAATTATATTGATGTACATCCGACGCTATAGTTCAGTTGCAAGAACACCTTAACTTTTAGGTATTGATCCTTTCTTCAATAATTGTCGTCATAATGACTGAAAGTGACGAGATTTCAACTCACGTGTTAGAACCTTAAATTGGTATCGATACACACCGAAACTCGTGGCAAGTCAGCTATAGTAATTGATGACTCCATATAAAAAGAATTTGGTTTATATAATGTAGATAATGATGACCACCTCGTCCATAAGCATTGTGTACTTCTACATAAATGACATACACATCATCAATTTTGTGCAATGACTTGGTAAGTGATAGCTCTACAACAGAGAAAGACATTTAAAAAATGCAGTTAATATGTTTTGTTTTATGATATTTCATTACATGTTCAATGTTATTTACTTTTTGAAAGATTGGTAATTGGACAAAACAGAATGGCGTTGAAGTGACTACAAATCCCTTTGGCTTGGTTCCTGCTGTGGTCATGTCTGTTATTCTTATCCACGTGGGTATATCATTAAATATACAAAATATATCATACATTGATGCTATAATTTGAGAATAAATTAAAGCTGATATTGTTAATTTTAATAAAAAAGACGATGACACTTCACATGTATATAAATATATATCACTGTGATGGTCCCAACTATATCATGATAGATCTTACATCTGATAACAACTTTATGACATTGAATGTAATTTGGAGTATTGAAAATATGACCTTATTTCCCAATTTTATGTGGACAACTGATATGTAATTGCTATAATTACACACTTTTAAAAGTAGTAATTTTGAGTAATAATTTCAGGAACCTCCATTCGTCAAACGAATACGTTCTGGAAATCAAACAAAATATGAAGGCTATACCATTGATGTACTTAATGAAATAGCAAAGAGAATGAAATTCAAATATTTTGCAAAAGAGGTTCCGGATGATCAATATGGCGTCCTCCTTCCTGATGGTACATGGACGGGCATTATAGGTGAAATAGCAAAGGGGGTGTGTATATAGTAACAAATGTTTCTAAACCATACAATAACTGTATCATACAGCCTTTAAAGTACAATCAAACAAGAGATGTAAGCTGTAAAAGTTGAGATGTTTCTTCGTACATGTACGCACTTTTGAGACTATGCATCATGCTTGCTATATTAGTTAACACGCACTGATATCATTATATATGTGTCTAGTCAATGTAATGCAGACCTATTCATTAAAGGAATATTTTGTTTGATGTACATGACGCGTTTAGGTTTTTACTTTAACACTTTTATTATAAACATTTGTATTTAAATGTAATTAGTACCGACATTATGTATAAAGTAAACTCGCTTTGTCCACCGGTATTTCAATTTTTTTCATATATTTCTTTGGAGGCTGGTGATCTCGGAGCAGGCCCAATATCTGTGACTGCAGAACGAGAATCTGTCATTGACTTCACAGCTCCATATTATGATTATGCTGGACTTCAAATTTTGATAAAGGACCCGGAGAAACAAAAGTCATTATTTGTGTTTGCCAGTGCATTCACCGAATATGTCTGGCTTACATGGGCTTGTGTGCTTTTCCTGACGGCAATTTTATTATTTGTTTACCACTGGCTTCAGTTTCGGAGGTATAAAAAGATGAATGCTGACCACAGAAAAGAAAATCCGTTTAACCTGAAAGATAGTTTCTGGTTTGTGATGGCATCTATTACTCTTGCAGGTGAATTGATCATTAATGGAGAGAGAGAGAGAGAGAGAGAGAGAGAGAGAGAGAGAGAGAGAGAGAGAGAGAGAGAGAGAGAGAGAGAGAGAGAGAGAGAGAGAGAGAGAGAGAGAGAGAGAGAGAATTTTTTTTTTTTTTTTTTTTTTTTTTAAACATTTTATTGACAAAAGCACGAGACATATGGTCCCAAAGACAGGTCCAGGCTACCTGTGAGACATCAGACAAACACAATAAACACAAAGTAGACACATACATGTACCTGATACAAATAATACTTTGAACTTTGAACTTAAGTGCATATACGTATATATACAAACACACACATATACATATACACACACATACATATATACATACATATACACATATATACATACATATACCTCCCTCTTCATTTATATTCAAAGACATGCATGCATTTATCTAAATATTTATACATCAATTTCATAATTTTTGTTCATGCAAAAACATACTAGTACCTACATGTATACACACATAAATAAACATGCATAAACATACATATACATACATATGTATATTTACACACACCACATATCACTGTAACTCATTTTTTATTTTTGATATTATAATATTTATAATAAAAAGTTCAGTCTATTAAATAAGCAAACACTGCCACTGGCCCATACATATTCTAAACCATACCCACTATTAAAATATGTATAAATAATATTATTTTAACTTTCTAAATTACTTGTATTTTTCATGTTAATATTTTCACTAGTAATATTCTTTTAATATGAATGTCAATTTATACTCTTTATATATCTTAAGTATTATCATCGTTTTTTTATAATGTATACAGCTATGTCAAACTACAAGTACATTTGTAAATATATATAATAAATCATCATTTACTTAATATAATATTGACAACATGCTTCCCACTTCCAAAAGCAAAGACATGCATATCATATATGTACATTACAAATTAGTTTAATGTTTGCTATATATCTTTACTTGTGCATATACATGCAAAGTAATGTGTAGAAACATACATTCAACATACATGCATCCACCTCTACAATTTAAAAACATGTTGTCATTACCTGCAGATGCACACATGTATACATTTTAGAAAGTATATATTGACTGAATTAATATAATTGTATAGGCAACTTTTATAATTCAAGTATATTTTTAACTTTAGGTTCTATTATATTTTACTTATTTATTCTTTTTTTCATATTAGTCCTCCTGCCCCACCTGTAAGTATATATACAGTGACTTTTAATTTTTGCAAATTTTTGAAAAATAATTTTTTTCATATTTGACACAATATTGACCATAATGTTACCTTATAACTGAGTATAATTTAGTATTATAATTACATAAAAAGAAAAAAAGAATTCTTGTAAACTTTTACATACCTGCATACATATACATTATGATATAAATATACATATACATGCACCAGCATGTGCACATCATGTACACATATACATTGTTAATATATCACACATGCATGCTACAGTGTAGCTCATTGAAAAAGATTTTTCCACTGATCCCACTTTTTTTCAAAGTTTTGTAAATTACATGTTTTTTCTGCAACAAATTTTTTCTGCAATAAAGCATTGCTTCATATATTTTTGTAATGGGATGATGTTTATAATGATATTTTTTCTAGTAGAATAATATATGAAATATTTTGTCTGGATTATTATTGAATTTATAGGATTACTTGGTGAAACAGTATCTATTTTCCCAAAAAGGATATCCGATTCATTAAAAATTATATTTAAATTCACCTTATTTAAAATTAAGTCTGAAAGATCACTCCACAACCTTCTTATACCATCACATTGGCAGAATAAATGTTTTATTGTTTCCTCTGTTGTTCCACATATTTTACATTTATCATTATTTGTGATTCCAATTTTTTTTAGATAATAGTTTAAGGGGAGAATTCTGTGTTGTAGTCTAAATTGGAACCATTGTAGAGTTACGTCTTTTGTTGTTTTAAAAGGAATTATATATTAAGAAAGTTTTGCTCGTTTTCCCACTTATATTCTGATGTAGGTTTTATGATATTATTATATGTCATTAAAATATAGTAAATATTTTGGCATCCTTTTTTATCATTAATTAAAATTTTTACAAATGTTGGTATTGTTGGTCTTTCAAAGAGAGAGAGAATTTTGATGTGATTGAAATTTATGAGATATTGGGGGTATTAAACAATTCAATATCAACATAGAAGAATTATCTATTTAGACAATAATATTTTTAAAAGGTTTTGACACAAAACAGGCGAGTGGCAAGGGCTTTGAGTAGTCACGCCGCACGTAAAATCAACTCTGACGGACTGACTGACACAAAACTTTTTCGATGCTTTTTTGCTGCGAATCATTGTTATCGTAATTAATTTAGTTTACATTTCACAAATTAATGTAAAAAAATCTAAAAATAAATATTTGTTCTCTTTTAAGGTCCAGAGCGAAACCCCGTCACTTTTTCGAGTCGATTGCTAGTTGCTGGATTTTGGTTCTTTTGTCAAATTATGATGGCTACGTACACAGCTAATTTGGCAGCCTTTATGACGTCATCACGTTTGAAGACTCCAATTGAATCTTTGGATGATCTTGCCTCCCAGAGTACTATCAAGTATTCTGCATTAGCTGGTTCTGTCAGTGAGACGTACTTTGTACGAATGTCCAACATTGAAGAAAACTTCTACTCTCTCTGGAAAGACATGAGCTATTACTCAAATTCCGGAAACGCAATGAACGATTATGCTGTATGGGATTACCCTCTAGGGGATAAATATTCCAGAATTTTGAGTGTTATCAATGAGACGGGCTTTATAACAACATCTCAACAGGGATATGCCAGAGTACTCCACGAAGATTTTGCTTTTATACAAGAAACTCCGATGCTGAAGTATGAAATGAGCCGAACATGCGGACTCATGACTGTGGGACAGCCCTTTAGTTCCAAACCTTATGCTTTTGTACTTCCCGAAAATTCGCCGTTAGTTGAAGAATTTTCTAGCACGTACGTATAGTTCTACAATCTAATATTTCGTCATTGCGATCAGAAAGAGACTATAAATAACTGTCAAAGACGTTGTTACAGTCATTGATACGTTATTGACATCTAGACATGAAGAGTGCAATACAGGGAATTACTATTCTAGAGTACCCGATCTCACCTCTTAGTATTTGTCCAATATTAAACATGTTTGTCTTTTGACTACTACTACTACTACTACTACTACTACTACTACTACTACTACTACTACTACTACTACTACTACTACTACTACTACTACTACTGCTGCTGCTACTACTACTACTACTACTACTACTACTACTTCTACTACTACTACTACTTCTACTACTACTACTACTACTACTACTGCTGCAGCTACTGCTACTACTACTACTACTACTACAACTACAACTACTACTACTACTACTACTACTACTACTACTACTGCTGCTGCTGCAACTACTACTACTACTACTACTACTACTACTACTACTACTACTACTACTACTACTACTACTACTGCTGCTGCTGCTACTACTACTACTACTACTACTACTACTACTACTGCAGCTACTGCAGCTACTGCTACTACTACTACTACTACTACTACAACTACTACTACTACTACTACTACTACTACTACTGCAGCTACTGCTACTACTACTACTACTACTACTACAACTACAACTACTACTACTACTACTACTACTACTACTACTACTACTACTACTACTACTACTACTACTACTACTACAACTACTACTACTACTACTACTACTACTACTACTACTACTACTACTACTACTACTACTACTACTACAACTACAACTACAACTACAACTACAACTACTGCTGCTGCTACTACTACTACTACTACTACTACTACTACTACTACTACTACTACTACTACTACTACTACTATGTTACTACTACTATTACTACCACAACTATCAATACTACTACTACTACTACTACTACTACTGCCATTATTATTACTATTACAATTATTATTATTATTATTATTATTATTATTATTGTTATTATTATTATTATTATTATTGATTCATTTCCAGGATTCTTCAGTTGCAGTCAGAAACAATTTTAACTAATCTTAAAGAAAAATGGTGGAAAAATGGTACCCTAAAATGCTCTGAAACGAGCGAAGAAAATTCTGGACTGACAATGAACGCTCTTGGTGGGATATTTATAGTTACCGCCGGTGGCTGCGTACTTGGTTTCATTTTGCTTGGACTTGAACTTGCCATTCATAAATTTCAAATGCACAGGAAAAAGAAGGTAAATGTGCATATATAAAGGCACAGTCCTACAGACCTAGACAGATAAATACACACATACAAACAAAGACATATATAGACACACAGGTGTATAGACATACGGACAGATATAGACATAGATACACAAATATATGTACAGAAGAACATATACAGATATAAATACACACATTGACATATAAGCATATACAGCCCCACATATATATACTCCTTTAGTCCCGTTAGTTTAGTTTGTCAGTTGAAGACAATTTATCTTTACTGTAATTCAGTATAAGGGATGTAATTCATTCATGAAATCACCAAATCAATTTCTCTGAGGAAACGAGGATTAATCGTGAGGGTGTTTATTATATGTCCCCATACATTAATGTTTGCTTTGTTTATTTTTTTGTTGTTTCAGTATAACCACGACAACAGTTTGCCTGCCCATCAGATCAACTCTTCCTCAAGAGCTCATTTAAGCGAAGAGGATGTTATTGATACAGTCAGAACAGATCAATTGGATACAAATGGCAGTAAATTTTCCAAGAATGACTTTTATTGAAAACTGCACTAAAATACTAAGTCATTCCATAAATAACATTGTTCCATCTTTATTTTGTAAATTGTCATAGTTATGCACTGAGTAAACAGTTAGAAAACACAGTGTTGACAGTGTGGAACAAAAAATGTGTTCACATATCTAAAGATTTAACAAAGTAAGGGGATTTTGTCCTATCTCTCACTTTCTGTCTCTGTCTCTCTCTCTCTCTCTCTCTCTCTCTCCCTCCCCCTCTCTCTCTCACTATATATATATATATATATATATATATATATATATATATATATATATATATATATATATATATATATATATATATATATATATATATATATATATTGAAAATTCGAGAGACATATTTACAAAGATTATCACAATATTTTATTATCGTAGCATATATCGCTGTTTTACTCATGACATACGCTGTTCACGGCCTATGGTTTTATTTAATTTTAAACGAGCACTTTTCCCTTTAATATACACATCAAAGTATGATTTAATAATAAGAACCTGTTATAAATCTCTGTTTACTCGCCTTTGAGGGAGCTCTTTGATATATATCACTTCCGCTGGAGCCTAAATTTTGTGAAATTTTGCCACTCATTTGCAGAAAGCCGTTTTTTTATCTTGTAAATTGTAACTGTGCCCTCCATAAAGCTCGTCGACTAGCGACCGAAAACGTTTACGGCGTAAAATGAGATTGACAAAAAGTTGACCTTTTTAAAATCTGTATCCTGATAATCAAGACGAATGATTAAGATGAGAATATAACATATCCATGTCTATTTAACAGGTATTTCACCAGATATTGTAACTTCAAAATGCACCCTCTCATTTTGTACTTTATATATTCTTACGTCAATGAGGTCACCGACGTCTGATTTATAGTAAAACACCCACACCCATTTTGCAACCTGTTTTGTTATGTTTCTTCAAAGTCATTCCACTTTCTCAGCTTTAAATCACGATGTAAGACATATAGACAAAGCTGTAGCGAAGAAAGAAATCTTTATTTTACGCAAGATATGTATAAACTTCCATTATTTGAGTCTTTCAAATATTTTTACAATAATCCTTTTTAATTATTCCTCACAGCTGTACATATATTTTTAAATAAAACAGTATATTTGCATATCCTATATGACTTTGTTAATCTTTTATACTCACAAAAAATTAATTAACATTTTTTTAAACATATCTGATTTTTATAACGTCCGAGACAACTATATACTAATTGGTTGGTTGCAAAACAGAGTTGCTATGTTGAATGTAACCTGAAATCTTTGCTTGTTTTGGTTCTAAAAACAATTTTTAAATCTTTACACAGAAAAATAATGTTTTAAAAATAATGGATTAGCATAATTTTAATGACAATTTTCAATGCTTAGAGTCAATGTCCTAAGACGTATCTAAATTCATGTTTCACCGTCTACTCACTGTGATACTGCTACGGGTTAAAGTATGCACATCTGACAGAAGACAAGATGTTCAAGCCTATATTGTTTGCCTAACGAGCGCCGAACAGATCCATGTATGAATTATATGTCAACACTCCAATGTAAAACTATTTAGTTGTCTCTGGTTACTTTCTGATTACTCTGTTTCACTGGATGAAATGCTGAGTTGCCTTTTCGTTGTCGTGTTGTTGAGACGTCTTATCAATTATGACGAAGATTCGTTCCTGACGTATTTGATTTGAACTTAATTATGGACTCACGGCGGGTGTGACCGGTCGACCGGGGATGCTTACTCCTCCATGGCACCTGGTCTCACCTCTTGCTTTCCAGAGGTCCGTGTTTGTCCATTATTACCAGATTTGTAACTATATCCTGGACATCCCAAAGATTTATATTGGTATGTGAGATGTTTTATATATTATAATAGTAAAATGAACTATACTTTTAACGACATAAACTCACAGAAAATGACTTTAGAGTCCCCTTGAAGCGCATTGTAGAAGGTTGATCTTACATACCATACGTATGCAGGGTCTGTAATCTACCATCAAAGTTTGAAATTGTATATCCCTTGTTTTATAAAAAAAAGATAAAAACATTTTGTAAGTTTAATTGTTATTACTTAAGAATCAATGTATGTCATCTTGAAAATTCAATTCAATGTATCAGTGTAAGAAATAAACAAAATATGATTTGTCTCAAGGACATTTTGAAGTATGTAAGTGTAATTACTACTTCAAAAGAATTACATTCTCAAAAGTGTTATTCTGATCTCAGTTTGAAGATTTGTTTAAAGTTAAGTTTATCATTTTAAACCATTGTATTAATCTTTAAGTCGCCAGAGAAGCAACCAGTAGTATTTGACGATTAGATAGAATTGTTAAGGTATACATTTAAAACTCACACAGTTTCGTGAACCTAGATGTATTGATATGGGAAATTTGTTAAACAGACAAAGACATTACTGACTGAATTGTCATTTTTAGCAGCTGTAAATGTATTTTTAAAAATAAAAAGGTGTATTTGAATTTCACATAATCTTACGAAAAACCTCACGAATAAATATGACATTTACTTTCTATGATCCAGTTCTTGCTAAGAAAGCTTAAGGCAATTTCTTCACTATCCATTTAACATATCTGAAACGTTAACAGCGCATGGCAAAATAAACTTTACTATTAATATGATGAAAAAAAAAACCACAAAAAAATGATTTTGAAGTCACCTCGAAGCGCTATGTAGGAGGTGGATTATATTTTACATACGTATGCAGGGTCTGTGACCTACCATCAAAGTTTGAAATCGTATATCTCTTCTTTTTTAGAAAAAAGATAAAACATTTTGTAAGTTTAATTGTTATTATTTAAGCGTCAATGTAAGTCATCTTGAAAATAAAATTCAATGTATCAGTTAATTAGTAAGATAAGAAATTAACAAAACATAATTTGTCCAAATGACACTTGCATTAAGATATGTTTTACATCACAATATGACTTGAAAAGAACATCGATTTCGAAGTATTTAAGTGTAATAAGTTCTTCAAAAGAATTACATTCTCAAAAGTGTTATTATGAAGTTTGATGATTTATTTAAAGTTTATCATTTTAAATCTTTGCATTAATCTAAAAGTCACTAAAGAACCAACCAGTATTTTGTAACGATTAGATATAATTGTTAATGTCGACATTTAAAACACACACAGTGTGGTGTACCCTTTTTGATGTGGGAAATTTGTTAAAGAGTTAAGCACATTACTGATAGCCGTAAGGAGAAACTTACAATTCTTCGTAGTTATTGCTTATTCCAGAGCGTGTAAATCAAATGTGAATACTTAAAATTTTAAACAGATTTTAGAAAATTTAAAGACACTATTTTTCTCGTTATCGTATTTTCAGGGTATACGAATATTCAACTTTTTACACAACTATTCCACTTGAAACAATAAATAATAAAATAGTTTGGAATCATCGATAACTGTATATTCACTAAAATGGAACACCACTCATATTCAACACATAAATACAGTTGATATCAAATATACAAATATCAGACGCCAAAGTCTAAATCTACAGAATGTCCAAGATGCATATACAAATCTGGTGAGTACTGAACAAACACAGACCTCTGGAAATCCAGAGTTCGGAAGAGAAGCCATGGAGGAGTAAGCATCCCCTGTTGACCGGATAAACCTGCCGCTAGTCCACAGTCAAATTCAAATGAAATCAGTACAGGATAAATCACAATTGGTATAGACGATTCAACAACCACTATCGAACAGGCAACTCAACATTTCATTTATTGAAAAAGAGTAATCGCAAGCAAGACCATTATACCGACCTTAAAATCGTTATAACTTGTCAGTAAGTAGTTTGCCTATATATAAAATATGCATATGTAGAACACGCCCTGTCATATCGGACCATTTGTGAGATAAAAACACCATATGCAGCTGAGTGCGGGATATTACTATGTAAATATGGAAAATTTAAGATGGAAAAGCTGAAATCACAGCGTTTGTTCTATAGCCTGGTTGTTGGTATTTTCCCGTCTGTGTCTATGGTAAGTAGAGTGTACAAGTAGGAAGCGTGTTTCATGGATTCTGTTATGTCTTAATTTATCTCAATGACAATAACACTAAACAAAAATCTGTTTTTCGTTACAATATAAAAATTTCAGATACCAAAGTATAATACAATAGGATGTCCAGGACATTTGGTTTCAAAAGAATGCCCATTTTGAAATGATTAAGTGTATTAAGTACTTCAAAAGAATTAAATTTCTTAGAGCTGTTTTCATATATATTTTAAATAAAAAAGTATATTTGCATTTCCTATATGCCTTTGTTGATCTTTTTCAATTAACAACACTTTCCGATCTTAAATATTTATCAATGCGGTGAGATCAATTAATCGGCAATTACCCTGATCGTTGTTTGGTCATAACTTGTATATTTGATCTATTGCTGAATGATCGAGTCAAAACAAATACATATATAATATTTACATTCATATGAGTACAAAATAATTCTGTACTTCTAGATACAGTCATCATATTGTATCCATACCAACTGCACATATGTCCAATAATGTTTACATAATTTAGTCTATTATTGGCAAAATTAACACATGCGAATTAAGCTATATATTGATCCTGTTTTCAGATAACAACATCAGGAAGCATTTAAGTTACCAAACTAATGTATGAAAATATCAGATACCAAAGTATAAATCAATAGAATGTCAAGGAAGATAATGATTGAAAAGGATTTCAGATAATCATGGAAGAAAACATAAAGTTTACTACTATAAGTCAGTAGTACTACTTATCAAATAGATATTCGATGTTCGCATTCTGGACCGGACAAACGAAATGTTTTAACACTGAAAGTAAATAATATATCACCAAGCTCTTCACATTAGAAGTAAAAGTAAAGAAGTACCAAAGTCCATTTGAACACGACAAATTGATACACAAATAGTCTCAAAATGAAGAAAAATTGCGAATCCCGAACGGGATGGGATCAGGTGCCCGGAGGTAGTTAGTAAAAGCACAGAAAAAATGTGAGTCTTAAGACGTTGGTCATTCGCCAAGCTCCTTGCATTAGAAGTAATAAAAGTAAAAAGTAACAACAACATAAAAGAGTTAATACTAAGACCCACACCATGTAATGCTTACATTATAACTTTGGTATTATGTTTATAATATTTACTACGTAATAAAGCCATCACTGCAAATGTATAAGTAAACAGCTTCAATCTAAAATTTTGACATTTCAACCATAGCTGGTTATTGAGCATAATCAACATAAAAAATCAAATGTTTTGCTTATCTATGATACATTTCGTCACATCAATTGGATTTCCATTTCTAAAAATTATTACTATAAACTATGATTCTTTTTTAAAAGTGTTTTTAATAATATATCGCCAAAATTCGTAAAATCTTCACGAATATAGACTCTGATCTGAATGATAATTATTGACAATTATTATTATTAATTATTGACATCTTCGATTGGTTATTTAAAGAAACAGTTGCCGTCGCTTCACTTTTACTTCTGCCTATGATCGGTATTAATTGACCAAGTAGTACTTCTTCTCTCTTCAAGTAAATTTTGTATCAACTCTAAAACATTAACAGCGTTATGAAGCTTCAAAGACTTTAAAGTTTTATCTTTTTTCCAAAATTTCTGAGCAATCTTCAATTTATGAACGATTTTGTAACATCATTTTCTCCATAACTATTTATGCTAGAGCAAATCTGTTTAAATTTTCTGAAAGTCCAAAGTGTGTAGTAGTACACATAAGTTTTAAATTTAATCTGAAAATCCCGTACAAAAAAAACCAACAGGGGCTAAAAAGGAGGCAGTTTAATTTTCAAATCAGATAAATGTTGAAATATCTCAGAAACTAATAACTTTTATAGAAATATTCAAGAGAAAATTGTTCATTTTCACAAAATAAATAAGCTAAAAACGTTTCAATTTTAACTTCTATATACAACTAGAGCATTTCCAAACATATGTATGAACCACAGAGTAATTTGAAAGTTTGAATTCAGAATAGCTACAAATCTAAATAATATTTGGGTATATTTTTAAAAAAAAAAACATGAGCTGGCAAGATAGATAGATACATAGATAGATAGATAGATAGATAGATAGATAGATAGATAGATAGATAGATAGATTGTTAGGTAGGTAGGTAGGTAGATCCATTAATCGATCGATTGATAGATAGATAGATTAATTTGTTTGTTCTCTATTAGGGAATTCTGAAAGTATGCATTTGGAATGAAATAATCAGAAAAACCAAATGAGCAGTAATTGGTTTTCGACTCAAATACACAAATGAAGTAATTCAACACGTTTTTTCTCATAACATTTTCAGTAACTGTAACGCTATCATCCATTCAATTACAAGATGTTTGAAGAGAGAAAGGACAGAAGCAATCAAAAGACTCAATATGATCGCCTTATATATCACGTTAAATTACCATTCGCTAATCTCTGACCCGCATATACATATACACTGATTTTTTTTTATAATTACTACCGATTATTTCAAACTGTAAGAATGTGTTTTACTACCTATCTCATCATCATCATCATCATCATCATTATTATTATTTTTATTATTATTATTATTATTATTATTATTATTATTATTATTATTATTATTATTATTATTTACCAATAAAAATTTGCCACTTAATCGTTCAAATAACATTTACTCGACTATATTTACATTTATTGATAAAACCATCAAAGTGATCAAGTTCTTCAAGATATTCAAAATGTTGACATAGAATGAATTATACATTGGTTATGACGTAAACCAATTTTGAAAAAAAAATATTGGAGCTATACATGGGAATCTTACCACTTGACTAAAAACAAAATATTTGAGTTCAGAAAGGAATTGGTTGTACTTCAATAGAAATTTGTATTCCAATCACAATGCTTCATTTACAAAGTGCCAAATATATTGTTTGGTTAAACTTAGTTAATTAGACACCTGATGTTTAAGTGGACGTCAGTTTTATACTTTTTGTTTCGTATGATGATGGTTTAGTATATAACATAACATGTTATCAATAAAACGTTACATTTCTAGATACGTCCAGTAATAAATGCTGATAGTCTGTGATATCAAAAATTTATCGACCCGTGAAAAGGTAAATATAATAGTATTTTCTTTATGAAACCTATCAAAATTATGATGGAAATTTAATAGTTATTGATTCAATTCAAATTGGTTGGAGTTAAATTGATTGGTTCGTTCAAATGAAGTATACTGGTTGCAACCCTTAAGGAATGAATAACATACAACCACAGTCAGAAAATAGCAACAGAACTAGATACTGGATGACTTAACAAAAGGAGTTACAAGTAAGAGCCTTAGCTTTTGGAAGTAAGACCGGTCAGTATATATGATATAGTTTCACTAGTACAAAACTTACTTTATCATGGACTTGAGTTTTGATTATTGACTGGTACTTCTTCAATTTTACTTTAAATGGAATGATAAATGATATAAAAAATGTTAATGCTAATTATATTGTATTTTCAGTAAAATGATTAAGACAAGAAGGTACACTGCAGAACGATGAATAATTGTCATTTTAAAATAAATATATTTAGACAGTTTTTATTTGACGTAGAATGTTTTGTCATAATCTTACGTATACCTGGTTTCTAATAATAAGTGTCAGTTAATGGTATATATGATTAGTGGTATGTATAATTAATGGTATGTATATTTAGACGGTTAAGGTTTTTTTACAGAAACGACAAAATAACAACATATTTAACATATTTATCATATACAACTGTCGACTTTTATGAAAAATCAGGGAATCTTGCGGTTTTCGATATATATTTCAATTATATTATTTTATTTTTATCTCTTATTTAATTACTTGATGGAGGAGAACATTATATTTACTAATGCTATAATACGTTCAAATTCTGAAACCTCGGAGTGACCTAATCGATGTATGTTTTAATATCTGACATCATCAAATCTTATAAAACCCCTGACATCATTTCTAAATGTTAAGTTCTCTATCGTCAGTAAATTCAGTAAATTAGTATTGTTGGAGTTAATTTATTTGTTTTACTTCGGACATTATCAGTATCTTTCTCTGACATTATATATAGTTGTCAGACATTATCAGTATCTTTCTCTGACATTATATATAGTTGTCAGACATTATCAGTATCTTTCTCTGACATTATATATAGTTGTCAGACATTATCAGTATCTTTCTCTGACATTATATATAGTTGTCAGACATTATCAGTATCTTTCTCTGACATTATATATAGTTGTCAGACATTATCAGTATCTTTCTCTGACATTATATATAGTTGACAGACATTATCATTATGTTATCATCAATTTGTTTGTCTGACATATCGTATATATTAGTCCGACATTATCGTTATGTTTCTCTGACATTGGATAAAGACCTAAATTATATTATATATAGTCGTCAGACACTATAATTATTTTTCTCTGACATTATAAATAGTCTTCAGACATTACCATTATATTTGTCTGACATTCTATATAACCGTCCGATATTGTCAGTTTGTTTTTATGACATCGTGTATAATCATCGGGCATTATCAATATATATTTTGCTGACATTGTATATGGTCTTCATACATGATCATTTTAATTTTCTGACATTGTATATAGTCGTCCGACATTGTATATTAAATATTGCCCTTATTTTCTCTGACATTGTATATACTCATCCTTAGTTGTTTGGTTATAAATATCTCTGAGGGACATCATGTTTCATCTCTAGTTGTTAAGTTGTAAATATCTCTGGGTAACATCATCAATAAATGTATTATACTTGGTTGTTTAGTTGTAAATATATCTGTGTAACATTAATAAATGTTTCATCCTTAGTTGTTAGATGTTAATATCTCTGGGTAACATCAATAAATGTTTCATCCTCATTTGTTTAGTGTAAATATCTCTGGGTAACAACATCAATAAATGTTCCACCTTCAATTGTTTAGTTGTAAATATCTATGGGTATTATCATTCAATATTTTATACCTATATCATGTTCCCACTTTTTGATTTACCAGGGGTTTTACAAAAAAGTGGGAACATGATAATAATTATCATGTTCCCACTTTTTGGTGAAACCAATGGTAAATCAAAAAGTGGGAACATGATATTTAGATATTCAGCTGTAAATATCTCTGGGTAATATCAATAAATGTTTATCCTTAGTTGTTCAGTTCTAAATATTTTGGGGTAACATAATCATTAAATGTTTTATACCTAGTTGTTTAGTTGTAAATATCTCTGGGTATTATCAATAAATGTTTCATCCTTAGTTGTTTAGTTGTAAATATCTCTGGGTAACATAATCAATAAATGTTTTATCATTGGATGTTTAGTTATAAATATATATGGGTGACATTATCATTAAATGTTTTATCATTTATTGTGTATTTGTATATATCTCTGGGTGATATTACAGGTACATGTATATGTTTTACAGTCTATCATTTTCTCTTCTTATATCTGATATTATTACGGGATATAACCTTTGTCAGTGTTCTAGCACTTCTGAAAAAAAAACAAACAAACAAAAAACTATGACACGCTAAGTAACCACAACTTTAAGCGTTACATCGGTGACCTCTGTATTGTCTTTATAAATTATTTATTACTTAATTCAGGTACTGTGTGTGTGTAACTACAAATGTCTGAAATAAACTTTGTTGGACTTCAATTCAGAATGTTAAAAAACATATAACAATCGATAGGCATGCTGACCTAAAGTCGGAAGTACTTTTGAGGTAGTTTATATTGTATTAAATAGACAGCAAAAGGGAAAACTAGAAATACAGGACGCTTTTAATTGAGGGTTCAAATTCAAATAAATTGGGAATGCTGTATTTTCAGTATTTAAACAAAGTAAATTTGACATCATTTCTTACTGTATATTTACAGAATTTTCTGTGTTTCCCTGGTGTCCTGTTATTCCTGGTTTACTCCTTCGAAATCGACGCTAAACACCAAAAACTTCGATTGTTTTTCTGCATTATAAATTCGGCAATTTTCAACAATGACGAAAGATCCATTAGAATGTGGTTGAGGCAGAACATCTTTAGAAATGAAGTTCACAGAGATAACAGTATTGATTGTGTGGCTTTCCAGAACTGGACAGTGTGGAACATTTTCGTTAGGTGAGATTGATAATTGTTCTTAATTTTAAAAAATATATAAATTGTATATATAAATAATTCAATTCTATTGTATCTTGCGATGTGATTTCTTACACAAGAGAACCACTGTGAACTCAAAAGAACGTAAAACACAAATATCATTTTGACTTGATACTATGATTAATACCACTCAAAGGCAACTCAATCAGTGTATCAGTTCGTTCTGATAAAGTGGCGCTAACGAAATCTCATGTTCATTGTTCACTGATTAAAGGATAATATATAAAACATAGATATATATTTCTTGACACTTCATTATAACTTATTTGATTTTTATTTTACGACACATTCAACAATTCTTCAGTTATATTGTAGTGGCCAGTTTTAATGATGAAGGAGAGAAACCGGTTAAAATATACGCGGGAAGAGACCACTTGCCTTCCGCAAGTAAACTGGCAAACTTCCTTACAAAATCGGTAAAGGCTCCAGTGGGCGGCCACGGAGGCCCCCTTAACTATTACTAATGAAAAATTTTCAGGTTTTCTGTGGGATGAAATATTTCATAAAAGAAAATATGTTGAATTAAATCAAGAGTTTTACAAGGTATTGTTCAAAATTCCAAATTAAAAGTGATTCCAAACATTTTCGACTATAAATATTTCAGAAGTCATGACACATCGGTTATGATATTGACAACCAATTAATTGCTTATCTATAATGCACAAGAGTTGGTATGTATGCTATTATTGAGTGCAATAATTAGTATATTGACACCAATTTGTAAAATCTTATACCGCCTAACACATTAGAGATCTAAATCATGGTTAATTACACTCTCTATAGTTAAGTGCAGCTGTGAGGATACGGCTCGTCATGAAGTCTGTGACATACAATCAATTGCATTGCCTCCAGCGGATACCATGCCTTAGAGAATATGGTAGATATTATAGTGTACCGAGTATGTACATGAGAATTATGAAATATTCAAACGATGAAATGTTCATTAATACATGATATTCTCTATATTCTATAGGTGCTATGCATTCATTGATCTTTCAGTTGATATTATATGGTTCCTCATAAATTTCCATTAATCTCACTATTGTCTCCATACTACCATTTGGAATATAAATTAATTCATCGTTAGTGGTTACTCTTAGACGGATTTGGCTGTGCGCCACAATCACATCAATGAATATTAATCCCAGTTTTTCTGAGTTAAATCTAGTTTTTCGCTAGCTAGAAAAACTAGGATTAACTAGAAAAAAAATAGGGTGAACTCGTAACCTACTTTAACTGAGAAAAACTAGGTTTAACTGAGAAAAACTAGGTTTATCTCGAGAAAAACTAGGATTAACTCATTACTGTAATTTTGGCGTGCTTCATCAGTTGAACCTTGATTATCTGATTTAAACCTATTTTTTTTTTCTCCAGGTAAACCTAGATTTTCTCAGTAACCCACATTAACTGGAGAAAAACTAGGTTAAACTGAGAAAACTACGTTTATCTGCGCCAAAATCACAAAAATGAGTTTAACCTAGTTTTTCTTTAAAAAAACTAGTTTAACTGAGAAAAACTATATTTAACTGCAAACCACATCACATTAATGAGTATTTAGCGCAGTTATATGTAGTTTTAACTAGTTTTCTCCAGTTAAATCTACTTTTTCTGAATTGAACCTAACTTTTCTTCAGTTTATTTGGATTACCAGAAAAATTAGGAATAACTGGAGAAAAGATAAGTTTAACTCGTAAACCACATTAACTGGAGAAGATTTAGGTTTAACTGAGAAAAACTAGGTTAAACTAGAGAAAAACTCAGTTTATCTGAGAAAAAAATAGGTCTAACTCAATAATGTGGTTTTGGCGTGCCATAGCTAAGTGTATATCTTTATGAAGTAAAATATATGTTGTTCAATTTAAAACATGACGGAATACAGGACTGAGTCTCCTTATTATTAAAAATATTGCTAATTTTCAATGCACTGAGGCCTTTATTTGCAAATTAAATTTTTAAATAAGATCAGTTATCGTCTGAAATACGTGCAGGTTTGAACAGTTTGAGATGGGCAAATGTCTTATAACAAAGATCAATGTGTAGTCTGGATCTGAGTGATGAAGCGTTAGATGGGTGACTGAATTTCGTCCAAGCGTTAATTATCACAACATATATTTGTACTATTATTCTAAGTCAAGTTTTGTTTTTAGGGGTCGTTTATCAGACAGACGACTGGAAAACAACTTCGGAAATCAACAGCAATTTGAATCATAAAAGTGTAAATGGTGGCATAGAAGTTTCTTACTCAGAGACGGAGGTTAACAGTTTTGATCCGTATGACTTTCTGAACAAAGGTAATTGAATTTATTTGTTGGGGTCATAGAAGTATAATTATTTGTAAAGAAAGTTTTGAAAACATAATTGATTTAGATATGAAGAGATTTTGTCAAATAATAATATTTTTTATATTATACAATTTTTAAAAAAATCAATCATAGAAAATGGTACTAGTATCTCTATCTATTGCCTGTATTAATTATAAATATTTGTTCTAAAAATAACTGAATTTCTTACATTCCAAGATTTCTCTCTTCTTAAATTACCATAGTAGTGAAAACATTCAATAACTTGTGTTTAATATTTCTCGTCATTTTCTAGTATGCGAATTAATGGATGTGGGTAATACTGGGATAATAGCTTACACAACATGTCCTATGGCCTTGTCACTAGACTGGTGGGCCAACAAACTACAAATTCCATTGATTCTGTTTACAAAGCAACAGTGTGTATTTGACACAGGGACGTCGTCAGTGTTAAAGATTCATGAGTCATGTATAAAAAGAAACAGGGCTTTCAGAGACGTCGTTAGGCATATGGGCTGGACAGAAGTCATGATTATTCACGATGATAACTATGGTATGTTGGATTACTTGAATTATTTTTAAATGGCATGTTGATGTGTTGTGTCTGTACCTTAATTACGATTTGGTATCACCATCGTTTCATATTCTTCATCTTCCTCCTTTGCCTCCTATTCTTCTTTTCTTTTTGCAGTATTGCCATAACTATATGCACGTGATTCATGTGATCTCCACCGCTTTTATATACATTTTGTCATATCATATTATATAAGTATTGAAATTAAGCTGCATCAGTGGTATAAATCTTCGTAATATGGTTTACAAATACAAAATACAATGCGTAGTATCACACATTGGTGGTATCGTCTAGTGTAATACAGCCATCTGATGTATATATAAAGCACAAATACAGATAATAACAAGGTACCTACAAAGTCACCATGCCCCGGCTGGGGTTCGAACCCTCGACCTACGGCACCATTCGCCTGGCTCTCATGCATGACGTCCTAATCACTTGGTGATGTTTAATCCTAACGTAAATGACAATGGATCGATTGCGATGCATGTAGTGTAGAGAAATACAAGTATATGTAAAGCACAAATATCACTAGTAAATGATAATGTTGCAGTGATATTTGTGCTTTATATATATATATAAAAATGCCATTGTGTTGTAGGATCTGTCTGTGTTCAGGATCTGATTACAGAGTTATCAAACATTGATGTTTCAACAAAACTGATTTTCTATGACTTATATAACACCGTAGACGACATCGTAGATCAGATAGATAAAACAAGAACAATCAAATTGTTGATTTTGGTACAGGACAGAAGAGTTAGTCAACTATTAGAAACGGTACGATATAGAATCAGTTTGTTCAAAAATTTCTTCAAATAATAAGCTAAAAAATGAAAAAAAATATATTGCTTATACCCCTTTTATTATGTTCGAATTAAAAATAAGGTATGGATATGAGTTTGTATTTAGCTTTCTCATCTAGAAACGATCTACATATGCAAAACAAATCTATATTTAGGACGGTTAATAATCAACCACAATGTTATATTTGGTTTTCACTTTATTAGAGAAATATATTAATTGTCTTGTCCCAATTCCGTAAAAGCGTTTCGAGATATTTCAGCTTTATCTTAAGTTGATAACATTAATTTTACACAGGCCTCACAAAATGATTTGTTCACCACAGACCAACACTGGGTCATTAGTGTCAATGGGTCACTTCCAGATGTAATGAATATGACAAATATTAATATATCCAGTGGGCTCGTTATAACGGTCAGTCCAAAGTATGCGTCTAGCGTAGTAGACTCCAAATGCACAGGGCTGAATATTCCAGAAAACCTTACTGAAACTGTAAGTAGCAAAATGTCAAATAACATGTTTTACATCAATAATCAAGTAATTAAATTCTGTGGTTTAGAATTCTAAATGTATCAATATCTAACTATATGTAAATCAACCAGAAAGTCCCTTTTAACATATACCAAGCACTAAAACCAGCAACACTATATATATATATCCAAAGGTGTCGGATCTAAGTGAATAGATACAAGTTATGAAAGGAATTATATAAAGCACTAAAATGACTAACGACACGAACATAGATGGTTCCTATTATAGAACTGCTGTTTTGGTTTAAAACTGTTCAGCAATGATTTGCAATCATATATTATTCCAATATTTTACAGGTAGAAAACGATTTACTTATTGACGCAAATACAATTTACCTTGAGGCGATAAAAAAGGCAGTTCAAAATTCTTCTTTTGCGGTTGGAAGTTCCGATTGTGGGAATAAAATCCCAACAAATCATGGGTATATCCTTAATGATTTGTTAAAGAAGGTGAGTTATTGGGATTTGACTTTACATATAAAAAATATAATTATGATAAATAATAAAGCCAAAAATAAATGAAGATATAACATAATGATTATACTATGATATAATTAGATGATGATGATGATGATGATGATTGTTTTAGAAATATGATCAAAAGTGATAACGATTGTAATGTTGGATATATCTTTGAGATAGTCAACCATTTCTATTTATTATTAGGTTTCTTTTACGGGTAGAACTGGACCTATATCATTTGATCAAAATGGCAGTATTGCCACGACCGAATTCCAGGTCTGTAGTTACAAGACAGAAAACGACTTTGAGCTTGAACACGTTGCAACCTATAGCAGTGAGAGTGCCTTGAAATTAAACAAAGAAAAACTCTTTCTGAATAGATTTACAGGATTTGACAATGTAACTCTGAAAGTTACTTCCGTTCCGGTAACTATCTTCACTTATTATCATTTTTATTTTGATTTGATTGGTCGGTTTAGTACTTTATGTATATTAGTGCATGCTGGTAATACTCTGTATACATGTATGTAAGTCAATATGTTGTCTTAAATATTCGCAGTTATTTCAGTTATAACAATGTTGACAGTATTATATAATATTCTAAAAACTCCATTTCTCGAATTTGAACACAGCTAAATGTTTTTGCACATGGAAAATTTTAATATTTTTAGTTACTTAAGATTACCAGCTTAAGACAAAATGATACGATTTTAAATTAAAAATTTTCGTAACTCTGAGATTTTTATATTGAAAATGCAATAAATCAATTATAGTCAATTACAGACAACAGAAGTGAACAGTTAAGTATATTCCAATTCCGATATTTTTCCTGAGCGCGCACAGTATTTTGTTTTCCTGTAGCACATTTATATTTTTTCTGTGACTGATTTCTCCTTTTACTTATTCGTTTATAATAAAACATATATTTTGCACAGGCAATGCCTTTCAATATCAAAAACATGATAGACAATGAGACATTTTACTACACGGGATTCTGTTATGAGATATTAGACGAATTCGCTGCAGCATTTAACTTCAGGTCGGTGTCGTATTTCTTTTTTTATAAAATAATTCAAATGTCGTATCAAAAATTCTCATTTATGTAAAAGCTGAAATCGATGTCCATCTTAATTTAGTTGTCCAAATGGGTCAAATTTACAACTCGTGTTAACTTAACTTTAAATGGGTATAGAGGGACTAATTATTGGTGATATACTATAAACTCTTTTTAACCCTACTATGTTTTCCATCTGGATCGTATCAGATGTTGTAAAACATGATTTCACAATGTTTCACTGCAGATACGAAACTATTGAATCAATTGACGGAACATATGGAGGCCCCACGGAAGATGGCACTGACGCTACCGGTATGGTAGGGATGGTTATGAGAGGGGTTAGTATTTGTAATATTATCTATGCATTCGGTCAGTATGATATTAATAGAGACCTAGATGAGTCGTCTGTGCCAATTGTGGCGAGGATTTCTTCCTCACCTATTTCATTTGAATTTGACTGTGGACTCACGGAGGGTGTGACCATTCATCAGGGGAAGCTTACCCCTCCGTGACACCTGATCTCACCTCTGGATTTCCAGAGTTCCGTGTTTGTCAAACTGGGATTCTAGCAGTTTCAAACTTTCATCTTTTGAGTTTTGCTTCTTTATTTGTACCCAATTTTCCCTATGTAAACATGTCTCTATTCACCTTTATTATTTACAATTTTCTTTACAGTTTTTTTTTTTATCTTAACCTTACAGGAAGTGGATATAGGTGTAGCACCGTTCACGGTTACTGCAGTGCGAGAGACCGTTGTGGATTTTCTCACCCCATTTCAGGAGGAAGGAATCGGTATCATAATGAAAAAAGCAAACTCAAACACGAATCGGATGTTCAAAATGTTTCTTCCCTTTCAGTATACCGTCTGGTTGATAATAATTGCATTTATTTTCGCTGTTGGAATCATTTTATATATTGTCAGCCGTTTTAGTCCGTACAGCCACGATAGCAATTCTCTTGTGTTCCGGAGCTTGTGGTTGTCCTTTGGATCATTTGTAGGTCAAGGTCAATATATCTACCTTTTCATTTACATTAAAATATTATAAACATACTACCAAAGCTAGACGATCTTAATACATGTATTGAATGTTTCTATTTCTGTCATTAAATTTTGATTTCCCCGTATATAAACATTTTATTTCGTATATGGTATTATTAGATAAAATAAAATGAAATATCTAAATCAAATATTCAGACAAAGCTCAAGTATAGATTAAGACTGATGCATCGAGATCGGGACCGTTGCTACGAAACTGCATGTTTTCTTGTCATTTTTGTTAATAACATCTCATTTTTGTGTAATTTATTGTTTTTGTGAATGTTTATATTGTTAAAAGTCCATTTCTATTGTTACGCTCCCTATATCATCAATTTGACATGTACGAAAAGAACTAATTAAATTAAAGCTGTGCATCTGCAAGACAAATTTTGTGTTTAATATCAGTATATCATATTATTATTGCTTCATAGCCGTCTGTTCTCTTGATATGCAGGTGGAGAATCGTATCCTGTGATGGCATCAGGTCGTATTGTTCTTGGAATGTGGTGGATTTTTACTATCTTAATGGTGTCCATATACACAGCAAATTTGGCTGCTTTTTTGACGGTCTCCTTGGCAAAGGCTCCAATAAAGAACTTGAATGAATTAGCTTCTCAAACAGAATACAAACCACTAGTTAAAGCAGGATCAAATCTTATCACACTTTTCAAGGTATAGAAGTTCTGACTTGATTTATTAAAAAAGTACTCCCAATCACGAAATATTCCAAAAGTTTCTTAATCAACTTTATATAAATAGAATGCCAATATTAATTAATATGTGAACGAACAGTCGCGAAAAAATTGAGTGTTAGGACCAAATGAGATGTATCTATATATGATTATCAAATAGAAATATGAAATATTGTATTTAAAATCCATCCATTTTCAAAGTTGTAACATATATATTCATTTTATAGGAAATACAGTTGATAACACATGCGTTCAATCATATTTTAGCAATATATCTGTTCAAACATGAATATTTATAGTTATATGATACTTGATAAATTGAGTTGGCTATAGAAAACTACTACGTTCAATCCATGATGTCAAACATGGTACACCAGTAACTGTGTAAAGTAAATTATACATCCTTGTCATTTGCCCTTAAATGACGTACATAAATGTCATTAAGGTACCCATTGTCTAAATCAGGGTGTTAAAGGGGCATTTGCTTACCCAGTTTATTTCTACTTTTCTACTTGTACTTGATGTACAATAACAAAAAAGAGCTATACACAGGCATACTAAATCTTATATTCCTATATATTTTGTTCATATAAATAATACATAGGTAAACCTATGGAGAGGGAGAAGACATTCATCAAAAGTTATACATGTTGAGTTAATCCCTTTGGGGAATCGGTCGTATTGCCGCGACACGACACGATAGAATCACCAAAGGGATTAACATCCAGTGTTTTTTTCCCACGTAAATATCCCGGTCATTCACTCATTGTTTTAAATAAAATATTCAGTGGCTGACTGTTTCCTTGGTGCTAAAACTTAAATAGAATCTATGTGGTATTTATTAGTCATGAAATAAATGCACAAACATGTTTTTATGCTATATATTATTCTGTATCCCAGCGTATCCATCATTTCGTGCAGTTCACATAACCAGAATAATGGAGGCGCATCGTTATCGGGTTCGATGTACAACCCTAGTCGTTATGGCCTAGTCTCGGTCTACAAAACGTTTCTTAGTGTGGTGGTTTATTACTTCGTTTACAATGCACTTTTAAGTAATGACTTTGCATTTCCGACATTTTGTTTATGTCACGCGCAAATTCCCGATGTGAGCAAAATGTTTACCATTAGTAGTACGGGTCCCCGAATGTAATAGAAATAAAAAATGTGAGCTTCTCTACATATATGAGGGCTTCGCCCTCTATCAAGTCAGAGGTCCAGTGTAGTATTCGTATACAAAGAGTAAGGATGAAGTTTTCAATTGCAAGTGAAAAAGTGCCAAACCTGGGTTTCAGAAGCAATTTACACCAAATATATAGGAATGTAAGAATTTTATGACTGTGTATATCCTTTTTTGTTATAGCAATCTTAGTAGTGAAAAGTTGGACTCTTTTGAAAAAAAGGGATATCAAAAACCGCGTTTGATGTCAAATTTTACGGTCGGTCTGCTGTTACTCTGTTTCACTAAGTGAAATGTTGAGTTGCCTTTTCGATTACGGTTGTTGAGACATCTGTATCAATTGTGACGAGGATCCGTTCCTCGCGTATTTTATTTTGATTGTGGACTCACGGCAGATGTGACTGGTCGACAGGCAATTCTTACGCCTCCATGGAACCTGATCCCACCTCTTGATTTCCAGTGTTTGTCCATTTTTTACCAGATTTGTGCCTATATCCTTGACATCCTAAAGATATATACTCTGTTATCTGAGATTTATTTTTTTAGTACATTAGCAGACATCAAATTATGAACTTTTATACAATGGATATCTTGGTCGTGATATTTTTGGGTGACATATAAATTCACATTTATTCCTGATGTGTTCTACTTAGCTGTTGATTTATTCTTACAGTATTCTACGTCAGGAGTGTACTCTAAGATTTGGTCCCAAATGACCAATATGCCAACAATAAAGTCAGCGGAAACTGCCTACGAACTTGTAGAAACATCTTCATATGCTTATATGACAGACGTCTCTCAATTAGAATATAAAGTAATGACGGACTGCGAGAATCTGGAAGTTGCTGAGGAGACTTTTAATAAGGCTGGACTCTCATTCATTGTGAAAGAAAATTCACCATATCTAGAGGCTTTCAATAAACAGTAAGTTCTGATATGATTTATTTAAGCTTTAAATGACAGCGTATTATCAATGTGGAGTATCTCTGTTTATTTTACTCTTATTTTCCATTTATTTTGCTTTTCAGTATGAATCGAATGTTAGAGGCAGGATTGATTCAGAAGTTTCGAAAGAATTGGTGGCCAACGATTAGTGATTGTTCGACATCGGGCTCCTCCACATCAGCCAATGAACTCCAGTTAGAAAGCATGGCTGGACTATTTTTTGTATACTTAGGTGTTATAGGAGTGTCCATTCTACTCTTTATAGTAGAAATGCTGGTGTTCCGCGTGCTTGGTCCGAGATGTAGAAGAGACAGAGTCAACTCTACGACCGACTTACAGGAAAACACAACAGTGGTATCCCCGGTGAAAACATTTTTATAGTTAGATAAATACTAGTGATGACATATTACTTTAAATGATGATGGCGACCATGTATTTTGTATATTGTTCTTAATTTCTTGTATTTACATGATATTATAACCGATTTTTACACGTATATGCACGTGGCTATTATATTTCAATGTTTATCTTCATTGCTTCATTGTGTGTGTGTGAGAGAGAGAGAGAGAGAGAGAGAGAGAGAGAGAGAGAGAGAGAGAGAGAGAGAGAGAGAGAGAGAGAGAGAGAGAGAGAGAGAGAGAGAGAGATTGATATGTTGCCAAGGTGCATTTGAGTTTGTCTTGCATCTTCTTAATTGCTTGCTTGACTTAGGTAAATCGTTGTTGACGGAATCTGAGTATTAATTCATAAGATTTGGAATATGAGAAATGATCTCATATGTAAATATCAAAATCTTTGTACGATAAATGAAGACGAAATTATAGTATGTGAAGCCATACGATCCATATTTTTACATCATATTTCAGAAACAATTTTGTAACATCTCTAAATCACTCATATATCAAGGTGTTTTAAATATTTGTGATATGTCGTAATTATTGTTTACCACTTTAGAAATGCTTTATAAACTTATGATTATTTCAGCAGCGAATGCAAATACAATACGTCAGATTATGGTTTTACAATAAAAATGGACACTATTTAAGTAAACTCGCTTGTCCAAAGCAATTACTGGATAGTATCATAGTATCAAGTCACATCAACGTTACAATTACGTCAAATTAGATTTGAGGTACTCATTTCTACAAACTGAGAAAGATCAGTTGTCCTCTTTAATTGATACCCACGGACGGTGGTGTGTTAAAAAGGAACGTCTAAGACGCTTTGCCAGTTTGGTATATAAAACATAAAAAACTCATTATGTTTTCTGATTATTAATATTTTACTTCGATATAAACACGTTATACACGTCACATTGTAAACAGAAAACAAAAGATTAAGCGAAAGCAAAACAAAGTACCGTTAAAACTTATGTAGAAAGTTGAAGTCATTTCAAAAACTTAATACACATGATATATCATTGGTTAGTTTTCTTTCTAGTAGTGGTAGAAATAGCATTTTACCGACAATATGTATTGGGCGATACATGATACGTAATATCCATGTAAATCATTTTTTATTTGTGTTTAAATTTCATTTTGTGTACACATTCGTATAATAAAGCTTGCTTCATTACATTAGTGTTTTGCTTTGTCGTATTTTGGCAATATTGCATACTGTAAAACAATGCGATAATTATTTTAGTGTTATGTAACGAACACTGGAATCACACGATAGATAAGATTCATTTATTCTTTTCCATTACTTACGTTTCCATTACTGACTGTGTTACAAACAGTCATGTTGATATCTTACCTCATACTTTTAAGAGTAAGTAATTACTTCTGAAACGTCTGGCTCTCTCAGATGGTTTTCTGTTTATCTCATTTTGGTTTGATTTTGTTTTGTTTTATTTATTAATTGTTTTTTGTTACGTGTTGTTTTTGTCCCCCTACACATTGTCTCAATAATGTTAACACCATGTAATCTATACTTTTGTGGTTTTTTGGTTTTGCCCTACACATTGTCTCACTAATGTTAACACCATGTAATCTATACTTTTGTGGGAGTTTTGTTTTGCCCTACACATTGTCTCACTAATGTTAACACCATGTAATCTATACTTTTGTGTTGTTTTTATTTTGCCCTACACATTGTCTCACTAATGTTAACACTATTTAATCTATACTTTTGATATAACCACATGGTTACTTCGCTTCAGTGTGAATGCCCATATTGCAGCCAAGAAGAGTGGTGACAACCAGTAAAATGCTAACATTATTATCATCATTAATACTACTGTGTAGCGGCTTTTCCTGGGGTCAACCATACCCTCTGCGCATTGGTGAGTAGTACTCAATATTGTCTATGAGCATAATCTTAATTTTTAATTCAATCAAAAGATAAAGTTCTCATTTAAAATTTTGATTTTTATCAATATTTATCCAGTTCTTGTTCGGGACGGACAACTCAGAGATGACTTTCTGACGTATATTGCAGATATCCTAGCTGATCCGGAGGATTCCGATCGCATCAGAAATATTACAGAGGAATTTATAAATTCATCTCAAGACGTATGGCTCTCAGCTATGGTATCACCCATAGAATACTATATATCGACACATGGACAAACTGCTGGCAATCAAAGTACTGTAAAATGCTTTGTCATTGTTATCCTTATTGTAATTATATTTCACGTATAAATTTGAACGTGGGAACTACGACACGTGTTATTCACTGGGCATTAGTTTCATTGCATTGAAGTATTTACCTGAGTAACTGTTAGTATATATCTTGTCAATATCCAAATCTCTCACAGTTTGGTGTAAATAAACTATATAGACCCACCGAAATAAAAAAAAAAATCAATTGCACAAGATTCCCCATTCAACGGCAAGTGACAAAAACCATCTCAGATACGTTAAGACAAATAATTGAGAAATTGATTTAGATTAATCAATATGTTGTTGTAAACACGCTGGGACGATTGCTGGAAAGATCATTTATAGTTTATCATTTATTGTTGATGTTTAGTTTTCTTAGTCAAACACTGCTACAATGTTTTACGTCCACTTTGTCAAGGGCTCAAATCACCTATTGCAATCAATCTTCATCCGTATATGTCTTTCGTCTTTCATACTACGTTCGTCGTGAATAAACTTTTGTATTTTGGACTAAAATTGAAAAACCAGAGAAAAGTTATATAGAATTTAATAGGAATTTTTAGTACTTTGCCAATACCATGTATCATTATTTTTCAGAGCAGTCCGGATTTCCAAGATGGCCGTCTTGACAACCATCTTGAAAAAAATATGAACTTATAATCAAGAGTTAGGCTTCATCATTTTGCTAATGGGTCACTAAGAGGCGCTTAGTTGACATGCCTGCAAACAAAATAACTTATCAACTAAAATGATTTTTGCCTATTATTAATATATATATATCATTTTGAAGATATTAGATATGAATTTTTCTCTGTATTGTTGAATGTCATTAGGTCAACGGCCATGGTTAAAGAAGCAATTGGTCAAGGTTAGATATTCGATGTCTTCAAGTCAAATTATTAAACCAATGAAATAATGCATTTCATAATGTCTGCATAAATGGTTGACTTTGGGTATGAATTGATACATTAGATTTTATAGAATCTTAGAAAGATAAATGTTGCAAGACATTTTAAGGTCATAAGTTCAAAAGGAGTTCAAAAGGAGTTCAAAACCAGAGAATGAAATGCTGGGGATGTCATCGTACTATCATCTGACATTTTTTCATATACTTTATAGTTGCTTTATTTGCAGAGGATTTAGTTTCGCTATTTTCGCGGTAAATGAAAATACCGAGAAATTAGATAAACGTGAAAATAATACCTTATACTAATGAAGTATCAAAATTACAAAATATCACCAAACAAAATATTGCTGTTACCAGTGGATATAAAAATTCCAGATACCAAAGTATAAATCAATAGAATGTCCAGGACATAGATACAAATCCGGTAAAAATGGACAAACACGGACCTCTGGAAACCAAGAGGTGGGATCAGGTGCCATGGAAGAGTAAGCATCCCCTGTCGACCGGTCACACCCGCCGTGAGTCCACAGTCGAGTCCAATGAAACACGTGAGGAACAACCGCCAACGAAAAGGCAACTCAACATTTCACTTAGTGAAACAGAGTAGTCGCAAACAAGACTATTATACCGACCATAAAATTTGCGGAACGTTGACATTAAACGCTGTTTTCGATATCCCTGTGTCAATAATTTGTCAGTGAGTAGTTTACCTCTGTATATGAAATTTTCATATGTTATGCACGCCCTGGCATATCGGATCATTTGTGGAATATAAACTCCATATGCAGGTGACTGAGGGATATTACTACTTAAATGTTGAAAATTTACGATGGGAAAGCCGAAATCGTCGCGTTTATCGTATAGCTTAGTTGCTAATTTCCCGTCTGTGTTTATATTAAGTAAAATGTCTAAGTATGAAGCGTGTGTACTTGATTCTGTTGTATCTTTAATTTCTAGTTCTCTGGGATATATCGCATTGACATATGTATGAAAATTGTCATTATTAATTGACAAAACGTCGTCGATTTATCTAAATGTCAAATTAAAGGACACCGCTAACTTTTTCTTCTTTTGATTCAGCAGTTTCTGAATGAAGTCTGCTTCGTATGAATAAAGGAACAGGATATGTATCCATATATATTCGTATACACGAATAACAAAATGTTTTACTAATATTTTTTCAACTCCTATTATGCTTGTTTTAGAAATGGTCATGCGTGGAATTTACTATTTGCAAATTAAAAAAGCGCAAAATTTTCTCCTCGTGAAATCATACAGTACACCCACACTTAGGATATCATTACGATACATAGTTCACATGAACCAATGACCCAAGTAACATTTAGCAATCTATCTTTGTCGTCCATCTGTGTCCTTTGTGCGTTGTCCTTAAACTTTTACATTTTGAAGTTAAATAAGAGATATAATTTTATGACTTTATCTTAATCCTATTAGGAATGTTTGGTACCTAATCATGTGCTGTTATTTTTGGGTCAGTTTGAAATTCAAGATGGTCACTACAGCAGTCATATTAGAATGTACTGGAAGAACTTAATTCAAATTCTAATGAAAGTCAATAAAGCCAAAATATTATCATTTCCCAGCTAAGACACTTTGCAGCCTTTTGTAGTAGCAGGCATTGTGAAAATCTATTTTGAAAGGCATTTAAATGCATGCCTTAAATCTTCGTACACTTACAGGACTGTTTAGAACAATAAACCTTTTGTTTCATTACAAACTGTGTTTTTAAAACTTATATTAAAAACCTATTAAATGATTGATGTTCTGGGGCCTTGGTACACATTTCACTAACTTTGTAAACAACTAATTTTGTATTTTAGCTTAACTAGTCGTTAGTAATTGTGTTTCATTTTTCTTGTTTTCTTTTTCTGGTGTAAATTTACATTGTAATCATGCAAAACATTTCAGATTTTCTCACTAAGGAAACAACAACATCTGTATATATCGATATGAGAAAGAAACCAACATCCCTGCAGTGTATTCTTGCGAAATACAGTAACATCACATACATGCAAACATCGGTAAAACTAACTAATGACTGTGATCCTGAACCCGTACGTCCATCCGTCACCGAATACCTTAATACAGCTCAACAAATATTTGACTATGACAAACATTTCTACGATGACGTTATCCTACTGACAGAGTTTGTTCATGGCAAGTAAACTGATCACAAAAATTCACTTAATATTTATACATATAATTTACCTAATATCATTAATTATGAGGGCATGTGATTGTGTTGTGTCTCTATCAATTATTAAATATGAAGTTTGTAATAAATGTGTTCAGCTTAACATAGTGGAATAAATATAGAACAATACTGATTCAAATTTGCTTACGTCTTTTTAATATGTTATAACAAGTATGTATTACTTATACTACAATCATTTCCAATAATAAAAAAAGTATTACAAACTATAACAACACCCGATCAGTTACATAGACGTCTTACTTTGCTTTAGCTATAAGGACAATAATTTAAAAACGACAAAGCAGCTTTACATGATAATACTTGCCACAGGAATGGCCGTCTTCTCCTTTGAGTGTAGAATATAACTTCATACTTCAGTTCTATACAAAACATTTGTCATATGCATGTCCATCCTATACACATGTCAGTTCAAGATCAAATTGTTGAGATAGATTTATGGTGATTATCTGTGGAGAATAGAGGACATAGATTTTGAGATCTCAATGACATGCCTCTGTATTTCGATATTCTCTGTATACGTATATTGAACACTGAACCGTGTCTCACGCCACACTCAACAATTTGTCAGTTATATGGTGGCGGTCGGGTTTTAATGGTGGAGGAGAGAATCTGGTTACAATGTACCCGGGAAGAGACCATCGGTCTTCCGCCTCATCTTTATTAACGAGTTTGTGTAGATCTGTACGTTATTAGAATAGTGTGATGCATAGGGAAAAGAAGACGTCAAATGATAATGCTTCAAACTTTGATAATGAAAGATTATACCACTCAAACACTGTTAATGAAAGATTATACCACTCAAACACTGTTAATGAAAGATTATACCACTCAAACACTGTTAATGAAAGATTATACCACTCAAACACTGTTAATGAAATATTATACCACTCAAACACTGTTAATGAAAGATTAATACCACTCTCAGGAATTAGATGGAAACGTTCTGTTTTACCTTTAAATATTCATCAGTTGAGTCCAAACTATAAAATGTTATGAGAGAAGTCCAAAAACAGAAATATTGTCTGGACCGCCTAAAAGTAATCATTATAGTCCTTATACATATTACAGATATAGACACGAGGATATTCCAGACAAAACAGAATTCAACACTACGTTTGAAGCAGTTTAAAATGGATGGTACACAAATTCCGACAAACCTGAAATCGGCTTTCAATGACAGCAACAAACACCTTTTTATATTTTTCGCAGCCTATTCAACGATTGAGTGCAGCTTTTCAAAGGTGAGAAAAATGCTAAATTAATGTTGCCTTGGATGATATATATTGTCTATATAAACAAAAAACATGTACAGACTGGAATCAAAATGAAATATTTGTAAATTAATTTTTAAGATTTTAGGCGTTAGTAAAAATTCAATGTTCAATACCGATGGTATAACTGACATTTGTTATATTTCATTTTGAATCAAAGAATATTTCTGTATATAACTGCATACACATTTCACATGTGACTGGAATTACAATTCTGTAAGGTATTTGCTTAATTTTAGATATATTTCATATTTCAGATAGACACAGGGCGCTTTGATCATTGGATAATTATCCCTACTGATAGTTTTGATTGTCCAAGTTCGATGACGTTTTCTTTTTCATTTGCGTGTTTGCATCATGATGGACGAGAATTTAACTATGTAGAAAATAACAGTGTAAGATTTTATAAATAGAATTATATACCAAAACATAAATAAAAACACACAGTGTAAGATTTTATAATTAGAAATATCTACCAAACATAAATAAAAACACACAGTATAAGATTTTATAATTAGATATATATATACCAAATATAAATAAAACACACACTGTAAGATTTTATAATTATGGGAACCAATTGTGCTCCTTTATTGACTGACCTGTTCCTTTATTCATACGAAGCAGTCTTCATTCCGAGACTGCTGAATCAAAAGAAGAAAAAGTTAGCGGTGCCCTTTAATGTGACATTTAGACATATCGACGACGTTTTGTCAATTAATAATGACAATTTTCATACATATGTCAAAGCGATATATCCCAGCGAACTAGAAATTAAAGATACAACAGAATCAAGCACACACACTTCATACTTAGACGTTTTACTTAATATAGACACAGACAGGAAATTGGCAACTAAGCTATACGACAAACGCGACGATTTCGGCTTTCCCATCGTAAAATTTCCAAATTTAAGTAGTAATATCCCTCAGTCACTCGCATATGGATAGATATATCTACGAAATATAAATAAAAATACACAGTGTAAGGTTTTATAATTAGGAATATCTACAAAAAATAAATAAAAACACACAGTGTAAGATTTTATAATTAGATACATCCACCAAATATAAATAAAAATGGACAGTGTAAGATTTTATAATTAGATATATCTACCAAACATAGATACAAATAACAGTGTAAGATTTATCTACAAATATAAATAAAAACACAACAAATATATATATATTAAGTACATTTGACAAAATGTTTCAGAGTATGTCATACTTTTCACAAATCAGACTTTGTAATTGACCATCTCGTTAAAACATCTTGCAACAATGCATTTAATTTTGTTGTTTTTTTATTACTTGTTGTCATCAACAGCTGAGTGACAGTTTACTGTACAAATCACTGGAGACCCTCAATATGTCGATTTCTACATTCTCTGCTGCACTAAATGTACCTACATCGGTATGTACAATATTTTGTATCGCTTCACTTCATCTTTTATGTCTTTATAAAGATTGATGTCGACAATGTTTTCGGTATGCCTTGATGTGTCTCTCACTTTTATAAATTTCGGGTTCTATTCCCGCTTGATTCTAAGCTTAAAGTTTGGGTTCGAACCCCACTTGATTCTAAGCTCGGGTTTGAACGACACTTGATTCTAAGATTATAGCTTGGGTTCAAGGCCCGATTGATTCTAAGCTTAAACCTCGGGTTCGAACCGCATTTGATTCTAGGTTTAAAGCCTGGGTTTCAACCGCACTTAATTCTAAGCTTAATACTCGGGTTCGAACCAAACTTAATTGTAAACTGATAATGTGGAAAACTGTGTTTTTCATACAAACTTACCTTCACTCACCTGAAAATAAAAAAAACGCGGAGTAAATTATCATACAATCTGTATCTGTTTATGAGAGAAAGAAACATAGTACCATTGTATACAGATAACTTATTATACATTCCAGCGGAACTAATTACGCATTGCTATTCAACTACATTCCTCTCTACAAAAGGAATAAACAATTTTTTGGTTTATTATTTATATTTTAAGGTTTCAGCGTCACAAAAGCTCGCTTGGCATATTCGAGATACGTTTGAGGTGGACGTCTCAAACATGATGTTGATCATTGATAAATTTACGTTAAACGTAGAGCACAGTACACTAACTATAAAAACGGTAGGTTTTGTGTTATGATATTTAAGATTAATCTCGTAAAATGGTTAAGGAAGATAACTTTGATATCACATCGTGTTGCTGAATACAAAACATTAGATACACTAATGTTGATTAACGTTCGTTATTATTCTGCAAGATTTAAGTCTTTCTGTCTCTCTCTGTCTCTCTCTCTCGCTCGCTCGCCCTCTCTCTCTCTCTCGCTCGCTCGCCCTCTCTCTCTCTCTCTCTCTCTCGCTCGCTCGCCCTCTCTCTCTCTCTCGCTCGCTCGCCCTCTCTCTCTCTCTCGCTCGCTCTCTCTCTCTCTCTCTCTCTCTCTCTCTCTCTCTCTCTCTCTCTCTCTCTCTCTCTCTCTCTCTCTCTCTCTCTCTCTCTCTCTCTCTCTCTCTCTATATATATATTTCACTGCTCAATGTCCGGAAGTGCCGAGCATAGGCCAAATTTGAAGCCTTTCGCCTTCATTTGGTGACGTCTCCATATGAGTGAAATATTCTTGAGTAGGACGTTAAACAGCAATAAAACAAACAAACGAAAAAATAGGTCTAACTTAGAAAAACTAGATTTTACTGCGCCAAAATCATAAAAATGAGTTAAACCTTGTTTAACTTAGAAAATCTAGGTTTAACTGCGCCACAATAATATTAATGAATATTTTTCCAGTTAATGTGGGTCACGAGAAAAATTAGGATTGACTGGAGAAGAATTAGGTTTAACTGGAGAAGAACTAAGTTGATCTTAGAAAAACTAGGTTTAAATTATTAATGTGATTTTCGCGTGCCATATCGGTTGTTAACGTACTTATTTCATTTGTTATTTGTTTTCCATTTGCATTACGAAATACCATTGTCGTTACTCAAGTTCGGAAACTGGACGAGTCAGTCTGGCGTTCAGATGGAGCATTTTTTGTTCGAACCATTGCCTGGATCTGTCATGACAGTTGTGGTTATTCACGTAAGTCTTCCTACTCTTTATCTATTGGCGACTAGCTCTAATGCCTACTTTGAAATACAGAAACATAAATGAAGTAAGAAGTCATCACAGAAAGAGCATAGCCTTCGCTCAATAATTGACATTTTCGAATTTTTCCATTCCGTTCAGTTTTGTCGGAATAGACAGGGGATGCTTACTCCTCAATGGCACCTGATCCCGCTTCTTGATTTGAAGAGGTCCGCATTTGTCCTTTTTTTACCAGATTTGTACATATATCCTGGACATCCTGATGATTTATACCTTGGTCTCTGATACTTTTTATATTGTACTCAGATCCCGTGGCTTCAACTGAAAGTGGGGCAAAATCATTTGTGGTTTATATGTAATATTTGACGACATTCAGTGATATCAGTTTAGAAAAATGATCTCTTTTGTAAAGATTACAAGTGGCATTACTTTTCTGTCGGCTGTTTTTCAAATCTAGCACCTACTACTGCATGATATCCACATCCCAGGTCATATATACCATAATTTACTTAACCAGATGAGATGTCGCTCTACTTTTTGTTTTGAAACTGTATACTATTATGACTAACCATGACGGTAAAGAAGTACAAGACATATTGGCATGAAATAGCAGTAAAATTACTGTAGAAATCAGGGTGAAATTAGATTTCTAGTCGACGATATTAATACCATCTTGCTCATTTTTCTATTACATATTATGACTCTCAAACGGAAAACCAGTTCGCTAACTATGAGTACCATTAACACCAGTGATCAAATAGTAATTTTAATTGTAAAATATTATGTTTTGCGTTTATTTTTTCTTATCTATGCTTTTATTACACTTTCTATTTCTATTAAATATGTACAATCTTATGTTCAGATTATATACAATTCATATCCAGGAACCACCATTTGTAGAGAGGTTTACAAACAGCAGTGGTACATTCTTTAGAGGGTACACTATAGACGTATTGGATAGATTGGCGGCCGAAATAGGGTTTACTTACGTCGCACACGAAGTAAATGATAAGCAGTATGGAATTGAACAAAACGACGGATCTTGGACAGGTGTCATCGGAGAAGTTATAGCTGGGGTATGATATTAATCGAAAATTTCATTAAGATACATTATAGTCTATCTATCTATGTATCTATCTATGTATATATATATATATATATATATATATATATATATATATATATATATATATATATATATATATATATATATATATACAAACCGACTGCAATTCCCTTCATTGCAAGTATATAGAGCGATGGAACGCATTCTCAAGAAATTGTAGTCACGTGACCCGAGTGATAATCGCTTTTCGTATAAAAAAAACTCCCACCGCAAAACCAATTATATGGAACTAATTTCGTAACAAGCTGACTCTTAATAAAATGGATATATATATAATTGTAAGTATTGTTTTTCATTTTTTGAAAGCATGGAGTATATATTCAATAGATAATGGATAAAATTCAATGTGCTGCACAGATTTTTTTCCATGATCCATTCCATGTATACTCCATGCTTTTCAAAAAATGAAGAGCAATCTTAAATTCCATACCTTCAGCACTTTGATAAAACAGTTTGGTGCCAATACATTGTACTATTACTTGTATACAGATTTATATCTGGCATTACGAATCTTATCCATTCCGAAATCCGAACATAATATTTTTCCCGTTATCACATAATTACTTAATTTGGCACCCTGTATTCATATCGATGCTTGCAAATTTAACTCAAGCCTATGGCAATTTAATAAATATTAATAAAATGCCAAAGTTATCATTTTACTGTAGAGGTTAAAAACACATGCTCAAGACGATCGTTTCTGTCGGTAGGACTTCATCAGTTGAGATTGCATTTGATATAAATGTATATTTCTGAAAGAAAAAGTAATGCCATAAAATTGTAATATATGTACACCAAAAGCTAAAACGACTTTGAAAGTAAAATTTAATTCATTCTCATCGTATCTCATTTTTTACTTAGTTGTCTATAGATAGTAGTGTTCAATGGATTTTATTGGCATTTTTACAAAAACACTAGACACATAGTTGAACATGGCATAAATCTCTGTGATATTTCTGTTAAAAAAACTCTTCTACAATCTAAACTCTGTCAATTCAGAATATTTTAAATGGTCCCACTGCAGTTTGGAATAGATAGATTACATTGTATTACTTTTAGATTATGGAAACATGTAACTTACATGTATTTTACCTTTTTGGTTTCAGAAAACATGCATATTTTTAAGATCATTTGTTATTAATTACCAATAAAGGGACCATGTAGTATATACATGTATATCTTACAATAAACTTCGGTCTTGTCGTACCATTACCTCTTTCCTTGTTGTACTCACAGATTGTGTCTTAAATTGTGTTTTGTTTTGTTGGGGTTATTCTTACAATGATGGGCGGCAGTTTGAACAGCTACTATGGACTTATTATCAACGCAGTGACGGTTCTCCTTGACGTATCTTGTCGTCTGTAACACGGGGTCTTTTAGATATCATTAGAAAGACCTGTTATGTTGGGCGCATGCCGACGGAACAGCGATGGGAAAGCCTTTAGCTTTTTTCGCCTGGAGGTCAATGCTCTGCCACTAGATCACCCCGAGCGATGATATTTTTAACCATTAAATTATCGTATAAGTAAATGTCGGTATTATAACATAGGCGTAAGACACACTTTGTTTCAAACAAATAGAAAATTTTGACTTTAAAAGTAAATGCCATGTATGTTTCATATCATTTTATCTTCTAGAAAGCAGATATCGGTGCAGGACCTATTTCAATAACCACCGAGCGTGAAAATGTTATAGATTTCACTTCACCTTACTACGATTATGCAGGACTTCAAATTTTAATGAGGGACAATATTGCATCTAAATCTATGTTTGGATTTGTGGATGTTTTTCACGGATTAGTGTGGTTGGCATGGTTCGGATTCCTAGGTGGCACAGGAATTCTGATGTACATATTTCATAGACTAAGATTCAAACCAACGAATAACACTGAAAAACAAAAGACATTCAGTGTCAATGACGCGCTTTGGTTTATAATGGCGTCAGTCACAGTTTTTGGTAAATACCACTTAATGTATCATTCTAGGTTTCTGTCCAAAGCTGTCATGTTTTGTAGTTATTCACCTTGATGTATCATTCTAGATTTCTGTCCAAAGCTGTCATGTTTTGTTGTTATTCACCCTGATGTATCATTCTAGATTTCTGTCCAAAGCTGTCATGTTTTGTTGTTATTCACCCTGATGTATCATTCTAGATTTCTGTCCAAAGCTGCCATGTTTTGTTGTTATTCACCTTGATCATTCTACATATATGTCCTTAACTGTCATGCTTACAGTTATTCTTTATGTTTCGCTTCAGATTTCTATTGTTATATTTCAATATTGTGTATCATCATAGATCTCTATCCCAAACTGTCATGTATTTTAGTAATTCACCTGGGTGTATCAAACTAGATTTACGTCCTTAACTGTCATATTTCAAAAAATAGTTTTTTCACATTTACATGTGTCATACATTCTATATCTCTATTCCAAACTGTAATGTTTTATAGAATTCACCTCTATATAAAAAATTTCAGATACCAAAGTATAAATAAATAGGATGTCCGAGACATAGATACATATCCGGTAAAAATGGACAAATACGGACCTCTGGAAACCAAGAGGCGGGGTCAGGTGCCATGGATGAGTAAGCATCCCCTGTCGACCGGTCACACCCGCCGTGAGTCCACAGTCAAGTCCAATGAAACACGTGAGAAGTGTATCCTCGTCACAATTGGTACAGACGTCTCAACAACCGCCAACGAAAATGCAACTCAACATTTCACTTAGTGAAACAGAGTAGTCGCAAACAAGACTATTATACCAACCATAAAATTTGCAGAACGTTGACATTAAACGCGGTTTTCGATATCCCTGTGTCAATAATTTGTCAGTGAGTAGTTTACCTCTGTATATGAAATTTTCATATGTTGTGTACGCCCTGGCATACCGGATCATTTGTGAAATATAAACTCCATATGCGGGTGACTGAGGGATATTACTACTTAAATGTTGAAAATTTACGATGGGAAAGCCGAAATCGTCGCGTTTATCGTATAGCTTAGTTGCTAATTTCCCGTCTGTGTTTATATTATGTAAAACGTCTAAGTATGAAGCGTGTGTGCTTATTTCTGCTGTATGTTTAATTTCTAGTTCGCTGGGATTTATCGCATTGAGATATGTATGAAAATTGTCATTATTAATTGACAAAACGTCGTCGATATATCTAAATGTCAAATTAAAGGACATCGCTAACTTTTTCTTCTTTTCATTAAGCAGTTTCTGAATGAAGTCTGCTTCGTATGAATAAAGGAACAGGTCGGCCAATAAAGGAGCACAATTGGTTCCCATAGGGATGGCGACAGTTTGTTGAAAGGCAACGTCTCCGAACATTACAAATATATTATCTATTAGAAATTACAGCATGTTTTCTATATTAACTTCAGTATATTTATTTGTAGAATCAGAGTGGTGTTTGACGAAATAATGTATCATTTCATATTTCTGTACTAATTCTAATATTTCATAGAATAGTTACTCACCTTTATGTATCATCCTATATCTCTGTCCTAAACTTTAATATTTTATAATTATTTACCCTTATGTTTCATTTTAGATCTCTTACGTGTTTCACTGGATAGTTGCTCACCTCAGGACATAAATATTAAAGTCAAGATTCCCATATCGTCTTTTATACTCCAGAAGTTCACTGCTAATTTTCTATGTTACAGAATACATTTTGATCATTTCTGTCATTTACATTCAAATGTTATTTAAATTCATCTTTACATTGAGGTCCTGATAAAAACCCGGAACCGTTTGCTGGGAGAGCATTGATAATAGGATTTTGGTTCTTCTGCCAAATTATGATGGCAACTTACACAGCTAATCTGGCCGCCTTCATGACCTCCAGAAGATTATCACAAGAGATCCAGTCATTGGCAGATTTAGCTGGACAGACGACAATCAAATACTCAACCGTTTCCGGTTCCATGAGTCAGATGTACTTCGAGCGAATGTATCGGATTGAGAATAATTTCTTTGAGTTCTGGAAAAATGTCAGCTACAGTGGTTCTGACTCAAACGAGTTAGCAGTATGGGACTATCCTTTAGGTGATCTGTACACACAGTTATACCTCAGCATTAATGAAACAGGTTATCTCGCAACTTCCAGTGAAGGCATAGATTTGGTACTTGGAGGTAATTTTGCGTTCATACACGAAACCCCCATGATAAAATACGAGATAGCTCGGCAGTGCAATCTTCTCGCCATTGGAAACATTTTTAGTCCGAAACCGTATGCCTTCGTACTTCCTGACCACTCTCCACTAGTGGAAGAATTTAATTCAAAGTAAGTGTTGAGTTATCCAGTTAAGAATTCCGACAATATCTTTTCTTGTCATCCTTACTTGAATTTTTCTGAATACAAATGTCAATCGATATATTGGTTCAAATTTCAAATGTTATTTTTTTATGACAGTTCAATAGCTTAAAGTTATAATCCTGCAGATGTTTACAAACTTTGGTTTTTCATTTATAATATTCTCTTATTCAATAGTAAAAGTATTAGGATTTTAAAATATAAATAAAACTCAGATAACAAAGTATAAATCTTTAGGATGTCCAAGATATAGGAACAAATCGGGTAAAAAACGGACAAACACGGACCTCTGGAAATCAAGAGGTGGGATCAGGTGTCATGGAGGAGTAAGCATCCCCTGACGACCGGCCACACCTCCCGTGAGTCCGCATTTAATTTTAAATAATTGAGGTAAGAATTCTCGTCATAATCGAAAAAGATGATTATACATTAATATAGTTTTATTTCAATTTAGGATTTTAGAATTACAGTCTGGAACATTTTTCACTACCCTGAAAGAAAACTGGTGGTCCGATAGTTTAGGTTGCCCCACGGTGGATGATTCTACAGCTGGACTGTCGTTCCAAGATCTCTCTGGTATATTCGTAGTTGCGGGATCGGGATGCGGAGTTGGTTTGGTTGTGCTCGCTATCGAAATATACTGGAACAAACGACAAATGAAAAAACGACAGGAAGTAAGTTTTATGTCATCTACTTATAAATTGTGCTTCTTTATTGGCCGACCTGTTCCTTTATTCATACGAAGCAGACTTCATTCAGAAACTGCTGAATCAAAAGAAGAAAAAGTTAGCGGTGTCCTTTAATTTGACATTTAGATATATCGACGACGTTTTGTCAATTAATAATGGCAATTTTCATACATATGTCAATGCGATATATCCCAGCGAACTAGAAATTAAAGATACAACAGAATCAAGTACACACGCTTCATACTTAGACATTTTACTTAATATAAACACAGACGGGGAATTAGCAACTAAGCTATACGATATAAACGCGACGATTTCGGCTTTCCCATCGTAAATTTTTCCACATTTTAAGTAGTAATATCCCTCAGTCACCTGCATATGGAGTTTATATTTCACAAATGATCCGATATGCCAGGGCGTGCACAACATATGAAGATTTCATATACAGAGGTAAACTACTCACTGACAAATTATTGACACAGGGATATCGAAAACCGCGTTTAATGTCAACGTTTCTGCAAATTTTACGGTCGGTATAATAGTCTTGTTTGCGACTACTCTGTTTCACTAAGTGAAATGTTGAGTTGCCTTTTCGTTGGCGGTTGTGTTGAGACGTCTGTACCAATTGTGACGAGGATACACTCCTTACGAGTTTCATTGGACTTGACTGTGGACTCACGGTGGGTGTGACCGGTCGACAGGGGATGCTTACTCCTCCATGGCACCTGATCCCACTTCTTGGTTTCCAGAGGTCCGTGTTTGTCCATTTTGACCGGATTTGTATCTATGTCCTGGACATCCTATTGATTTATACTTTGGTATCTGAGATTTTTATATTATTACCCCTTTTTGGGCAGATCATAGATGAAATAAACATGACAATTAAGTTGAAAAATATATAATCCATATTGTATGATTTTAAGCTTACATGTATTTGGGTAAATCTAACATGCATTTTTCAATTTTATATTTTTACAGAATCAACGTTTCAAAGAAAAAGAAGATGACAATATCAGGACCGAAAAAGTCATTTTGAGGCCGGCCATTACTAGATCACGAACTAAAAATAGAATGAATCAGACGACGAGCATAATTGATATGAATCAATAAAGCGCTCCCCCGTACTAACATTATCTGCCCTACTCAATAAAACGCTCCCCCGTACTAACATTATCTACCCTGTTCAAATCATAAGCGCGGTAGATGCCTCCAAGAGTTTTCCTTCTTACATTAGTTAATGGTATGGAAAATGATGCTTACGTAATGCTGATTTATTGTGCAAGAAGATGGTAGGGAATTTCGTAATTGTTGTTTTAGTTTTGAAATTGATAAAATTTAACAAAGCAAACTGTCATGTATTAAATGAAAATGTTTCGTTGGTGTTTTTAGGTATCAAGTTTCTTTTTTACCCATGGTGACAAGGGGATTTTAATTACATGTATATATATATATATATATATATATGTCAAGTAGTTTTGACAGAAATATATAAAAAATCTCAGATACCAATGTATAAATCAATAGAATGTCCAGGACAAAGATACAAATCCGGTAAAAATGGACAAACACGGACCTCTGGACACCAAGAGGTGGGATCAGGTGCCATGGAGGAGTAAACATCCCCTGTCAACCGGTCACACCCGCCGTGAGTCCACAGTCAAGTCCAATGAAATACGTGAGGAGTGAATCCTCGTCACAATTGGTAGAGACGTCTCAACAACTTCGTATGAATAAAGGAACAGGTCGGCCAATTAAGGTGCACAATTGGTTCCCATAGGTTTGTCGACAGTTTGTTGAAACACCACGTCTCCGAACATTACAAATATATTGTCTGTTAGAAATTCCAGGATGTTTTTTTATATCAACTTCAGTGTATTTATGTGTAGAATCAAAATGTTTCTGGTGCATTGTCCTCTATAAAATATGAAATTAGTTAATATAAAACGCTGCTTAGATGGATGAGAAGTGACACCGTTTTTCTGTTAAATATTGTTTCATTGTACATGTATCTAAAAACGTTGTATATTAGGTATATTAAACTTAGTTGAAGCAATAATTCTCTTCTGCTTTATCTGTTGTCAAAAATAATCTACTACGAATTTTACTTTTTTTCAATTCTGTTTATATATAATTGAAAATGAGGTACGTTTGTGTTATTGGTATGACAACGTACATACATTTTACATGGAAAGAAGCAATAATAACTTAACTGAAGTGTTGTTAATAGATTTACACTCCAGAATATTCATATGTTGTTTAGTTGACATTAATACGAAGTGAATAAATAAATCGATTGAAATCCTGTTTATCTTCTTTCGTATTTAATTGTTTCTATACAACTTAATCAACCATTGATGAAGAATTTAGTTCTCATGAGATTTGAACGATTGTGGAGCTTTTATTTATATAATTTAATATCGAACACGGATCAAGTATCTTGCCCTTCGCGAACTCATAGAACAGAGATAATTTCAAAGCGATTTCCAATTTCCATTGAGTTAACGATGTTTCTTATTATTTCGACTAATATCAATTCTTCGTTTACAATATCAATGCTATCAATATTAAAACCAGAGAGATGACGTGTTGTAATTTCTGTATGATCAATAGGTGCGCCATCTTTTGGCTACAAAAATAATAACCTTTGTTCCTTAAAAGTTTAACAAAGAACTCTGTGTCTGGACAGATGAGTGGAAATAGAAATACCAAATTCTCCAAAACGGTCGAACTTGATGCTAATGTTTTAAATATGTGCATTTATGAAGCAAAACTTATAAAACAGGAATGTAGACATCAAACAAAAACTATTGGAGTCTAGGAATGAAAAGAGGAATGGAGCCTAGGAATGGAAAAGAGGAATGGAGCCTAGGAATGGAAAAGAGGAATGAAACCTCGGAATGGAAAGAGTATTGAAGCCTAGGAATGGAAAAGAGGAAAGTAGTATATGAAGGAAAAAAACGAATGTGGTCTAGGGATGGAAAAGAGTAATATACTCTAGGAATGAAAAAGAGGAATGTGGTCTTGGAATGAAAAGAGTAATGAAACCTCGGAATGGAAAGAGTATTGAAGCCTAAGAATGGAAAAGAGGAAAGTAGTATAAGAAGGAAAAAGACGAATGTGGTCTAGGGATGAAAAGTGTAGTGAAGCCTAGGAATGGAAATTAGGAATGTAGTCTAGGAATAAAAAGAGTAATTAAGCCTAGGAATAAAAAGAATTAATGTAGTCTAGGGATGGAGAGAATGAATGTAGTCTAGGAATGAAAAACAGGAATTTGGTCTTGGAATTAAAAGAGTAATGAAACCTAAAAATGGAAAGAGGAATGTAGTCTAGGAATGAAATATAAAAAATCTCAGATACCAAAGTATAAATCAATAGAATGTCCAGGACATAGACACAAATCCGGTAAAAATGGACAAACATGGACCTCTGGAAACCAAGAGGTGGAATCAGGTGCCATGGAGGAGTAAACATCCCCTGTCGACCGGTCACACCCGCCGTGAGTCCACAGTCAAGTCCAATGAAACACGTGAGGAATGAATCCACGTCACAATTGGTACAGACGTCTCAACAACCGCCAACGAAAAGGCAACTCAACATTTCACCCAGCGAAACAGTAATCGCAAACAAGACTTTTATATCGACCGTAAAATTTGCGGAACATTGACATTAAACGCGGTTTTCGATATCCCTGTGTCAATAATTTGTCAGTGAGTAGTTTACCTCTGTATATAAAAACTTCACATGTTGTACACGCCCTGGCATATCGGATCATTTGTGAAATATAAACTCCATATGTGGGTGACTGAGGGATATTACTAAATAAATGTGGAAAATTTACGATGGGAAAGCCGAAATCGTCGCGTTTGTCGTATAGCTTAGTTGCCAATTTCCCGTCTGTGTCTGTATTAAGTAAAATGTCTAAATATGAAGCGTGTGTGCTTGATTCTGTTGTATCTTTAATTTCTAGTTCGCTAGATACATCGCATTGGCATATGTATGAAAATTGTCATTATTAATTGACAAAACGTCGTCGATATATCTAAATGTCAAATTAAAGGACAACGCTAACTTTTTCTTCTTTTGAAAATATTCAGTTTCTGAATGACGTCTGCTTCGTATGAATAAAGGAACAGGTCGGCCAATAAAGGGGCACAATTGGTTCCCATAGGAATGTCGACAGTTTGTTGAAAGACCACGTCTCCGAACATTACTAATATATTGTCTATTAGAAACTCCAGCAATTTATTATATCAACTTCAGTGTATTTATGTGTAGAATCAGAGTGGTATTGGACAAAACAAGTATCCTGATAGCCAGTCACTAGATATTTAAATTTTCGGGTACCACCTTTAGTGAAAAAACAGTTGACTATGGATGCTAAAAAGTCTTTCTTTTAATTTCTTATTTGGGAAAGTCATATGTTTTGATACTGTGTGTTCGAGAAAAATTGTGTGCCTTCAAATGAAAAGGATGAATGTCGTCTGTGAATGAAAAAGTGGAATGAAGCTTCGAGATCGAAAACAGGGGGTGTAGTCCAGGAGTGAAAAACAGGAATATAGTCTAGGGATGGAGAGGGTGGATTAGTCTAGGTATAGAAAAGTAATCTTAGGAATTGAAAGAGGAATGTAATCTTAGGAATTGAAAGAGGAATGTAGTCTATGGATGGAAAAAACCAATACAGTCTAGGGATAGAGAGGGTGGAGACGTCTAGGCATACAAAAGAGGAATGTCTTGGGAAGGAAAAGATGAATGTAGTGTCGGAATGGAAAAGAAAAAATTAGTCTGTGAGTGGGAAAGAGGAATGTAGTCTTGGGATGAAAGGATGTAAAAAGGAATGTAGTCTAGGAATAGAAAAAAGGGAATGTAGCCAAGGAATGGAAAAGAGGAATTAATTTTAAGGGTGGAAAAGAGTAATGTAGTCTAGGGTGGAAAAGAGGACTGTAGTCTATGATTTGGAAAGAGAACTGTAGTCTATGGTGGAAAAGAGACATGTAGTTTTGGGATTGAAAAGATGAATGTAGTCTAAGGATCGAAAAATAAATGTAGTCTAGAAATAGAAAAGAGAAATTTTAGTTTAGGATGAAAAAGATGAATGTAGTCTAGGAAAGAGTGGGTGGAGTAGTCTAGTCACAGACAGACGAGTGTAGCCTAGAAATGGAAAAGAGGAATGTAGTCTAGGGTGGAAAAGAGGAATGTAGTCTTGAAATGGAAAAAGGAATGCGGTCTAGGAATAAAATTAGTGGTCAATTATGCAATTATTCGTTAGGAATTTTAAAACAAAAATTAAAAGTACAGTACGAGTTTATAGTTAACATTACATTATATGAATTTGAATGAATGAACAAAGCATACTGTTAATATTTAAAGACTATGTTGTTTACATATACGATATTTGTATTAACGATAACAAAATAAAACAGCATGGCGCACAAGAACATGTCTGAGAAAATGCAGACTAATACAACTGAAAATTGGCATATCCAGAAGAATGTAAAACTGGCCTGGTGGGTTTAAGGGGGAAAATGAATCTGCGAATATGAACAATGCGTGATCCAAAAACCACTTCCACTATTTTTATTCTAACCTGGTAGATGACGTACTCATCTCCAGCTCTGTCAAAATAGACATCTCGACTGCAAACTTATCTGCACATTACTGTAATGCAAGAGATGTAAAATAACTCTGTGTCAATCGCTTAAAATATTACAAAGTTAATATCGATAGACAAGTTACATTTTAAAACAACTAAAATATTTCGAAACACATAAAGTGCATTAGATTTACATTGTAAAGCACTTATACTTCTAGACCTATTTATCCAGCGGATTTATATTTTTTTTCTGAAATTCAAAACTGAAATATTTACATATTGACTTGTTCTTTTAGCATTTAGATTTTGTCACTGATATTTTGTTGATGATGTTCAAATAAATTTGACATTTCCAGTATTTTAGAATCACAATTAAGCCATACTACTTTTGTGCTTTAATTTTGTGATTGGAGTGTCTGTATGCTGATCCTAATGTGAAAATAAAGAAAAACAAAGGAAACAGCGATGTTATCGTTTAAATGAAAATGACATGTGAAATAAATAATAGCTAAAACGTCTGCGGATATCAGATAAAATAGGAAATGTTGATTGCAAATTTCCAAAAGCAAACTGAAGAATTGAAATAACCGGATATTACGTAATTCCAGATCTGCAAATGAAAACTTTGGTCTTCTGATTATACAGATGTACAAGATAATAAAGTACAAAGTTGTTTGACAGTGGAAGACATTCTAGAATACAACATCTTCAGGGCAGTTATAATATGTTGTCTGTTCATTGTTCTACGTCTCTCTAGAATGATGCATACATTACATAGATTGCCACCTATTTATTATTGTGGACTCCATGCCATGGCTATCACCTCAATCACTTAGTGGTGGAATTGTCCTAGTCTTGACTGGAAACCAGATAGTACAGTTTATAAGACGGAGGTTTAATTATAATAAAGTTCAAACTTCTCAGTGAAGCATGAATGAACATTAGAGCGAATCTAAGACTGATGAGATTTAAAATGTCAATGTTAACAATGTTTTACTGTTTAGCTCTATGTAATATATAGTACTTCACACATCCCACAAAATTCCCAGTCTAATCAAGGAACTACAATATTTTACCGTGAAGGGAATTAAGTCTCTTATCATATATTTGAATTTCTATCAATAATTCAAGAATAAATATTAATCCGTACACCTTCTGGCTGTATGCACAAAATCTATACGATGGCTTTAACCGTGTTAAGTTACTGACTCCGTATTTAAGCATGGCTGTTCGGCTCGTTAATTACGTCGATATTTAGACACGATACGTAAGCGTTCTATATGAATGATATAATTTATGCTAATCTACGTTGACATAAATGATTGTTACGGATAGCTTTTTATATTTGTTTAGTATCTCGTTAGGACATTTTCACTTATGTGAAGATGTCACGAGCAATAAGGTCTAGCAAATATTGACTTTTGACTTATGAATTGTCGTATACCAATGCATTAAATAACTTTAAAGGCAGAATTTACTTTGCCGGTCACCAAAAGTTCAATGTGGCGCAAGTCGTCGACGATGGTTGTTATGCAAGTTTAAATAAAACGCTGCAATTTTGTTGATTCTTCAGAATATGTCACACATCTTTGAGAAACTTAACGGGGTCCGGGGCGGCAGCCCCCGTAATACAATAATAATATGGGAGTATGGGAGTGTTATTCCCTTCCCTTTTTAGCTTTATGTATCTGATAAGTATGGGAGTGTTATTCCCTTCCCTTTTTAGCTTTATGTATCTGATAAGTATGGGAATGTTATTCCCTTCCCTTTTTAACTTTATGTATCTGATACGTATGGGAGTGTTATTACCTTCCCTTTTTAGCATTATGTATCTGATAAATCAAACTCTTGTAAGATTTATGCTTTCATAGCCAACACATGCCTGTATAACACTTGAAATATTTAATATTTAATTTAGATAAAAACATATTGCCTTGCTAGAGCTAGTTAAAATAGATCGTCATAATTTCGATATATAATATAGATTTTTGGATAGTGCAATAAATGCAGATATTATTAAGTACTTAAGCATAATGCACCCGGCGGTGGTGCTATGTAGTTTTGTGGCATAATGGGAATTACAAGAATAAAATCGATCAATGACTCAAATAAAATTATTCTGACTATTATTTCTCTGTGACAGCGTTATCCCATTTCGTATTTAATATAAGCATGATGCCGGATGCGAAATCTGTGTTATTTCTGGGAAGTCTACTCCAGGTTATCTATGCGAGAGAACTGAAGATAGGTGAGTCACTTATAGCATACATTTACTTCATTGCATCTTTATTTAAATGCATATGAACAAAAGTAATTATATTTATTGTATTGTCTTTTTTACTATATATGTATCAAAAATTGATGTCATGATTTGAGGAAAAGCATATCAGATTTTTATTCTGGTTAATTCGAACTCAACTGATGATATCGTATGGACAGAAACAATCGTCTTGAGCATTTTTGGCCTCCTTTTATGCAAAACTATTACTTTGTTATTATGTTTTAAAAACATATTACTTAGCAAGAGTTTAAGATAGCTGAGTGGTATATTTTGATATACGTAGCACATCTTAATATTCCATAAGATTTATTGTGTGCTGAAGTGTGCTACTGAATGTAAAATATTTAGTCTTTATTTTACTGTTTTCCTTATTAACACGAATTAAATAAATGAATGAAATTTTCATCACGTTTTAATTGTAAGACGTCAACATACATGTAACGATATGGTTTACCTTGTAAAAATGTAGCTACCAGAGTTTTACAAAGATTTACCTGTCTTTTCCTAGGACTTTTGATCGAAAACGTCCAAACAACACAAGGGATAACAACATTAGATGGTGCGGAAACACAAGGTTTTGAAAATTCATCGAATTTGATAGTAAAAGAAATATCCAATATATTGGTGAATACTACGACAGGTATTGACAAAATACAAAAAAGTTTGGAATGATAAACCTATAGATAAGTACTCAACAGATCCCTTTTACATGTAGTCGTAATTGTATATATATATATATATATATATATATATATATATATATATATATATATATATATATATATATATATATATATATATATGTGTGTGTGTGTGTGTGTGTGTGTGTGTGTGTGTATATACATATATATATATATATATATATATATATATATATATATATATATATATATATATATATATATAAAGATACCAGTCATTTACCGAATATATAAATCAGTAAAAGACTAATGACACAGACACAATATATTCTTATTTTTCGTATCTTAAAGGGGCATTAGCTGTGTTTGTTTTTAAATCCTCCTTCCATTTTATACTACTTAGATCGATGATCAATAACAAACAAAGATATGCCCGGGCAATAAAATCGTATATACATATATTTTGTGAAAATTGCTTGAGAAACCCAGGTTTGACACTTTTATTCTTATTTTTATTTTCACAAAACATATAGGAATATAAAAATGCCTATGCATGTGTATAGCTCGAATTTATTAATGTGGAACAAGTGGTAAAAGTAAAACAATTCGAAATATTAATTTTTGTAAACACAGCTAATGCCCTTTTAAGTCATTTAGTGTGTCTGTCTGTCTGTCTGTCTGTCTGTCTGTCTGTGTATGTGTCTGTCTGTCAGTCTGTCTGTCTGTCTGTCTGTGTATGTGTCTGTCTGTCTGTCTGTCTGTCTGTCTGTCTGTCTGTTTCCAGTCCTCATACAAGCCATACAAGTGGTTTCAAAAATCAAAGCAATATTATTTTTATGATTCGTTAAACATTTCCCAGTTATTTTCTTCATTTGACTGATGATAGTGTCAACCTTTATATTATTAACACGAATAATGGCAACTATGTAATCAATTATCATTACCACATTAGTTGGTTTGTTTTAGCTGATTTCGCGATACCTGTCAGATATGCTGTCTATTTCAGGAGTAATTCGAACCGTTATTCAAACAATCAAAGGGATAATATTATATTATTAATTGAGGTTCAAAATCGTTTTGACTGATTTGTTACAAGGAATTCAATTGCATAATCTTGATAATCTTTAAATCTGTAATATGTATCAGATAGTATGTAGAAACACAACAGAATTGTATAGCAAGTTTCGAATAAGGCAAAAAATTAAACCTGTCGTCTGCCAGACTTTGTTAGTGTAAATGCAGTGTAACATGCGTTTTGTTAATGTAGATTTGTTTCTTCGAAACACTTCAATTATAAACCTCGCATAATATATATAATTTTCAAATCATTAAATTATCTTAACCGAAAGTCACGTTACAACTAAACACATACTAAGTGTAATATCAGATAGAAGACAAACAAACTGTTTGCCGTCATTCTTAAGTTTTAAAGTTAATCTAACGTAGTAAAATATAATTAAACATTAAATTGTAATTACCGATAGATTGAGATCCTACAGGAAATTGCCAGCCTTGGTAAACTATTTTGAATGCTTCGTATTAAACTTATAAAAGTGATCATAAAAGACGTTCAATCCACAGGTTCTTTCAGTGAAATATTAACTTCAGTACATTGACCTTACTATGTTATATTCCAGTTATCATTAAGTATTTCTTATCAATCAATAACTTACCGTAAAAAACAAAATATTTCCAAAGTATTCAAACTGCAAGACATACCCCGAATTATGTCGGTCACATTGTCCAGTATCAAAATATAAAAATTTCAGATACCAATGTGACAAGATAAGACTGCAGTGTTTGTATATACCACAGACTGCAGTGTTTATATATACCACAGACTGCAGTGTTTATATATACCACAGACTGCAGTGTTTATATATACCACAGACTGCAGTGTTTATATATACCACAGACTGCAGTGTTTATATATATACCACAGACTGCAGTGTTTATATATACCACAGACTGCAGTGTTTATATATACCACAGACTGCAGTGTTTATATATACCACAGACTGCAGTGTTTATATATACCACACGACTGCAGTGTTTTATATATACCACAGACTGCAGTGTTTATATATACCACAGACTGCAGTCTTTATATATATACTTTTATATATACCACAGACTGCAGTGTTTATATACCACAGATACTTTATATATACAGACTGCAGTGTTTATATATACCACAGACTGCAGTGTTTATATATACCACACGACTGCAGTGTTTATATATACCACAGACTGCAGTGTTTATATATACCACAGACTGCAGTGTTTATATATACACAGACACGACTGCAGTGTTTATATATACCACAGACTGCAGTGTTTATATATACCACAGACTGCAGTGTTTATATATACCACACGACTGCAGTGTTTATATATACCACAGACTGCAGTGTTTATATATACCACACGACTGCAGTGTTTATATATACCACAGACTGCAGTGTTTATATATACCACACGACTGCAGTGTTTATATATACCACAGACTGCAGTGTTTATATATACCACAGACTGCAGTGTTTATATATACCACACGACTGCAGTGTTTATATATACCACAGACTGCAGTGTTTATATATACCACAGACTGCAATGTTTATATATACCACAGACTGCAGTGTTTATATATACCACAGACTGCAGTGTTTATATATACCACAGACTGCAGTGTTTATATATACCACAGACTGCAGTGTTTATATATACCACAGACTGCAGTGTTTATATATACCACAGACTGCAGTGTTTAGACTGCAGTGTTTATATATATCACACGACTCGCATCTTTGCTATGAGTGATATTGAGATGCTAATGAATAAGCGTTAGAGGCCTGCACTTTGAAACATTTAATATCACCTCTGTTCTGCACAGGGTCGAGCCACGCTGGAACCGATGCTTACTTTGTTAAAAACTTTACTTGCAAAGTACCTATAGCCCCTTTCCGGGCACACAGTAACCGGGTTTTCTCCTCTGCCATTAAAAGTGGCCGCCACCATATAACTGACAACTTGTTAAGTGTGGAGTAAAACACAATAACAAAAATCAAAAGACATAAATATTGAATATTTAATTATATTGTCAGAGACCACCAGTATTTGATCACAGGTTAGAACGTTCTCCTCCTAGGGTTCTCCTCCTTTATTTTATTTATACCCTGGTTAAACTTGAAAAATCAACTGGGTCTTTACTAGTTAGTAACTCTTTCTGGGCCAAATAACTGAAGAAGTGAAGCAAAGTGAATACCATAGGTACTGTGGGTGAGAGTTAAACCTGAGGACCAACTCTTCGTCCATATAAAGTCGTCATTACAAAGATTACAAAATGTACCCAAAACTTTATCACAATTTAGATAAAATAGGGTTCTAAAATTGTCGAAATGTACTCCGAATAGTAATACGATTTTATAGAAAAATGCAAATTGCAAATTAGAAAAAATAAATAGATGCATTATATTTGATAGGTTATAGGATAGATATAAAGTTTCATATTTGTCATTTCCAAATAAACAGAATTTAAAATATAAAGTGTTTTTATTCATTTCAGTATGTGACATGATCCATGATGGCGCTGTTGGAGTTATATCATATACGAGTTGTCATGACGCGGCTTTTGTCCATTGGTTCTCCAAGCAATATGATATCCCATTCATAATGATAATTAATCAAACATGCAATTTCCTGAAAGACACATCTCATATTCATCTCCATCCAGTTTGTGCGGAGACTAATGGTGCTATCGCATCCATTACCCGGACACTTGTGTTAACTAATGTAACCGTTTTCCATGATGGTTTGTCAGGTGCGTTATAGCTCACAGACAAAAGTAGACATTTACTTCAGTACGGTAGGGAATCAAATCCATTGCAAAAAGACAAAAGACAGTTGAATTTAAATGTGAATATATGAAGAAAACTATCCAGTTTGGGATTCGCAATTGTTCTTCCTGTCCAGACCATTTGCAATGGACTTGAGTTTCGATTATTAATTGGTACTTCTTAAATTTTACTTACAAATGCTGATTTGCAAATAAATTTTGTCAGCATTTCACTTAAAGGTACAGATTAACGTTTTATTGTGTGTTTACAATGTCTCGGTCAATGTATTCCAGTATACTCCACATTACATTGATACATTGTTGTTGTAGGTAACATCTCTGATATTAAAGGGGCATTATCAGCAGGTTTATTCAATTCTTTCCTTTTTACTGCTTAGATTGATATACAATATTATACAATAACAAAAGGAGATACAGAGGCATAAATATTATTAGATTCCTATATATTTTGTGGAAATTGCTTGTGAAACCAAGTCTGGCACTTATTGCAATTGTTTAATTCAACCTTACTATTAGTTTATGTATAGCACGATGGATGTAACCTTATTTTCAAAAAATATATAGGAATATAAGATATTTTATACCTGTGTACAGCTCTCATTTGTTATTGTACATCAAGTACAAGTAATAATGTAGAAAAACATTTAAATAATAATTTGCTGAACATAGCTAATGCCCCTTTAAAAATATTACTTACTGTAAAAAGTGTTAACGTGCAATTGCATCCCACTTAGATGTGTTAACTAACTATTTTAGGACGAGGATACACTCCTCACGTGTTTCATTGGACTTGACTGTTGACTCACGGCGGGTGTGACCGGTTGACAGGGGATGCTTACTCCTCCATGGCACCTGATCCCACCTCTTGGTTTCCAGAGGTTCGTTTTTGTCCATTTTACCGGATTTGTATCTATGTCCTGGACATTCTATTGTTTTATACTTTGGTATCTGGAATTTATTTACATATATGGGATTTCTAACAATTCTTAGCAATTCTACAAAAATTATATCACAACAAGTTACTAAAATACGTGGTGCTGTCAGTACATCGTTATTATCAACATGAAAGAATGTTTCTAGTCGGATGACTAAACTCGTGTACATTAATTTTGCAGCTTTCTGTGTGCGTGATTTGATTCAACAACTTTCAGAAATGTCTGTGAGATCAAAGACAATCTCAGTTGATTCTTACGAATCCATCCGGAAACACAGGGAAGTCTTTAAACGTGATAAAGCATGCTACGTAATCTTGATTACCAGTAACGACAGGCTGCGACAGTACCTCCAAACAGTATGTATAGATATGTCGTTCTTAGAAATCCAATATGCATACTAGAATTCTTTGATGAACAGCTCTATGACTTTGATTCAAAGACATTTTGACAGCTCAATTAACATCACAACTTGAAGATTTTGGAATAGATTCAAAACTTTTTAACAGAATAAACCTGAATAATTCTACAATGAAATAAGATCCTAATCTAGTCCTAATCTGATAAAAAGGTTTTTGTATATGTTGTCTTAAGATAATATGTTTTATTTCAGGCAAAAGAAGACGGATTTCTGGCTAGTAATATATTCTGGATTTTATCAAGTAACGAATTAGATACTCTAAATATTGAAACAGACGACAGCTCAATCCATGGCGCGAATATTTTGATAGTTCGGCCCAGTATTCCGGCTGTGTCTGAGAAAGGCTACAACTGCGGAAACAGTGATATTTCTGTGAGTTAAGTGGCATGCCAACATAACCGTTGCGCATCAAAGTTAACTTTGTAAAGTTATTATTTGTCATTTCTTAATGAGAAGAAAGGTGTAGTAAAATTTATACTATTATACAGATTTTAAGAATTTATATGATACCAATTTTCCTCAAATATGAATATAGTCATAAGTTGATGTGACATAATAACAAAAACGTAAACTATTGTGGTCGTGTAATGATAGACTGTTCGGAAATTATATTCAAAATAATAATAGTTACTTAGGTTCTGCAATACGTTATGTATTGTACCCTAAAGAACGTAGACTTTATTGAGATGATCCATATAGATTATAGCTACTTATATATTTGTAGGTGTAAACACAATATCTGGCTAAAAATAGAATGTGTTTCTCTTGAACACATTTACATCGACAACATCTTTAGTTTTCCCACGACCTACTTTATAATTCAACTATTTACATAATACGAACAGTAATGATGCTTTATACGAAATATGTTGATATACGGATTAATATATATTTTCATACTTAGAAACTTTCAATGATATAAAATATAAATAATATATGATAAATGACAGGTACGTCAATAGCAATTAGATCGTTTCTGTTATTTTGACTTCTTCAGTTGTGCTCGAGTTTTGATGAAAATGTTGTAGGTACCAAGACCAATACTAAACTGATATTAAATGTTCAAACCATCTACGAGAAATCACTGTAAAAGGATAACTATCACACTCCTACAGAAATTTATAACGGTCTTAACGGTATTGCCGAAATATAGGATCAATTTAGAATGAAATAATCAAGTGGTAATCAAATACCGGCTACTTGTTTATGTATACCCTGAGAAATGCGGGTACATCAGCAGCGGCGATATCAAAATAATAATAAAGTTATAGATTTGTATAGACAAAAAACCCAGTGGGCCTATTGGGACATATTTAAATTAATCAATGCCTTACAAGTTTTGTTTTGTTTTTCACAATCCTTATAGTATCCTATAAATATTCAGATATCGTCAACAGCTATACAAGATGCCATTAATCTTTACCAACATACAATAGAGGAATTGGAGAAGAATGGGGAACCTTTGGTGTTTCGATCCAGTTGTATTAACAAGACAACAGACAGCAATGGTTCACATGTAAATGACATTTTACACAAGGTGATTGATAAAAATATTCATTTTCAAATCATAAGTCTTCATTTTCTTGTATCTAAATTATAACGTCATATATTGAGACATAGGGATGGGAAGAGAAATATTAAAGTAGAAAGCTGACATATGATTGTATGAGTTTGTATTTATGTCTGGTCGCGTGTCTGAGTATATATAAAATATATAATGTGTATGAAATGATCGCCATATAACTGTAAATTTGTTGATTGTGTCATTCAAATGGTAAGAGGGAGACAACTCGTCAATCCAACATAGTAATGTCAATACAAATATATACGACCGACTTTTGTATAAGAATCGTAGAATCTAATTTTTCAGGATTATGTTTGAAAAATATATATTCACATTCACAAACGAAGAATTGTTAATTAATATTGTCATAAAAGAGATACAGTGTACTGATGTGTACCAATTCTACCGTAAAATTCTAAGACTATTTTTCAATGCACATATTATGTATGCAAATTCATACTCACGTTAATTCAAATCAATGAAAATAGATTATCGAGACGCAAAACATATACTTATATCGAGACACAAAAAATATATGTTGCCACTTATGTCGAGACACAAGATATGTATGTTCGCACTTATATCGAGACACAAAACATTTATGTTGGCACTTATATCGAGACACAAAACATTTATGTTGGCACTTATATCGATACACAAAACATTTATGTTGGCACTTATATCGAGACACAAAACATTTATGTTGGCACTTATATCGATACACAAAACATTTATGTTGGCACTTATATCGAGGCACAAAACATGTATGTTGGAACTTATATCGAGACACAAAACATGTACGCTGATATTGATATCGATACACAAAACATGTATGTTGACACTTATATCGAGACTCAAAACATGTATGTTGACACTTATATCGAGACACAAAACATTTATGTTGGCACTTATATTGAGACACAAAACATTTATGTTGGCACTTATATCGAGGCACAAAACATGTATGTTGGCACTTATATCGAGACTCAAAACATGTATGTTGGCACTTATATCGAGACACAAAACATTTATGTTGGCACTTATATTGAGACACAAAACATTTATGTTGACACTTATATTGAGACACAAAACATGTATGTGTGCACTTATATCGATTAACACTTTTATAGAGTCAACATGGAGATCAGAGGTTAAAAAATAACTTGTTTTCAAACCAACATGGTGTGTTTGAAACCTACCACCTGTGCAGTACCACTAGCAGTAAAAGAGAACTTCAGCATGTGGGTACATGGAGTAGGAAGCAAGGATTGAAAGCAGACTACGACTTATTCCAAAACGCACGGGTCAATTTCAAAAACGCAACATTGACCGTTGTAACAAGAATGGTAAAACATTGTATTTGATCTTTGAGTGATGAAGTTTTGGACATTATGTTATATAAATCATATTACCCATCAATGAAATACACTGATATAATCCCAATACGTATGAATGGTTTATGCTAAAAACTTCATGTTATCTACTTGAACGTCAGGAATGCTTAAATGAACAATTATTTTTCTTAGAATTATCAACCACATAAAACTTTGTTGTTTACTACTGAAATATACACAGTTTGTCTTTCGTATTTAATTTATAAAACAAATTGAATGTGTTCTTACACAACAAAATAAGATCTCTCTAGTCATTATTGTAATGAAGACACAAGTATTACAAACATTTTATAAAAAATTAAAAGAAAGACTTTTTAGCATCATAGACAACTGCTTTTTCACTAAAGGTGGTACCCGAAAATTTAAATATCTAGTGATTGGCTATCAGGATACTTATTTCGTCAAACACCACTCTGATTCTACACATAAGTATACTGAAGTTGATATAAAAAACATGCTGGAATTTCTAATAGACAATATATTTGTAATGTTCGGAGACGTGGTCTTTCAACAAACTGTCGGCATTCCTATGGGAACCAATTGTGCTCCTTTATTGGCCGACCTGTTCCTTTATTCATACGAAGCAGACTTCATTCAGAAACTGCTGAATCAAGCGATGTCCTTTAATTTGACATTTAGATATATCGACGACGTTTTGTCAATTAATAATGACAATTTTCATACATATGTCAATGCGATATATCCCAGCGAACTAGAAATTAAAGTTACAACAGAATCAAGCACACACGCTTCATACTTAGACATTTTACTTAATATAAACACAGACGGGAAATTAGCAACTAAGCTATACGATAAACGCGACGATTTTCGGCTTTCCCATCGTAAATTTTCCACATTTAAGTAGTAATATCCCTCAGTCACCTGCATATGGAGTTTATATTTCACAAATGATCCGATATGCCAGGGCGTGCACAACATATGAAGATTTCATATACAGAGGTAAACTACTCACTGACAAATTATTGACACAGGGATATCGAAAAATCGCGTTTAATGTCAACGTTCCGCAAATTTTATGGTCGGTATAATAGTCTTGTTTGCGACTACTCTGTTTCACTAAGTGAAATGTTGAGTTGCCTTTTCGTTGGAGGTTGTTGAGATGTCTGTACCAATTGTGACGAGGATACACTCCTCACGTGTTTCATTGGACTTGACTGTGGACTCAAGTCGGTTGTGACCGGTCGACAGGGGATGCTTACTCCTCCATGGCACCTGATCCCACCTCTTGGTTTCCAGAGGTCCGTGTTTGTCCATTTTTACCGGATTTGTATCTATGTCCTGGACATCCTATTGATTTATACTTTGGTATCTGAGATTTTTATATATTATAATAATGGAAAATACAATCATCTCCTCAATGATATACTTTCTTCATACATATTCAATTTCAGTATACCATTCGGTAGTAAATGTTTCCATGTGTGTCTTCCCATACAGAAAGACTACATGACATGGAATTAGTTTTCTCTTTTCATTCATCCAGCGTCAAATAAATTTTTCAGGCTTTACCATTTGACGTAAAAATTGAGCATGAAAATGGAGGCTTTTCGTACACGGGATTCTGTTTTGATATCCTTGATGAACTTGCAAGAAGTTTCAACTTCACGTAAGAATATCTTTTATATTTTGATTGTCAAGTTAATAATTATTATTAACAATACCAAAGTTCTTGGTTTACAAAAACAAAATGCCAGAATAAATGCCCAAGACGATCGTTTCTGTTAATAAGACTTTATCAGTTCAGCTTAGATTTAAAACCTAAATGTATTGCCAGATCCGTTTAAGAATACCCACTGTAAAAATATGACTGCTTTAACTTTTGAAAAGTTAAGATTTTAAGTGTTGCAATCCTAATCCGAGTGAAATATTACTTTTGCATACAATATACAATATATGTTTTGCTTTTCATATTTACATCTATTTCCTACAACTCTTATTTTCCTGTTTACACCAAACAGATACAATGTCATTGAACCTCCTGATGGTCTTTATGGTGCACCAACTGATAATGGATCGTGGAATGGAATGGTTGGAATGGTCATGAGTGGGGTATAATAACTATTTTAATATTTCCAAGTATATCACTTTTCCGGTTTGCATTGAAATTTTATAACTTTATAAATATTTATACCGCTTACAACTTACTCGTACACAAATTTGCAACTGTCATCAATCAAATTAGTTTTATGAAACATGGAACAGTTGCAAATTCGTGTTTCTTTGTATACAAATTATTGACACAGGGATATCGAAAACCGCGTTTAATGTCAACGTTCCGCAAGTTTTACGGTCGGTATAATAGTCTTGTTTGCGACTACTCTGTTTCACTAAGTGAAATGTTGAGTTGCCTTTTCGTTGGCAGTTGTTGAGACGTCTGTACCAATTGTGACGAGAATACACTCCTCACATGTTTCACTGGACTTGACTGTGGACTCACGGCGGGTGTGACCGGTCGACAGGGGATGCTTACTCCTCCATGGCACCTGATCCCACCTCTTGGTTTCCAGAGGTCCGTGTTTGTCCAATTTTTATCGGATTTGTATCTATGTCCTGGACATTCTATTGATTTACACTTTGGTATCTGAGGTTTTTAATATATGTATGATATTTACTTAATTTTCTGACAAAATTCTGCTATTTTGTTATTCATTATTTTTTTTTTCTGCTAAAGAGAATTCTCTTTTGCTAATTAAATATTTTACCATTTTATTTTCTTGAATTAAAACTGTTCAAAATAGAATAAGGTATTTTAAGACAATCTGTATATTTTGGGAAATATAAAATGTTATATATTTTTCAGAAAGCTAATATGTCTATAGCCCCATTTACTATCACATCTTTACGAGAGGCTGTCATAGATTTCTCTACTCCAATAATGGAAGATGGCGTCGGAATTATAATGAAAAAACCAACATCGGACACAAACAATATGTTTCACATGTTTTTGCCGTTTTCACCAGCTGTCTGGGGTAGCTTGGCCGCTGCTATTGTCACAGTCGGATTTGTTCTGTTTGTCATCAATAGAAATAGTCCATACAGTGCCCGTACCAAAGGAAAAAGACTAAATGAAGTTAGTATTACTAACGAAGAAAGTTTTCTAGGATGTCTGTGGATTATCTACGCGGCATTTTTTGAAGAAGGTATTTTTCATTTGTTTTAATTCACAATTTAGTAGATCTGAAACAAATTACTTTATCGTACTATAGATGAGTTGACAGATGTTTTAATATTTCGCACTGATAACATTATTTCAGTTTTAAATTCTTCAAAAACTCAGATAGTCATCTATTTACAGTGGTTATTCTTAGACGGATTTTGCTATACAATTAGATTTATTATTAGGCCCCGTATGATAACACTTTCTCTTTAGAAAAATGCATCTTTTATAAATTGGATCTCAACTGATGAAGTCTAATTGACAGAAATGATCGTCTTAAGCATTGTAACTTTATTATTATGTTTATAATATTTGATATATTTCCTTTGTGTGTTCCCCTATACACTGATACTGATTTTTTAACCTGTACATTTGCTGTTTATAAATTCAAGGTGGTCCCCCTTTTCCACGTGCGGTATCAGGTAGATGTGTTCTGGGGGTTTGGTGGATATTTACAATTGTTCTATTGTCGTCGTATACTGCAAATCTTGCAGCAGTCTTGACAGTCACAATCACCAAAAAGCCAATCGACAGTCTCAAAGATCTAGCGGATAACCGACAGATTAAACCGCTGGTGAAAGCAGGGACGAGTTTACATTCTTTATTCAAGGTATGTTTTAAATAGTAAAAACATGATTCATGACGAAAAGCGCCCAAAAGTTACTTTATAAATTTTATGATTCGGGTTAAATGAAACATTTAATGAACATGTTAGATGAATTTACATAAACTTTATATAACCTCAATTCTCTCTCTCTCTCTCTCTCTCTCTCTCTCTCTCTCTCTCTCTCTCTCTCTCTCTCTCTCTCTCTCTCTCTCTGTTAAACGGTGATATTGATCAATTTACCTTGCAGAACAGTAAATCAGAAGTATACCAAGATGTTTGGGAAAATATGGAAGATATGCCATATGTCAAAACTGCAGAAGAATCATTGGAGCTCGTGAAAACGGGAAAATATGCTTTTATGACTGACGTTTCGCAACTTCAGTACGCTATGTTGAAAGACTGCAAAGCTTACGAAATAGCGGATGAAGTATTTAACAGAGCCGGACTGGGTTTTGTTTTTCCAGAAGAAGCTCCATATATTGAAGCCTTTAATTATCAGTAAGTTTCTGGTTTACACCATACGACTCCTTTAACCATAAGTAGTTAAAATATATACTTCAAATATTGATGATCATAAATATTATTATTGTCATCGTCGTCATCATCATCATCATCATCATCCAATGACCGTGGTATGAACAGATCTAGTCATAAAGCCTTTGCTATTTCTAGATTTGTATATTAGATAATTCCTACAAAGTACTGACATTTTCTGGTTTCTCTACACATTAAATATTATGATTAGAATTTGGAATAATTTAATTTAAAATCTAAACAATGAATTTAACTGTGAATGAAATTAAGAGTCTTGCATCTTCCAGATAGCAACTCGAGAATAAACAAACAAGTTCGAGGAAAATAAAAATTCTCTATATCCAAGGGGTAACAAGGATACAAAATATTTTTTTAAAAAAACAAAATAATGATTAATAAAAATAATACATTTACTTAAATTACAAAACATATTCATTTCTGATTGACCGAAATTTGCCATGTTATTCAAATAGTACAATGACACGTCATAGCCGGCCTGGCTCAGTCAGTAGCGCGCTAGACTCTTCATCGTGTGGTCGTGAGTTCGAGTCCAGCCGACGGCAGGTTGTTTTCCTGTCTTTTGGATGAGACAGTAAAAACCGAGGTCCCGTGTCACAGTAGATGTTGGCACGTTAAAGAACCCTAACTGCTCAATGGCTGTAAGTGCCGAGCATAAGCCAAAATATGAAGCCCTTCAACGGCATTTGGTGACTTCTCCATATCAGGAAAAACACCTGCTTTGTTTACAACATGGGCGCAGACATTTTGGACACCCAAAGTTGTGCGGAGGGTAAAATGAGCCCAGAGATCTGATTGGTCATTAAATGAAAAAATTAGTTTTGCCATTAATAAGTGAAATTAAGGTGATAAAAAAGATACATGAATATTGGTAGTACTTTGGAAATTATAGGGTTTGACGGATGAAAATTGAAAGGGAGGGGTCATATGAGAATAGATATTTTCCTTTGGTGCGGAATACTACGAGTTGTAAACAAGTGAAAATTTGAAGTAGAAATGCAACGGCAACCTATACTTTTGATTGCATATTTTGTTATCAAAAATATTGATCTTTCAGCACAGGGTACTTATTTGACCCAGATTTAATAAACATGGGAGTGACAGTGACCTGAAGTTTTGTAAATTAGCATTGAGGCCTATGGGAAAATATTTGGTGGTGTCTGTCCATCAGTGAAATATTCTTGAGTGGGACGTTAAACAACAATAAATAAACAAACAAACAACCGGATGGGAGATGGTACGACGGATGTAGAAAATGTTTCTCTGAAAAGATCACACTTAAACGTTCTAAGCCGTTGTTACTTTCCGTGGCTTTGTTGTGTTTTATCTTCATATTCGTTATTTTATCAATATTTAATTTCAGAATTATGAGAATGCATGAGGCTGGGTTGATCGAAAGGTGGAGAAGATACTGGTGGCCACAGGCTAGTCACTGTTCTTTAACCGATCATTTGGGATCTGCCAATGCTCTAGGATTAACCAGTTTAGCGGGTCTTTTCTTTGTTTATGCTTCCACTGTTGGAATTTCTATTTTTGGACTTTTTATAGAGACCTGGTGGAAACGAAGAAATCTAACAGACGCAAAAGAAAGTACACTATAATGATTCACCGATAGATGTCGATATCTTACTAGGAAAATGAATATATTAGTCAAACTTGCATTAAAGGTCAATTCTGTGTAAAGGGCACCTGCCTATAAAGGCCATTCAAATATTACCATTGTTAACTTTTCAAAATGAATACAACTTTTTATACATGTCACCTGTTTATAACGGCTTCTTTTGCAAATTCTCTCGAGTGGTCTTTAAATACAAATTTGACTGTACTCTAATTCTCTATAAAACTTTTTGAGATTCCCGATATGGTGTTCAAACATTAGCATTGTTTCAGATTGTTTGATCAAAATGACAAGTAACAAACACATCTTATTTATCCATTTGTCTTTTTGCTCACATAAATAGGCATAAAGATGATGAAATGAACTTGTATACGAAAAATAATACCAATGTCATTTTAGTCATATAAAGGACAAAAATAATATCTGTTAAACATCCCATATTATTTGTCATGTTCAATGTTGAATATCTTATCTAAATTACTAAAATCCCAAGGCAATATGGCAATTTATAAACTCTGGATTTCGTTCATTTGTTTCTTTAATTTGTCACATTTTGTGTAGAGCAACAAAGAGCTTGTTAACGAATGCTGGTCGACAAAAATCGTCAATCAGTGTATTAAAAATAACCAATACGATTTGTATTGAAATAAACGCAAGTACATAAATCCGATACAAATAATTATTTCTTATGAAATTAACCGCGGTATACTTTACCTACAAGCCGTATACTACAACAGCGCGAATGATTTTTGTCGTCTTTACCTTAACATCCGGGAGAAAAATAGGTAGACTTTCAGAACATCTTCTGCGTTCAATCCTCTTCACATTCAAACTTAAATTTAATATTATTTTTGACTCACATCATTAAATGTTTCTGACCTAATATGGACCAGTTTTAACATTCTGTTTTATAGATTTTGAAATTTTATTTTTGTTTGCAATCGTGTTTATGTTATTTTTTATGATTTAATAAAAATTAAGATTATAAAATGACTTGTTACGAACATGACTGAAAAATTGTTGGGTATGGCGTAAAACAAAAAATCAAAATCAAAATCAAACGAACATAGCGTCAGTTGCCCTGTCTGTAATTATAATCCCTTATTCTTACCAGTTGATTTTAAAGGTTTAACTCTTCATCAGAACCACAAATACAAAAGCATACAAATATGGAGGTATAGACAATTAAATAACTATGGTTAAATAACTCACAATTTCAGCCAATGAACCATAATTATGACATACAAGATCATTATACCAACCGTATTCTCACTGTGACAACAACTTATCACAAGGCAGTTTTCCTCTGTATTTGAAATGATCGTATGTTGACCGCACTGGCAAGTCGCTAATATAGGATACATAAACACCATACCCTGGCGATAAAGGGATACTACTGAATATTGAAGAATAAGGATAAAAACATCAAATTTTCATGATCTTTTTATATCATTCACAGGTCCGTTTCTATAGTACAATGTCCAGTTAGTAAGAGCTAGATTGTGTGGTATCTTTAATGTATATTTCGCTGGGATATATAGCATTCACGTAAATATGAAAATTGTTAATATATAATGACAAAAAATTGTCGATATATCTTAATATTAATTATTAAAAGTCAGACCTAGTCCTGTGATTTATGTTGTAGAATAGATGAATTTTGGATTTATTCAATTCGTGGTGTTCACTTATAATCTTTTTGGCTAACATGTGAAATCAGTATGTGTGGAGTAAAAATAAACTGCCTAAGTTTAACTCTTTAAGGTAAAGCCTTACAAATGTCAATGAATCAGAACGTCCTTGCTTAGATGCTTCTTAATGACCGCCATTTTCGTATATACGAATATATATATATATATATATATATATATATATATATATATATATATATATATATATATATATGTGTGTGTGTGTGTGTGTGTGTGTGTGTGTGTGTGTGTGTGTGTGTGTGTGTGTGTGTGTGTGTTTCAGTATTTCGACCACCTTAGTCACTGGTGTTCAAATATCTTAAGTTCTTATTGGTCCTGATATTGTCGATGCGGAGATATTGTTAACATTATGAAACTCCCTCTCACAAATGCTAGATTATTCTGGAGTTACTCCCTTTTGGCAATCAGATCTGGACCTGACTGATCACCTTTTCCCCGAACTTGAAATTTTCACCCAGCTCGATAGTTTCCCGTGGAACGTTTCCGACGGTTGTGACATGCTAACAGGGTATGCTGACACCTCCCGGACACCTGGCCCCATTCAGTTTTGTATTTACAATTGTTCTTCGTGATGAGACCGTTATTATATCTAATGTGTCGTATTCTATTGGACTTTTCCAAAATGTCGTATTCCAATGGACTTAGAGTTTCCAATATCTATTGATACGTCTTCATTTATTTTACGTCTGTCTCATTTTACCAATATCTGCACTCCGTTATTTACGAAATTGTTTCTGTTTAAAAGACAATAATTCTTTTTCAATTTGGTCGACCAAAAATAATCTAATGACAGAAATAAGCTATAAAAATGTAGACGGTATTTAAGATAATTTGAATATTCATTGTTCAAGTTGTCATGACAACACCAACAGGGAATTCTTATGTTATTGTCATTAAAGCCATTCGTTCAGCGTAACTGAACTTGCTCTTCCTTTCTCAGTGGCGTTATACTGTTATGACCGAACATTAAATTAGTAATATACATGACTAATTTATCAGAAATAGATTACAGTAAAACGATGCAGGAACCCTATTGATATTCAAACTCATAATGAGTTATGAATCAAACATTCAGTGTAGCTCTTAACAGTAGATTCGTAAATAAAGTATGATACATAATATCAATAACACATTCTCATAAATATGTTGTTGATCTCTTTGAATTTAAGATTCTTTCCCGTACAAAACCTTCCTGGTTCGTGTTCAAAAAACGAGAATCTGGTGAATAGTATTACGCCAGCATATATAACATTAAGTGTTTGTCCGTAGATTAATTTAAAACAACATGTATGCTATCTGGTCACGATCAGTGTTAATCACTATAGAACAGTATCTGTTGAATCACATAATATATGATATATAATATAATATAGTGATTAACACTGATCGTGACCAGATATCATATCTATGGACAAACACTTAGTGTGATCTTCCAGTACCCAACCCTCTGAAACATCTGAGCACAGGATACAATCTTATACCTGGGCCAATTCAGTCTTTGATCGACATTTTTCATTTAGCTGCATTCATGTAGCGTTTGACTTCCGCAAAATGACGTTACGGGCAATCAGTTGCACTGGACATTTTGACGCCCAGAGTTCTAGGACTGCAGTTATATGAAAAGGTTATATATGGAGCTGATTTGCTGATATTTTCCAAATAAAGATATGTTATTGTTTATCTATTTGGGAATAGTCACACGTAAAATATAATACAAATTTAATTAACACTCCATTAGTCTGATCACATCCCTGGGTATTCATTTACTCTTTTTGCCTATGTATCATCTTACAGTAGAGACTATGTTTATACACATTGATATGAAATTTATTTTGATAATAATACAATAATACGTCAGCACTAATAAGACCCTTAGCTACAATAACTAGACTTTAAAGTTAGAGATTACATACATTATTCATTGGTCACATCTAAATTCGCCTCTGGACATTTATCCGAAACGTGACGTCAATCAGACATCCCATTTTACCATGGAATTGGCAGTTCAAAGGTCGTCTAATACTTAGAGTTTAGTTCGAGATTTCGTTATTATGGATTTGGTTTTACTTTACTGTCTAGGGTATTTACCGATACGTCTATCTCTTGACCAATCACAGTTTTTAATTACGACATAACTGTTAAACCAATTAATCAGCTTGCAGAAAGGCACACGTACATATTTCAAGAAAGCAATTATGAAATAGAATGATACCGAGTGTAGTATATACTTGAATATTACATGTTGTATAAGATTATATCATTTCTAAGCGAATTAGTTAAATGCTTTAGTATTCTATTTACATGTACATATTTAGCTGCACAGATATGTAAACAAATAGATACATGATATTGCACGAAAACACACGAAATCAACGGTTATAACCTAAACTGCATTGGTTTTATTTTACATTTTTCCAGATCTGTCAAATACCTAACAAAGGAATATTCATCGTATATTTCGCTTGGCCCCGACTCTAATCACAACTTTTACTTTCGTAACAGCAAGAAAGTTATAAATTATAAAATTTCAAACATAACTTTTTGTCCAATCATGACGAAACTTATTCCATTGAATTTAGTAGATAGCTTTTTTGTTTGTTTATTGTTGTTTAACGTCCCACTCAAGAATCTTTCACGTCACCAAATGCCGGTGAAAAGCTTCAAATTTTGGCCTATGCTCGGTACTTACGGTCATTGAGTGAGGGTTCTTTAACGTGCCGACACCTACTCTGACACAGGACTTTTGTTTTTACTGTCTCATCCGAAGGACAGGAAACCAACCTGCCGCCGGTTGAACTCGAACTCACGACCTAAACGATCAAGATCAAGAATCGAGTTCCGCAAATTTTACGATCGGTATAATAGTCTTGTTTGCGATATCACAAATGCCTTTTCGTTGGTTGTTGTTGAGATGTCTGTTCCAATTGTGACGAGGATTCATTCCTCACGTATTTCAGTTGGACTTGACTGTGGACTCACGGCGGGTGTGACCTGTCGACAGGGGATGCTTACTCCTCCATGGCACCTGATCTCAGCTCTTGATTTCCAGAGGTCCGTGTTTGTCCATTTTTACCAGATTTGTACCTATATCATGGACATCCTATTGATTTATACTTTAGTATCTGAGATTTTTTTTTATAATTTGATAGGTCTTCTAAATAAATAAGAAATCATCACTAAGGAAGTTTTATGGTCGATACGGGGATTTCGTTAGATAGTAGTCTAGAGCACAACCATATAAAATATCTCAGATACCAAAGTATAAATCAATAGAATGTCCAGGACATAGATACAAATCCGGTAAAAATGGACAAACACGGACCTCTGGAAACCAAGAGGTGGGATCAGGTGAAATGGAGGGGTAAGCATCCCCTGTCGACCGGTCACACCCGAGATGAGTCCACAGTCAAATCCAATGAAATACGTGAGGAGTGTATCCTCGTCTTAATTGGTACAGACGTCTCAACAACCGCCAGCGAAAAGGAAACTCAACATTTCACAGAGTAATCGAAAACAAGACTATTATACCGACCGTAAAATTTGCGGAACGTTAACATTAAACGCGGTTTTCTATATCCATGTGTCACCAATTTGTCAGGGAGTAGTTTACCTCTGTATATAAAATCTTCATATGTTGTACACGTCCTGGCATATCGGATCTTTTGTGAAATGTAAACTCCATATGCGGGTGACTGAAAGATACTACATAAATGTGGAAAATTTACCATGGGAAATTATAAGTAAAATGTCTAGGTATGAAGCGTGTGTGCTTGATTCTGTTGTAACTTTAATTTCTAGTTCGCTGGGATATATCGCATTGACATATGTATGAATATTGTCATTATTAATTGACAAAACGTCATCGATATATCTAAATGTCAAAATAAAGGACACCGCTAACTTTTTCTTCTTTTGATTCAGCCGTTTCTGAATGAAGTCTGCTTCGTATGAATAAAGGAACAGGTCAGCCTGTGAATCCATTTTGCCAATAAAAAATGGAGTTGGCTGATGACCGTTTCACCAAATTTGAGAGGTTCCTATGGAACATTTGCGACATGCTAACAGGGGACGCGTACTCCTTCCGGAAATCTTGTCAAATTCCGTTTGGTATTCGCAATCGTTCTTGGTGTTGAGACATATCTAATTTGTCATATTTTAATGGACTGGAGTTCTGAATATCCATTGGCAATTCTTCATTTTACTTTATATAACAAATTAATGTAAATCATGCTTCCTAATCATCGTTTGTCGAGTATTGAAATCAATACTTTTTCATTTTTTATATAGAACATACGATACATTACAGATTGTCCTCGTTTCGGGCTTTTTATATTTGTGACAAAGTGTAATTATATTTATTTGAATAGTTTCTATACAATAAGAGGAATGGTTCTGTCGAGTAATTAAATATGAACGCCATTGATTATTCATAGAGTCGGTTCTTGGTTACGTAGACAACACTAAGTATTTTCCCAGCGGAGACCAACTTTGTCTTTTAGCTTTTAGATGATTCTATAGCCTAAGTATCAGACAATTAGATTTAAACTGGCGTCATGACAATGTTTTATTTGTACAGATCAAATAAAAATATATTAATGATGAAACTGAATCCCGAAATCACTAATCGAATCTGATATAAAAACCGTAACCAAGCATAAAATTTATATGAATTAAGCCCGAATTGTATTTAAGCAGGATTAGATCTTGAATTATAATAATTCATTTTTCAATGTGCCCTTGCGTAATGGTGATGCTACACTAACTCTGAACATTGAAACAGAGGATAAATGAAACGGAAGTTTATTTCATTTTGTAAATGCCAAAGAGCCATGGTATACCCAACATGAAGGGTCACTTCAACACAGCTGTAAATCGAGAGTTGACACAAAGACCAAAACAATATTTACATACATTCTTTTTGAGTATGATACTGTCTGTAGAAACAAATTATAACAGATATATCAAACATTCCGTGAGCAACGAACTAAATCAGGAGAAAATTGCAATTTGAAAATGTTCCAGCAAAAGTGGACAAAATTAAATGTAATATTAGAAATTGTTTCAATTTACAAAACTTAAACGATAGAATTACCTAACAACATTGGAACTTCACACACCTGTGATACAGTTTAATATGAAGACTTGCGGAAACTCTATTGCTGTCTACCAACATTGTGTTATTGTTGCTGAGAAAAAGTAAATGATGTTTATTTTTTTATTACAAGAGACACTAAAGAGTGATCGAGGTTTTTAAATGCAGAAAATAGATCTGGATTTGAAATTAGAGTTCCTCTCTCTCTCTCTCTCTCTCTCTCTCTCTCTCTCTCTCTCTCTCTCTCTCTCTCTCTCTCTCTGATTAAAACGGAGGAAAAGGTTGGAACTTAGTATTACACTACAGAGAACTCCGCCTTCGACGAGATATTCTGTCACTACCGTTATCTTCTGGATAAACTTTGTTATTACGTCTTTGATCATTTAAGATCGTAGATGACTCGACAGAACTTGCATCATCTACATTGATCATGTGTGAGTTTAGATTTTGCAACTTTTGTTTTCGTAGAGCTTTGATATTTGCTTTGGTGATGTGAGATATTGGTGAAATGTTACGTGTTGAGTTTTGATGGTCTTGTGAGATTTTATACTCCACACTATCCGTAGTATTTCTATCCATGTAATCGAAGGAGACTAAGCTGACATTTGTTGAGTGAACTGTTTGGATTTCCTCATTCTTTTCCTCACCGTCACCAATTTGAGATTCCACATACAACGACACGAGACGATATAAGTACATTGTTACCACTATACTGTTTTTGAACAAAAAGAATATGATACTGTTATTCAAAATTCCACAAACTCCAATAGCATAGGACCTGCAGATAAGGTATGGTAATTCTTGCATCATTAAAGAGACGAAGATGCTCCATGCCTCTGTCATGAAACATTTATTTATCCCTCTCACGATCAACAACTTCAGTTTATTTTTATGAAGCACTTCTATGAATATTTGTTTTGACTTCGTTTCGGTATGAGCGATAGGGAACTGAAAGACGCTGATGGTCCAAACTGAAAGTACGCTGAACATGAAGGTTTTATTACGGCGGACATTTTGTTCTCCAAAAAGTGAGAAAAAATCCGTCATGTCACTTGCTTTCCCAAGGAGTATAAGAAGTAGATTAGAGAGCTTATCACGTGACAGGCGACCTTTCGGTAACAACCACCTGCCAATTATCATTACAAGTAAAAATGACTGTTCCAGGAAGAATATAAAATTTTCGTTGTCAATCCCATAGACGACCTAAAACAAAAGATAAAAATCGTGTAAACAAAAAAATATATGTGGGAACGACATCTTTTAGTAAATACCTTGGTTCTACTTTCAGTTAGATACTTAGCTATATAAAACGCGTAAAACCTATGTATTTCTTATATGAAAGCAACGCATTTTCTTATTAATCAAAACACAAAGTGTCACTAAGAATGACAAATTTGAGTATCATAATCCGAGTATTCAAATTTAAAAATCACAGACACCAAAGTATAAATCTCCAGGATGCCCTGGATACAATATACAAATCTGGAGCACACAGGACAAACACTGGTATTCCAGAGGTGACCCCATACCATGGCTATAAATCTTAAGATCTCTACAGGTACAAAGTACCTGGTACTTCGGTACCAGCCGCTTATTTTATACTAAAGTAATGTTTCGCTCAGATAACACCATTTAAATCCTTAACGTCTCAAAAGCTGAGATAGAGTCTATTCATTTAACAGTAGGTACTTTTGGACGGATTTGGCAACACATTTAGATTTACAATTTGGTCTTGCCTGATACCACCTTTTTCGAAAGTATATCTATATCGAATTCGAGCTCAACTGAAACAGACTTATTGACAGAAACGATCGTCCCAAGCATTTGTTCTGGACTCAGTTGTACAACTTTAACTTTGGTATTGTTAATAATATTTCTAATAACTATAAAAAGGTGTAATAGGTATAGATACATGTATAGCCATTACACAGTTTTGATATATTAAGTTTTTCATTTTAATATCATCTTGTTAAGCCTGAAGATGGAGTATCGGGAAAGTAGTGACATCTCGCAATTCATGGTGGAATAAATTTTATTTTGAAAATATATCGCAAATATTCGATGTGTATCATCATTTGAATATGTATATGTTTGTGTGTGAAGTTTGAATGCAGGCTTTACCAATAAAACAGAACTGAAAAGGGACAATCAGTGTTATTGATCATACAATGAAACAGTACCACTGCATATATTGATATAGATCTAGGCATATACTCAGTTAGATTAGGCGAGAAAAGACAATAAAGTAGTTAATGTATAAATAAATCATGGAAATAGAGGATAAACTATCTATATAATGTGTAAAATTGGTTGGACGTAAATTTCAGGTAAAAACACAGGTTCATTAATTGAGCTCAAGCTTTAAATAGTTGTAGATTATCGAAAGAAAAAAGGTGGTATGAGACAAGATAAACAAATCTTTTAACTGTTTTATGTCACATCGTCAAAGGAAGGATCAATCATTGCTTCAATATGATTAGATTCCTACTCATTAGCAATATATCAATTTACATACATCATTTATGCTGTCGCTTCTTTCCGCCCGATCGAGTTCCAACACCCAGAGTGGCATTAAATCAAAACAAATAAACAGAAGAAGGCTTGTTGAAATCCTGTAAAATGAGGAAAGCAAATGTTAGAACATTATATCAAAACAAATATACAAAAGAATGCTTGTTGGGGACTACTAAACATTACTATGTATTAACGTAAACTACTAAACATCCCCTAGTATTAACGTAAACTACTAAACATTGCCTAGTATTAATGTAAACTACTAAACATTGCCTAGTATTAACGTAAACTGGTAAATATTACCCAGTGTTAACGTAAACCACTAAACATTGCCTAGCATTAACGTAAACTACTAAACATTACCTTGTGTTTACGTAAACTACTAAACATCCCCTAGTGTTAACGTAAAACACTAAACATCCCCTAGTATTAATGTAAACTACTAAACATTGCCTAGCATTAACGTAAACTACTAAACATTACCTTGTGTTTACGTAAACTACTAAACATCCCCTAGTGTTAACGTAAAACACTAAACATCCCCTAGTATTAACCTAAACTACTAAACATTACCTTGTGTTTACGTAAACTACTAAACATCCCCTAGTATTAACGTAAAACACTAAACATCCCCTAGTATTAACGTAAACTACTAATCATTGCCTAGTGTTAACGTAAACGACTAAACATTGCCTTGTTTTAACGTAAACTACTAAACATTGCCTCACATTAATGACAGGTAGCCACACAAGTAATATGCCATTATTGTATTCGAGTTTTAAAATGATATAGAAATATTATAAATTAAATATATATACTGTACTTATATATTGCACTGGGTTTGTATTTCTTACCATTTATGTTCAACACCGCGTCTACGTCCTATTATATAGATTAACTCTGTTATCACAAAAACCAACATCAGTCCTTGATACCAATAACGTGGATCCTCCGTCACTAGAGCTGCCCTAGACAATGCTAGCATGTTGTGTAAAAAGAATAAAAATCTCACGAAAACGCATTGTATTATCGTCCACGGCAGCCTCCTGGAAGAATAAATGATGTCCCATTTTCTTGGCATATTTGTCAGGCTTTATGTTAACACACTAAATAAAAATAATTTTCTTCCTTTAAGATTCCCCGAAATTTGTTGAGAAAATGGTGATCATTTGGGGACGATATAACGGTTATAGAAATACATCCTGTCCTCTGTTTCGCCGAATGAAATGTGAATCAACAACTGCTTACGGCTTGTATTAAACATTTAAAGAGATATCCTCAGCGGGTTTTTCCCACATGGAATCGTGGAAGAACAAAAATCCATTTGCATCACAGAAATTGCATGTATTTACTTTATGTTAATTATCGCTGGTCGTTTGTAATGTTTTATAGATTTTTTTTTTTATTAAATGAATTTCCAAAATGATTGACTTGATATACACCACAGTCGGATTAGACAGAAATTGCATTTAATGAACTTTCATTTGTTTATTAAGTAAACATCCCTGTTCTGATGTAAGCAAACCAACAACAGCAATGATGATGATGATGATGATGATGATTACTATTATTATTATTATTATTGTAGTGGTGGTGGTTTCACTTTTTAAATAAGTGTTAATGTTTCGTAGGAAAAATTATAGTATTATAAATGTTTTTCGAAGACCCCATGGTTACTTAATTTTATGCTCTCAAATCTCGATATTTCTTTCGTGGATGTTGTTTATCCTACTGATTGTATTAGCCTTCCTGCCTAAGTTTATCCTACTGATTGTATTAGTCTTCTCGGATGATTTCATCCTACTGATCGTTTTAGTCTCCTTGGTTAAGTTCATCCTACTGATCGTTTAAGTCTCCTTGGTTAAGTTCATCCTACGGATCGTTTAAGTCTCCTTGGTTAAATTCAACCTACTGATTGTATCAGTCTCCTTGGTTAAGTTCATTTGACGAGTAAGTAAATATACATTAAATCTGAGAAGAAAATTCTAGAAATATATCAGCAAAATCCCCTTACCTCAGCAAACCTCTCTCCAGATATCACGAATAAATTAGTTTAAATTTAGTCCTTTATCTGTATGGAATTCCGTATGAATGATTTGAAATAAGAGTAGCATTTGTGGAATTTTGTTTAAATGATTTGAAATATTAGTAGCATTTGTGGAATTTCGTGTGAATGATTTGAAATATGAGTAGCATTTGTGGAATTTCGTATGAATGATTTGATGATTTGAAATATGAGTAGCATTTGTGGAATGAATGATTTTAAATATGAGTAGCATTTGTGAAATGAATGATTTGAAAGCAGAATCGTATTTATTTGAGGAAAACCGTAAGAATGATTTGAAATCAGAGGAGTTATCAATGTTGTTGACGCTGTGAACCACTGTTGTTTTCTTCTTGACCTTCATAAAATTTTAGAGAATTAACAGCTATGACGTAGAATCTTGTCTTATGATATACAAGCTATGAGGTAGACTTGTCTTATGATATACAAGCTATGAGGTAGACTTGTCTTATGATATACAAGCTATGAGGTAGACTTGTCTTATGAGGAGGTAGACTGGTCTTATGATATACAAGCTATGAGGTAGACTGGTCTTATGATATACAAGCTATGAGGTAGACTGGTCTTATGATATACAAGCTATGAGGTAGACTGGTCTTATGATATACAAGCTATGAGGTAGACTTGTCTTATGATATACAAGCTATGAGGTAGACTGGTCTTATGATATACAAGCTACATATATCACTTTAAATATATCTAAACATTACACTACATATATCACTACGTATATCACTACACATATCACTATATATATCACTACACATATCACTACACATATCACTACACAAATAGCTACACATACAACTACATATATCACTACACATATCACTACACATATCACTACACATATCACTATATATATCACTACACATATCACTACACATATCACTATATATATCACTACACATATCACTACACATATCACTACACATATCACTACACATATCACTACGTATATCACTACACATGTCACTACGTATATCACTATACAAATAGCCACACATATCACTACACATATCACTACACATATCACTACGTATATCACTATACAAATAGCTACACATATCACTACACATATCACTACACATATCACTACACATATCACTACGTATATCACTACACATATAACTACACATATTACGTATATCACTACACATATAACTACACATATTACGTATATCACTACACATATAACTACACATATTACATATATCACTACACATATAATTTCATATATCAGTACACATATAACTACACATATTACATATACCACTACACATATAACTACACATATTACATATATCACTACACATATAACTTCATATATCACTACACCTATCACTACTACGTATATCACTATACAAATAGCCACACATATCACTACACATATCACTACACATATCACTACGCATATCACTACACATATCACTATATATATCACTACACATATCACTACACATATCACTACGTATATCACTACACATATCACTACGTATATCACTATACAAATAGCTACACATATCACTACACATATCACTACACATATCACTACACATATCACTACGTATATCACTACACATATCACTACGTATATCACTACACATATAACTACACATATTACGTATATCACTACACATATAACTACACATATTACATATATCACTACACATATAATTTCATATATCAGTACACATATAACTACACATATTACATATATCATTACACATATAACTTCATATATCACTACACATATAACTACACATATTACATATACCACTACACATATAACTACACATATTACATATATCACTACACATATAACTTCATATATCACTACACCTATCACTACACATATCACTTCACTGTATACATACATGGTAACTCATATCTGTTCCGTATGAATCAATACTTTTCGTAAAGTAAACAAAATTTCTCGGTATGCAGTTAATTTTTTTTATATTTGATGGATCTCTATGTTCCAATATTTCAATGGAAGGGTTACATTATCTTTTCTCATATTGACAGTACATTTGCTTCGTTAACGATACTTTATAGACACATTATAGACAGTTCTACACCATATTTATATTCACCGGCTACCTGTATGTGACACAGTTATACACCGTATATTTACTGTGTGTGACAATGTGTTTTACACAGACAGTAACATCAGATATTAAATTTGCTGAAGCTTCCTGTAAAATATGACAGTAGATAATTGTACTAGTGCATGTACACGTAAAAATATTTATAAATAGGGTAAAAGACAATTGCATTTATTGTGTTTTAAATTATTAAAATTAGTGGCTGTTGAACCATCTTCACAAACAGTATCCTAATTTATACTTTTTGATTTTCAATGAGATTCAAAATGTAGTTATGAAATGAAATTAAACTCATCAAGGAATAAAAATATGTTGTTTAACTTCATGATCAGCCTATATGTTTTTGTTGGATGTAAAACAAAAAAAAACATAAATTGTGAACCAAGCTCACCTCCCATGGCAACTTTTTCTCTATACTGATAATGTGATTTTCTTAATCAATTTTAATTTCATTTTGGCAGTGAAATATAAGGATTTATGAATTGTTTATTATTAATAGTTTTTATTGGATAATGGAAACTATCGTATTTCTACGGCGTACTTAAATTTCAAGTCACTCACATGACCAAAGACAATATAGCTGTGTCACATTTTATTTTCTATCCAAGAAGACATTGACATTCAGCTTCCATCTAATTAGTTGATTTATACTTTGGTATCTGAATTTTTTTTATATGATGATAACTTATCACGATTTCAGAAGTGTAACTTCCAGTCATCACAGATTACATAGCTCACTTTATGCAGGCAAATGGTTTTGTAATCAAGAAATCTTAATCTATATAAATAACTACATATACTTTTAAAGGCAAGAAAATACTTCTTAATTATCCTTGTAAATCAGGACTACACTTTCCAAAATACTGCCAAAATCAAATCTTTTTAACAGGGTCATTCAAAAGTGAAATGTAGGGCAGATGCCAAATCCGCAAACTGCAAGGTGATATCTATCATCATCAAACGCATACAAGTTTGGTATGTCTAGTGCTACTACTTTCTCAGATAATGCCAAAATCAAATCTTCTTAACGTGGTCACTCAACTGTGAAATGTAGGTCAGATGCAACATCTGCAACATGTAAGCTGATAGTGATCATATGACACAGCATCCATGCAAGTTTGGTCTGTCTAAGCTACTTCTTTCTGAGATAATGCCAAAATCAAATCTTCTTAACGTGGTCACTCAACCGTGAAATGTAGGTCAGATGCCAAATCTTCAAACTGCAATCTAATGCGCATCTTTAAATGCATCATCAGTGCAAGATTGGGAAGTCTAGTCTTTCTACTTTCCGAGGTAATTCACGAATCAAATCTTCTTAAAGTGGTCATTCAACCGTGAAATGTAGGTCAGATGCTAAATCTGTAAACTGCAAGCTAATGGGCATCATCAGACGCATCATCACTGCAGGCTAATAGGTATCACCAGACGCATTATCTATGTAAGATTGGCAAGTCTAGCCTTTCTACTTTCTGAGATGATACCCAAATAAAATCTTCTCAACGTGGTCACTCAATGGTGAAATGTAGGCCAGATGCCAAATCTTCAAACCGCAAGTCAATGCGCATCACCAGATGCATCATCGATAAAAGATATAGAAGTATAGCCTTTCTACTTTCCGAGAAAATGCTGAAATCAAATCTTTTCTTTATATGGAACACTGAACCATATAATTTGTCAACGTGATCATTCAAATGTGGATCAGAGGTCAAATGTATCTTCAGCAACCCGCATTCTGAAGCTCATACCTAGACGTATCATGTTTACAAGTTATGTCATTCTAGCATTTCTGATTACAAAACATCAGTGCCAACGCCGACGCCGCGAGTATAGCATAAGTTCTCCTTCACTAAGGTGAGGTGAGCTAAAACGTAAACCATTCCAAAGAATGTTAACTTCGGATTATACCACAAAAGCTACAGCGTGTACATATGTACAGACACAAAAAATGAAATCAAATATATATATATATATATATATATATATATATATATATATATATATATATATATATATATATATATATATATATATATATATCAAACTGATGACGATTCCTCTTTACATACAATTTTGTGAAATTTTTAAATCTGAAATCTTCAATATTATTTGATATGCTCCTATACCCCAGTTACAACTGACACCTTTCTCATATTCATCTTGTCAACTCCTGCATAACATTTATCTATATACCCGGACTAAAATTTCAGAATGCTTTCACATTCATTTCTTTACTAATTACATATAGACAACACACATATAACAAGTAAGTAATTACTTTCACTAAGTATATCAGGAAAACATAAATTTTACAGCTATTTCACTTGCAAACAGAAAATAGCCTGAATCTTAGAAACAAATTAATGTCGACTATACTTAGGGCTACCGTTAAATTCTAGATTTCAAATATCATTTGACAGAAATATTAGTTTTCATTTTGCCACTGGTCATACTGAAATATAGAGTAAACATGTGTACTAAATACAAATTAAGTAACAATCATTGTAACTAAAATATACTCAGTAATGTTTACCGTACTATTTTGCGATGGCAACAACAATAAAAAATGTAGTAACAGTCCCAAGTTCCGGTCTCTTTCGTGTAATCTAGTTTGTCAACACTGTCATTATACTGTCTGGTGTAATCTAGTTTGTCAACACTGTCATTATACTATCTGGTGAAATCTAGTTTGTCAACACTGTTAGTAAAATCTAGTTTATCAACACTGCCATTAAACTATCTGTTGTAATCTAGTTTGTCAACACTGTCATTATACTATCTGGTGCTATCTAGTTTGTCAACACTTTTGATGAAAATTTGTTTGTCAACACAGTCATTATACTATCTGGGGAGATCTAGTTTGTCAACACAGTCATTATACTATCTGGAGAGATCTAGTTTGTCAACACTGTCATTACACTATCTGGTGTAATCTAGTTTGTCAACACTGTCATTATACTATCTGGTGTAATCTTGTTTGTCAACACTGTCATTACACTATCTGGTGTTATCTAGTTTGTCAACACTGTCATTATACTATCTGGTTTTAATCTAGTTTGTCAACACTGTCATTATCCTATTGCGTGTAATCTTGTTTGTCAACACTGTCATTATACTATCTGGTTTTAATCTAGTTTGTCAACACTGTCATTATACTATTGGGTGTAATCTTGTTTGTCAACACTGTCATTATACTATCTGGTGTAATCTAGTTTGTCAACACTGTCATTATACTATCTGAAGTTATCTAGTTTGTCAACACAGTCATTACACTATCTGGTGTTATCTAGTTTGTCAACACTGTCATTATACTATCTGGTTTTAATCTAGTTTGTCAACACTGTCATTATCCTATTGCGTGTAATCTTGTTTGTCAACACTGTCATTATACTATCTGGTTTTAATCTAGTTTGTCAACACATGTACTATTGGGTGTAATCTTGTTTGTCGTGTCATTATACTATCTGGTGTAATCTAGTTTGTCAACACTGTCATTATACTATCTGAAGTTATCTAGTTTGTCAACACTGCCATTATACTATCTGGTGTTATCTAGTTTGTCAACACTGTCATTATACTATCTGGTGTTATCTAGTTTGTCAACACTGTCATTATACTATTGGGTGTTATCTTGTTTGTCAACACTTTCATTATACTATCTGGTGAAATCTAGTTTGTCAACACTGCCATTTTACTATCTGGTGTAATATTGTTTGTCATAACTGTCATTATACTATTTGGTTTTGTTTGTTTGTTTATTGTTGTTTAACGTCCCACTCAAGAATATTTCCCTTATATGGAGACGTCACCAAATGCCGGTGAAGAGCTTCAAATTTTGGCCTATTCTTGGTCTGTTTGTTTGTTTGTTTATTGTTGTTTAACGTCCCACTCAAGAATATTTCACTCATATGGAGACGTCACCAAATGCCGGTGAAGGGCTTCAAATTTTGGCCTATGCTCGGCACTTACAGCCATTGAGAAGTGAGGGTTCTTTAACGTACCGACACCTACTGTGACACGGGACCTCCAGTTTTTACTGACTCATCCGAAAGACAGGAAACCAACCTGCCGCCGGCGGGACTCGACCTCACGACCTTACGATCCAGAGTCGAGCGCGCTACCGACTAAGCCAGGCCATCTTGCCTATGCTCGGCACTTACAGCCATTGAGCAGTGAGTGTTATTTTACGTGCCAACACCTACTGTGACACGGGACCTCCAGTTTTTACTGTCTCATCCGAAAGACAGGAAACCAACCTGTCGCCGGCGGGACTCAAACTCACGACCTCACGATCCAGAGTCGAGCGCGCTACCGACTGAGATACTATCTGGTGTAATCTAGTTTGTCAACACTGTCATTATATTATCTGGTGTAATCAAGTTTGTCAACACTGTTAGTGAAATCTAGTTTGTCAACACTGTCATTAAACTATCTGTTGTAATCCAGTTTGTCAACACTGCCATTTTACTATTTAACACAAAAGCAGAATAAATTCAGTATACTTCACTCTTTGTTTTATATCCATGCATGCCTATGCTCGGCACTTACGGCCATTGAGCAGTGAGGGTTATTTAACGTGCCAACACCTACTGTGACACAGGACTTCCAGTTTTAATGTCTCACCCGAAAGACAGGAAACCAACCTGTCGCCGGCGGGACTCAAACTCACGACCTCACGATCCAGAGTCGAGCGCGCTACCGACTGAGATACTATCTGGTGTAATCTAGTTTGTCAACACTGTCATTATACTATCTGGTTTCAATCTAGTTTGTCAACACAGTCATTATACTATCTGGTGTAATCAAGTTTGTCAACACTGTTAGTGAAATCTAGTTTGTCAACACTGTCATTATACTTTCTGGTGTAATCTAGTTTGCCAACACTGTCATTATACTATCTGGTTTTAATCTAGTTTGTCAACACTGTCTTTATATTATTGGGTGCAATCTTGTTTGTCAACACTGTCATTATACTATCTGGTGTAATCTAGTTTGTCAACACTGTCATTATACTATCTGGTGTAATCTAGTTTGTCAACACTGTCATTTTACTATCTGGTGTAATCTAGTTTGTCAACACTGCCATTTTACTATTTAACACAAAAGCAGAATAAATTCAGGATACTTCACTCTTTGTTTTTTATCCATGCATGCCTATGCTCGGCACTTACGGCCATTGAGCAGTGAGGGTTATTTAACGTGCCAACACCTACTGTGACACAGGACTTCCAGTTTTAATGTCTCACCCGAAAGACAGGAAACCAACCTGTCGCCGGCGGGACTCAAACTCTGACCTCACGATGCAGAGTCGAGCGCGCTACCGACTGAGATACTATCTGGTGTAAGATATTTTGTCAACACTGTCATTATACTATCTGGTTTTAATCTAGTTTGTCAACACAGTCATTATACTATCTGGTGTAATCTAGTTTGTCAACACTGTCATTATACTATCTGGAGTAATCTAGTTTGTCAACGCTGTCATTATACTATCTGGTTTTAATCTAGTTTGTTAACACTGTCATTATATTATTGGGTGTAATCTAGTTTGTCAACACTGTCATTATACTATCTGGTGTAATCTAGATTGTCAACACTGTCATTATATTATTGGGTGTAATATTGTTTGTCAACACTGCCATTATACTATCTGGTTTTAATCTAGTTTGTCAACACTGTCATTATATTATTGGGTGAAATCTAGTTTGTCAACACTGTCATTATAATATCTGGTGTAATCTAGTTTGTCAACACTGTCATTATACTATCTGGTGTAATCCAGTTTGTCAACACTGCCATTTTACTATTTAACACAAAAGCAGAATAAATTCAGGATACTTCACTCTTTGTTTTATATCCATGCATGCTAAAGTCGTAGATTAATGGTAATAACATTATGATCCATGTCAACCGCATGTTCATCGAATGCCATGAGATGTGTTATGCCACCGTTATATCTGTAGGTCATAGACTATGTATGTACCAGACATTTTAAAATCATCAATTATTCATGGCGATATTAAGTGATATTTATATCATCTAAGATACTTTAGCTTTATCTTCGATTTCACTTAAATTTGACGACGTATTTCTTTTATCTAAGCATTCATTATATATAACTCCGTCCAGATTTTATGACCTCGGCAAGTATATTATACATGTCTATTGATATTGTTCATTAGCAGCATTCATAAACTGGTAAATTTATTCTCAGTCTCTTATTATCATAAAGCGATCCCCATTAAATATTGCATTTAAAACCTGCTTTACATCGTTTTACCACATTTCGCTATTTCTCGTGGAATTTTAGTCAATCATTGAAACAAAACCTATTATTAATCAATTGTTGGTATTCTCAGTATACATTGTTTTTTATTCACAGAAATATGAAATCCATTCCTTACATACGAACACGTGTATTGTTTGGTTTCTCGGTACGGAAATATGTAATTAATTTCATACATTCCAATACGTGCATTCCTCGGTTTATCAGTAACAGAGAGATATAAGATACATTCTGCACATTCGAACACGTGTGTAATTTGATTTCTCAGTAACAGAGATATAGATACATTCTGCACATTCGAACACGTGTGTAATTTGATTTCTCAGTAACAGAGATATAGATACATTCTGCACATTCGAACACGTGTGTCAATTGATTTCTTAGTAACAGAGATATAGATACATTCTGCACATTCGAACACGTGTGTCATTTGATTTCTCAGTAACAGAGATATGATACATTTTGCACATTCGAACACGTGTGTCATTTGATTTCTCAGTAACAGAGATATAAAATCTATTCTGTACATTCGAACATGTAAATTGTTTAGTTCCTCAGTAAAAAAAGGCATAATATCCATTACGTACACTCGAACACGCGTACTATTTGGTTTCTCGGTAACAGAAATATAAAATTATTGTTTAACTTCCGATGAAAACAGGGATTGAAATTAGAAGTCATATAAATGAATCATAAAATGTGTAAACGATCTAAAGAATTGATAAAATCCATCCGTATTGACCTGATAACCGGAATTAAATACTTAGATACTTAGATTAACATCACACAAGTGACATTCAAAACCACCAAAATGTCACTTATATCGAATCGGTTGAAAGCTTAAAATTAAGTAAAGTGGAATATAGCTAAAAGAACATCGATCATAAAGACAATATGCGAGGTGCACTACGATTCTTTTATTTTGGATATATTTTAGCACACCTAAACTAAAAGTTTTGTTGGTATCTAAGTAATTGTTTTACTTATTTGGACAGCGCATTGAACTGTCCATTTCATATTTATATATCATCAAAAATATATTGTAGATATTTTTAATGAATTTTAAATTTTAAGATGTATTTTCCATTACGTGGAAACATTTAGGTCTTGAGAACCAAATATTGAGATGACTCTTATCAAAAATATATGTTGGTTGCTAAATAATATATTTTAATATTTTGACAGGCAATGGATCCATAAACTATACATAAAATTGTTATCGAAAAATCTGTTGTAGAGAGGAATTAGGTCCTTCATCTTTAAGTGTAAAATCTAATAACACAGGAAAATTTCAAAAGCATTAAACAAAAAATTTCATATTTAATTTTGAAATTTAAATATATATATTTAACATGTCCAAAGCCAAAACAACAACAACAATAAAACAACCTAATATGTTTTCAGTTAATAAATTTATCAAATTCAAGGGTCGCTTACAACTGTTGCTTTAACAGTAAAATCAGCCTGGAACAATTAGGAAGAGTGGGACAATCAAAAGATCGCTTTGTGACCATTAAGTCCCGATTTCCTCGATTGTCACTTGCATTTAATGAGTTAGACCAACTGCGCTCAGCAGCAGTAAATCTATAATGAGAAGTAATAAACGAGTCACAAGTCGACCACAGACGTGATATGGAGACATGGCACTTAATACTCTGTATATTATTATTCTCGTATTTATTGTTCTAAATATCATTAATGATTAAAAAGTAGTCCATTTCAAAATAAAGGTCACAGAGTTCATGTGTAACACTGTATCTCTCATTCGAACTAACTGCAGTTATATAATTTTCTAAAATGTTTCCTAAATATTAAACAGTAGACAGTGAGCATCTTTGTTACCATGACATTCCGTGTCTTACGGACCGAGATGTCACTGCTTACAAAAGCACCGATGACCATTAATAATTTTTAAAGGTCTAAGTCTTATTTTTATGCCTGAAGATTTTTAATTCAATCATAAGTCATTAACAAGACATGACGTCGTCCTAAATGTGTTTTTCAAATTGACGTCAGTATTTCTCATTTGAACAGCAAATGGTTCAGTTATCAGTTACATATTTATCCATTTTAATTATAAAATAATTATCTTGTACACACACCGGCCATTGCGCATATGTAATCAGAATTAAAAATGAAATAAAACAACTTTGCTCTGCAATCACACATAAATCTTGACTAATCGTATTCATTTCATTTGGTGTCTGAAAGGCACATTTACAAAATAATTCAATTAAAACCTACGACATATTGTTTTGTGTCAATCTTTTGGAGTGTTGTGAAGAGAACATTGCATAGTTTGATATTTACAAACACAAAATTTTATAACTTTAGTGCAAAACCTTTAGTGTATTCCACGAGTTTTACCTGTCTGTCAGGAACAACTCATTATTTCACGAGTTTTACCTGTCTGTCAGGAACAGCTCGATATTTCATAAGTTTTACCTGTCTGTCAGGAACAACTCATTATTTCATGAATTTTAAGTCTGCCGGGAACAACTCATTTTAAGTGTAAAAAGCTTCTTCGGGCATTAATTTAAAATAATTGAATTTAAACAAAAGATTAATTGGTTTTACAAAATCTTTAGAAATATAATTCAGTCGTCTACAGCTCATTTTAAATTTGGTTTGCAAACAATTTTTTATTTGAATGCATTTTGATGAGCTTTTAATTTAGTATAACCCAGAGATATTTCCATGCTTTTTCTAAATTTCTGTAGTTCTTGGTGTTGATGACTTCAATTTGACTAGATATGCTAACGGTAGCAATCTGTAGCCAGGTTGTTTCCGAAGGAAGAAAAGTATCAAACGGTGTCATGAGTCCTGATTCTAAGGAAGTGAGTGGCTAGGCCTAGGAAGAAAAGTAAGAGTCTTTCAGATAAAATTTAAACATTTGCCACAAAGTTCTGTGTGGCATGTCGAAGAATCATCACCATAGTGGCAAGAGCCCAGGAGAATTCTTAATTTGTGATATTACACTTACACCAACCGATAGTCCATATTAGTGAAATGTTCTTGCTGTGAAAGTAAACAAAAAAACATGCTTTAAATATACAACACCTATTGTATTGTTTATGGCGTAAGAATATAAATTACAAATACCAACTTCTTCAAGATGTTCAGGATACAATGTATAAATCTGGTGAATACTGGACATACACAAACCTCTGAAAGTCTAGAGGTGGGATCAGGTGTCATGAAGAAGTAAACATCCCTGTCGACTGACCACACATGCCAGAGTCCACAGTCAAACTCAGAGGTAATATGTGAGGAATAAATCCTCATCACAACTGGTACAGACGACTCAACAACTGCTACCAGACAGGTAATTCAACAACTGCTATCAAACAGGTAACTCAACAACCGCTACCAGACAGGTAACTCAACAACTGCTACCAGACAGGTAACTAACTCAACAACCGCTTCAAGACAGGTAACTCAACAACTGCTACCAGAAGGCAATTCAACATTTCATTTAGTGAAACATAACAATTGCAAACAAGGTCATTATACCGACTGTAAAAATTGAGTAACGTTGACAGCGGTCACTTGCATATTACTTATTATGTCAGAAAATACTACATTACGATGCAATATTCATTTTATACCCGAAAAACTATGTTTAAGCATTTAAAAATCATGATAAATAATGATAACTTTGTGTTCAGAGTTATTTTCTATTGAATCAAATTGGTTTGAGCTGATTTGACAAACTTTACAAATTTACGCAAGTTCATACTTTTTTAAAGACAACAGTTCAAAATGTTTTAAAGATGAACATAAAATTGGTTTTATGTCAATACATCTTATTTCAACGACACACTTTCCTATTCTGACGTCATATCCAAAACTCCCTTAACATAATGGGTCAGATATATATTTGACATACACTAAGAAAACATCAATGACAATCTAAGAGTGCATCAGGGCATGTGCACTTACTTAGATTGTAAATGTCAGTTAAATTTTCTGCTACGTATCTAAAATTAATACACACTGATCTGGGTAATGTGTGGAAATAAATTTCAACACAGGTATTAACAGCAAAATTAATTGCTCATGTAGGAATGATAAACATCACTGAAGTATAATTGTGATTCTTATCAATGGACAAAGTCAACAAACACGGCCTCTACATATCTCTATGATATAGTTTAACTGCTTTGAAAACAAAAATATTTACCAATGTGCAAGTCAGTTTACTAAACAATGGTTCTACATCATCTGAAATTTCTACAAAAAATAAAAATGAAAACAGATTTCATTATTTCAAAACTTTATTTCTTCAGGTTACCGCAAAATCTAAGTTTCAATCTTTATATACCCATGTTTAACTTTAATCTATAATCAAAGTTTATTGTATTTAAGCTATGTTGAACCTAAGAGTCTGATACCTGAAGCCAAACGTGCGGTTTGGACCAGTGATTTAATGTAACAGAAAACTCTACAAATGAGTTAAGCCTTCAACAATTGTATTATAACATTCAATACATGTATATGTATAGTCTTAACGTTTACCAAATATTACAATAGGGAACAGTTTGGTCATCAGATCATGATACATAATTACTGCTAACTCTGGCTACTACTACTATAGTATTTATTGAATCTAAAGGATATAGTTTTGTCCAATGGTTCAACATTACAAAATGTGAATGAAAATTCATCATGACACATGCTGAATAAAACTTCATTCGGGATGTAATTTCATAATGGTTAAAAAAGAGGAAACAGCTCATTTGAGGGGTTTAATGGTGAAAATAAAGATTTAACATTGCAGGAAAATTTTGAAAACAGAGGAATTCCTCAAATTGGAGGAAAATCCTCATCCCTGCATTATATATATACCTTGTATCATTTATATTTATTTTCCAGTCTGCCAGACTACCTGAAGTACTTATCAAGCTTATTTGTGTAATTTTATATACAAACAAGACATTTACTCTTCATCCTACCTGACCTATCAAGCAGATCTGTGTAATTTCAAATTCAAACATGGGCCCTTTACTGTTCTCCCTACACAATACCCAAAGAACCTATCAAACACGTCTTTTTCACTGTGAGTTAAAATAAACAGAAAAACAAGACACAATATTTCACAACATTGTTATTAAGCAACAACATTTTTATACATCAAAGACAACTTTATACTCAGAAATCTGGCCATGTACCCAAATATAAGATTCCACTTTATAATTCATAGTATGTTTACCATTTAGTTAGAACATTTGTCTTGCCTGGCTTCCAGTGGCACAGGGTCTTAACCTTTAACTGAATTACTGTGACATCAAGGCAGTGTTTCATAAAAATGGCTAATAGTTAATGTTTGTATGATGGTCATGTATCCAAGTCCCCACCATTTCAAAACCCTGCATATGACCATGGAATGTTATTTCTACGGAGGAATTCAAAAGATTAAATATATTTAAAAGAATCCAATGCTTACAGCTGTATAAAGCATGTCTATTTTATGTATCAAATAATTACCCCAAAAGGTCAAAGTTCAGGATCATAAAAACGTAACTGTAAACATGAAATTTTCTGTCTAGTACACATACTACATGTATATAAATATTTATTATCAATTAAGTTCAGAATCAATATTATCAATTACATTAAACTGTTAGGAACAGTGTAAAAATGCACTGTATGTTGATTTTCATAATGGCCAGACTAAACCAATATAACTACTTCTGGAATGTTCGATGGTTCAAAAGTTAGCAATATTGCACTTAAAATATCCAGTATCTGGACTTCAGATATAGAATCTACATTCTTGTCACTTATCAAACTGTTATCATTCAGTTATCATACTGTTGTCATACAGTTATCATACTCCCTCACCAGATGGATGTGAGAGTTCATTTATAATCAAAAATAATAAATGATTCTGTTCAGGTGTGAACAATGGCCACAGTTCTGTCTGCAAAGTTCTCAAGGACACCAGATCACGTGATTGGCAAGCCATCTACAATATATAAAATGAACATGTAATCACAAAGTTATATATATAGTAATAAAAAATTACCAAGCTCACCTCACATGTACATATTTTACATCCTCCAATGAAGATGAAATGTCAAGTAATATTCTTAACCACAGCAATAATAACAGACTAAGTCTAAATCAGGGTCATTTCTGCAAAGGATACTGGAGTAATTCAGCATATGACACATAGCATGTGCTAAGAATCATACGACATATATAGTATGAAAGTTTAGCTGATATAGGACCAGTAAAAGCAGGTTAATCCGAACTCAACAAACCTTCATAACCAATCGTCTGAACCAGATGCTAACACCAGGGTGATAACATATGCCCCACAACTCTGTAGAAGCTTACAATATGTGTTTGTAAAATATCAGTCATTGGTAATGTTTCCAGGAATATACTGGTTGATCAGACATGTGACCAATACTTAAAGATGTCAGGTCACATGATATGTGATTACAACCTACACAGCTAGATTTAGGCTGCTTACCATTCACTGGAACAAGCCAGTTAGTACTAGCCAGTTCCACCAAAGGTAATGTATCCAACCGCGGCCACACTGGCACCTGCTCTGAGATGGGCTCCTTCCCATGATTCAACAGTTTTAGTGTTACAGACAAAGCTAAAAATGAATTTACATTTTTGAATTTTCTCTAGAAATATTTTGAAATGTCAGCTCTAAAACTGATCAGAAACAAAAAACATGAATTTTCAGAAAGAAAAATAAATATTTTATTTATGATGAAAATATTTTGCAACATGTCAGTCACCTACTCATCACCAGCAAGATTTAGTATAACATTAAAGGTCAAATACGTAAGGATCCAGATCTGCATGTGGCTTTCAAAGCTTTAACAAATTTAAGTAATATATCAGAAATCGCTACTTGTGACCTTTCCTGAGTAATGGGAGCCTAGTATATGTCATAATAACAAAATGCTAACATTGTTATTCACTAATGTCACCTGAGGTTACTTTTATTAATACACAAATAGTTTTTTTCTTTTCTTGGTGGGTCACATTTCTTTTCATTTCAAAAATATAGCTAGGTTTGGACAGTGACCACATAAGTTACTGAAGATTTCCTGATATTGATCTTTACAATAATTCAGTATTTCAAATTTCCTTCTGAAAGGAAAATCAGGCCGATGTGTGTAGAACGAACATTTTGTAGTAACAAAAAGAAGATTTATTCTAACTATTTTCTATTAATGAATGTTATCAGTTATACATTAATTACATTAATAAGTCATGTCTTACTTGTAAGCTAAGTAGTCTATTTCATAATTTGTAAATTTTTGATAACTCATGTAAAAATGAAATTTGAGTATAAAATACATAAAACAGAGAAAATAATACCACTAAACATCTGACAATGGCTTTCTATAAAATTATGCTCAGTATGTTTGGTTAGATTACAAATTCTTTGTTCATTATATATATATATCTATAACTGACACTATTGTCATTTAAATATAATCAACTAAAGTATCATTTACAACACATTTAAAATTCAATTCATATTTTAATTTTATAGCACGATTCATAATGTCATCCTATTGATACTCAACTTCACAAACCATATACAAGTATCATACAACAGTCAAACCTTGGACAGGATACAACTTTTCACAGTAACATATTAATTAATCTGCTTCATATAAAATAATAAGTTTTCATGAACAAGAATTGGCTAGTGCTACCCCCTCTAAACCATCACATACTCTACCAGTAATGACTACATGTGCTACAAAGTCTTAGGTCTGACCCAACACCTTCATCTTACAGATCTCATACTCTACCAGTAAGCAATACCTGTGCTACAAAGTCTTAAGTGTGACCCCACACCTACATCTTACAGATCTTATACTCTACCAGTAAGCAATACCTGTGCTACAGAGTCTTAAGTGTGACCCCACACCTTCATCTTACAGATCTCATACTCTACCAGTAAGCAATACCTGTGCTACAAAGTCTTAAGTGTGACCCAACACCTACATCTTACAGGTCACATTCTCTGTTGTTGTTTTGGTTTTTTGTTCTGTTGTTGTTTTGGTTTTTTGTTTTGTTGTTGTTTTGGCTTTTTGTATTGTTGTTGTTTTTGGGTTTTTTGTACAGTTGTTGTTTTGGAATTTTTGTTCTGTTGTTGGTTTTTTTTTCTATGGTTGTTTTGGTTTTTCGTATTGATGTTGTTTGGTTTTCTGTTCTGTTGTTATTTGGGTTTTTGTTTTGTTGTTGTTTTGGTTTTTGATTCATTGTTGTTTTGGTTTTCTGTTCTGTTTTTTGTTCCGTTGTTGTTTTGGTTTTTGTTCTGTTGCTGTTCTGTTTTTTTTGTTCCGTTGCTTTTTGTTTTTTGTTTTTGTTGTTCTGTTTTTTGCTGTTTTAGTCTTTTTTGTTGTATTGTTTTTTTTCTGTGTTGCTTTTTGGTTTTTTGTTATGTTGTTGTTCTGTTTTTTGTTCAGTTGATGTTTTGTCTTTTTTGTTGCTGTTGTTTTGGTTTTTTGTGTTGTTGTTTTGGTTTTTGTATTGTTGCTGCTTGCTGCTTGGGTTTTTTGTTCTGTTATTGCTTTGATGCTTTGTTCTGTTTGTTGTTTTTTGTTCTGTTCTTTTTTTTTTTTTTGTTGTTTTGGTTTTTTGTTCTGTTGTTGCTTTGTTTTTTTTATCAGTTGTTTGGTTTTTGTTCTGTTGCTGGAATTTTTTTTTTGTTGGTTTTTTTTTTTGCTGTTTTGTATTTTTGTTCTGCTGTTGTTATGGTTTTTTGTTTTGCTGTTGTTTTGGATTTTTGTGCTTTTTGTTTTGTTGCTGTTTTGGTTTTTTGTTCTGTTCTTGTATTGGTTTTTTGTTCTGTTCTTGTTTTGGATTTTTGTTCTGTTGTTGTTTTGGTTTTATGTTCTTTCTGTTGTTGTTTCAGTTTTTTGTTGTTATTGTTTTGGTTTTTTGTTCTGTTGTTGTTTTTTGTTTTGCTTTGGTTGTTTTGGTTTTTTATTTTTGCTGCTTTGGTTTTTTTTTGTTTTTGTTGCTGTTGTTTGGTTTCTGTTGTTGCTTTGTTTTTTTTTTGTTTTGTGTTTTGGTGGCTGTTGTTTGGTTTTTGCTTTGTTTTGGATTTTTTGTTATGTTTTGGTGTTTTGTTTTTTGTTTGTTCTGTTTTGGTTTTTTTATGTATTTTGGATTTTTGTTTCAGTGTTTTGTATTGGTTTTGTTGTTTTGTTTCAGTTTTTTTTGTATTGTTTTGTTTTTTGTTCTGTTGTTTTTTTTTGTTTTCCAGTTGTGTTGCTTTTTTGGCTGTTTTGCTTTTCTTTTTGTGTTTTGTTTTGGTTATTTTGTTTTGGATTTTTGTTATGGTGTTTTGTTTTATTGCTGTTTTGGTTTCTTGTTGTTTCAATTATTTTTGGGGGGTTTTTTGTTTTGTTGTTGATCTGTTTTTTGTTCTGTTGATGTTTTGTCTTTTTTGTTGGTTTTTTTTTTGTCCAGTTGTTGTTTTGGCTTTTCTTTTTTTCTTTGTTGTTGTTTTTTGTTTTTTGCTGTTTTGGTTTCTTGTTTTTGTTCTTTGTTTTGGGAATTTTTTCTTTTTTTGTTTTTTTATGTTTTGTGTTTTATTTTTTGTTTTGTTGTTGTTTTGTTATTTTCACTTCTTGTTGTTCAGATTTTTGTTCTGCTGATGTTTTGTCTTTTTTATTGTTGTTGTTTTGGTCTTTTGTTCTGTTTTTGTTTGTTGTTTATGTTCTGTCATTTTTATTGTTGTTGTTTTGGGGTTTTTTTTTTGTCGTTTGGTTTTTATTATGTTGTTGTTTTGGTTTTGTTGTTGTTTTGGTTTTTTGTTCTGTTGTTTTTCTAGTTTTTTGTTTGGTTGTTGTTTTAGTTTTTTTGTTCTTTTGATGTTTTGTCTTTTTGTTGTTGTTTTTTTGTCCAGTTGTTGTTTTGGTTTTTCTTTTGTTTTATTTTGTTGTTGTTTTTGATTTTTTGTTTTGTTGCTGTTTTGGTTTCTTGTTCAGTTGTTGCTTTGTTATGTGTTCTTTTGTTGTTTTGAATTTTTTCTTTGTTGTTGTTCTGGTTTTTGTTTTGTTCTTGTTTTTGGAATTTTTGTTTTGGTTTTTATGTTATGTTGTTGTTTTGTTTTTTTCACTTCTTGTTGTTCAGTTTTTTGTTCTGCTGATGTTTCTTCTTTTTTATTGTTGTTGTTTTGGTCTTTTGTTCTGTTTTTGTTTGTTTTTTATGTTCTCTGTGTTTTTGTTTTGTTTTGTCTTTGTTTTGATTTTTTGTTCTGCTGTTGCTTTGTTCTGTGCTTTTGTTCTGTTGTTGTTTCGGGTTTTTGCTTTGTTGTTGTTTTGGTTTTTTGTATTGTTGTTTTGTTGTTCTGTTTTTGTTCTGTTGATGTTTTGTCATTTTTATTGTTGTTGTTTTGGTTTTTTGTTATTGTTGTTTTGGTTTTTATTATGTTGTTGTTTTGGCTTTGTTGTTGTATTGGTTTTTTGTTCTGTTGTTTTTATAGTTTTTTGTTTTGTTGTTGTTTTAGTTTTTTTGTTCTGTTGTTGTTTCGTCATTTACGTTTTTTGTACTGTCACTGTTTTGTTATTTCAATTTTTGTACTGTTGTAGTTTTGGTTTTTTGTACTCTTGTTGTTTTCTCATGTTATATTTTATTCTGTAAATCTTTTGTTAGCCTGTTGTTGTTAAATGACAAATCTGTCCTATATCTGAACCTGCTTTATTAAATGTGCAGATTTTTGAAACATTTTGATTTAGAATCATTAAGGTCTCTGTCATTTTCTTTTGTTAACAGCTGTAAGTATAAATACCTACTTTTTAAGTTATTCTATCTGATAGATTATCTAGGGTATAAGAAACATTTAATCAATGATAAAAAGAAATAAAGCCTGCAGAAACTGAACTCTGCTTTAACAACTGAAATAAAGTAGACAAGAGGCCCAAGGGGGCCTTAACTTGCTCACCTGTCAAAATTGGTCAACATTGCAGAAAACATAAAAAACATGTAAAAGATAAAAATGGCTAATAAACATGAAAACAGTCAGCTCATTGGGGGCCTTAATAATCACCTGAGTGAAATGTATTTTACTAACAATATACTGAAAAGCAACCCAAAGCTTGAAAAATTCATTGAAAAAGAGAATTAACTTGCTTAAGGGTAGACTTGCCTTGTAAATATTTTTATAGATTTTTCAAGATAAGGTGCAACAACAGTAGAAAAAATGCGAAATCCATTTAAATGGGGAACTTACTTTTACAAGGATCACCCTCATAAGGGTTAACCTGACAATTTAATTCCTGTTACTTTTTCAAAGATCTTTGCAAACTGAACATTTTTGCTTTGTTCTCTTTCTCTCTATCTATTATACTTTTCAAGACAATAAGATAAAAATGTCAAAAACATGAGAAATCCATTTATAGGGAAAATAGCTGCCAAATGGGTCGACCTGACAATTTGGCCATACTGACTTTTTTGTAAATCTCTGCGTGCTGAATATTTTTGCTTCTTTCACTTTCTCTCCATCTGTTATAATTTTCAAGATAATGTCAAAGAATATCCAAAAACACAAAAAAATTCACAAAAAAAGGGGAAATAATTCACATAAGGGTCAACCCGACAATTTCCACCAAAATGAAATATTCGTAGATTTTTGCAAGCAGCTCATTTTAAGTAACGTTTTTTTTCTCTAGCTTTAATAATTTTGGAGATACTTTATTAAATCAAAAATATCTGCTGACTCATTCGTTCTATATTTAGCCATGGCAGCCATGTTTGGTCCTAGCCCCTTTTCATCTGCAAAATATATGTGGCTTTACATGGTTATACTTCCTGTCAAGTTTGGTTCAAATTGGTCCAATGGTTCTGTAGAAGTAGTCAAAAATGATGAAAATGTTACAAAAACAACATATATTTTCCAATTACTCAGGTGCCTGTGACCCACACCTTTAACCCAATGACCTTGAAATTTTGTCAAAATGATCCTCAGATAATTCCTAACATTTTTCTCATATATCTTTGAATACAAAAAATTTATCAGTTTTGAGTTATTAAACAAATTGTAATACAAATATACCCTGTGTTACTGAAGCGGCTCCTAGTGGCTCTTTGATGGACAGATTTAATTTTCATTCGCAAACTTTGTAGATATTGACTTATATATTAATGCATACTAAAGAAACTCATCTGATCATTGGTTCATGAGAAAAAGATTTTTAAAGATGTACCAAGTTTTGGTCCTTTTAGGCCCCTTGTAGGGCCCCTAATGGTCCTATTTCTTTTTCATTCGCAAACTTTATGCGACTTCACATGAGGATGCCATATACCAAGTTGGTTAAAATTGGCCCACTGGTGCTTGAGAAGATGTTTAAATGCAAAAATTAACAGATGGACAACGACTGACGCCAGACCTTTGGCTATAGCAATAGCTCACTTGGCCCTTTGGGCCAGGTGAGCTAATAAATAGAAGTGAAGTAGAATCTGAACTCTGCTTTAACATCAATTTCTGAAATAAAGTAGATAAATAGAAGTTAACAGTCACAGTAGGTGTCAGCACGTTAAAGAACCCTCACTGCTCAATGGCCGTAAGTGCCAAGCATAGGCCAAAATTTGAATCCCTTCACTGGCATTTGGTGACGTCTCCATATGAGTGAAATATTCTTGAGTGGGACGTTAAACAACAATAAACAAACAAACATGTGTATGAAATTGCCCAATAGCAATTTTTTTCTTTTCCATTAACACTAAAAAATTTCACAGTTCATTTAGCACATATCATTGAATATAATGATTGTATATGTCTTACATGGTTTCAAAACAGTCTATAGAACCTCTGAAACTCTATGATTCTCAGTTACCATTCAATAGTCATAGTCTAAGATGTTTTGAATTTGTTCTAGGTAGTCCCTTGAACATTTACTCATCAAACATTTACTGTAAATACTTATAAACACAGACAAGTTTAAAAGGAATTGCACATTTATGGTCTCTAATGATGAATAAAACATTTAAATAACCTTGATCTTACTGTAAAACATATTCCACTGCTATTGACACTGATTATCATAAATAATAAACAAGAGGTTTATCCGAGACTGTATCACACATCTAACTTATATACTCAAAATAAAGTTAGGGTTAATTCATTGCAAACGATTGGTTTCAGTTTTGGTTTCTGACTTTAACAAGATTTGAAACTAGTTTTGTTAAGTTGAAAGCTATGCTAGGGGTGCCTAGCCTTACCAATCAGAAGGGATATGACAGTACTTATCAAGTTTTGTCAATGGTCCAGAAGTCAAAAATAAACTTGAATGTTGCAAAATCAGAGCAGGTGCTGATGTGTGCGCAGTCGGTCACCTTATCTAACTGGTACTCACCACTCTGTTCCCTTGAATAGTATGCACCCAGGGAAAATTTATATTTATAGTCAATAAACTGGTTCAAGTTTATAAATAGTTTGGTAAACCTTTCATTTATTGCACCAAACTGGTTTGAATCTAGTTTCGATTTTCTTATTTATCACAAACAGTTTTAAACCAGTTTGGGAAACCGACCGAACTACGTCCAGAGGCGGTTTCAGTGGATTACATGCAGAATCGTCACTCAAGCCATGTAAAGATGGCGGAAAACAAATGCAGCAGTTCTACAAGTAAAGTTTTGATATCATGCTTTAATAAAGATTAGTTGTATAAGTAAAGTATTGATATCATGCTTTAATAAAGATTAGTTGTTTACAGGAGCACTAGCATTACCAAAAACAATTATTTCATTTTTTTAATCTACAATAACAAATACAAGCTATACACATGCATAAAAATCTGATATTTCTATATATTTTGTAAAAATAAGGTCAAGTCCAGTATGATATGCATATACAAATCGTAAGGTTGAGTTAATCTATGGCAAGTGAAAAACTGCCAAACTGGGTTTCCCAAGCAATTTTCACAAAATATATAGGAATTTATGATTTTTTATGTCTGTGTATATTTCTTTTTTGCTAATGTATATCAGTCTAAGTAGTAAGAAATAAAAGACTCGTTTTAAAAGAAGTTAACAGCTAATGCCCCTTTAAGATATTATAAAACTTGACAAAATATACACTAAACTCAGTTAACACAAGAGTTCAAAGCAAATTCTAATATTTTAGTCATGTTGAAAATGTAAACCTTTCATTTACTGCATAACTTCAAACCTAACACAACTACATGTAGTGTCAAAACCATGTTAAAATCAGAAACCAAAAAGAGTTTTTACTGTCAATAAATTCACCTGCAGTAAATGACAGGTTTGCATTTTCAAAATGATTTAATATATTAGACATTGCTGTGTACTTAAAGTGGGTTTAGTGTATATATCAATGACTTTTACAATATCTGAAACACAAAGCAATTTATTCGCCTGTCTTAATACTTCTGAGTCTTAATTGCCATCTTTGCATGCTTTGAACTGCATGTAAATTAACCACTAAAACCAACCCAGAGGTAGTTTTATCGGTTTCCCAAACTACGATAGTAAGAAACTGTTAGTGATAAATTAGAAAACCGGAACTACAAGTAGTTTCAGACCAGTCTGGTGTAATGAATGAAAGGTTTCCCACACTACCTATAAACCAGAACCAGTTTATAGACAATAAATTTACCCTTGAATGATCTACATCCTTAGTACATTCTATCCAGTCATTATAGGTCATGTCTATTGTCCTTCTTCGACACCAAAATAAATAGTAAGTTACCAATAATACAGGCAGTGTTTCCCTTACCTAGGCTTTTCTGCTGTACTTGGCCATAAGCATGTTCACATAATTATTTTCACTATATGTTCTTAGTAAATTCATGTTTTTTTAAAATAATTCCTACAGAATTTGTCTTTTATCCAATTTTCACAAAACTTGAAGCACAAAAATTTGAAAATTGATTGTTTCAGGGAAAATATGTTATTCTTTGTGAGAATAATGACATTTTTTGGATTATTTCAAAGTGATGAATAGACCTGTGACATAATACATAGACACCACAATAAAACCATTGATACCTAAGTAATTTATGGATGTCAACAAACAAAATATTATCAAAATTAGGCCCGACTCCCAAGGTTAAGCATGCCATTCTTCATTTATTCTGGTTGTCTATCAAATTCAGACAACGAAATCAAACAAATGCAGAATTACTATGGATATATAGTGATTTTATTTTGGGGAACTTATTCTGTCCTACTACTGTATGGCTAACAAGTCAAAATTTACTCCAGTTAATGACTATCTGAAAACTTTGATAATGTCATTTTTTTTTTTTTTTCTTAAAATTTCCCTATATTAACAAGAAATGATTGTAACAGGATACTGTTATGGAGTCTCCCGAACAATGTCTACATTAGTATGACCCCCCCTCTTGACTCCCCATGTATCATTGAATTCATTTTGTAGAATGTAAATGATTAACATTTCTACCACTGTAGCTACATTTGGACACAACCATTTCAAAGAATTGTTAAGCCCACTGTAAACATTCAAGAGTATATTGTCTAGAATCTTAAGTTTTAGAAAAACTTTTCATGCATTATTAACTGGACACCCCTGAATTATGGCAGTGGTGTATACAGGTTAGTCTAAATGTGACTGCAGGGGCGGATAAGTTAAGGGAAAGACATTTCAACCAACCAAAATATTTGAATGTTACTTTTTGGCAGTGTATGGGGATGACAATATTCTGTTCACTGGTAGTGATGGGGATGATCCATGGGGACTAACCCTATATATCATTGAAATCATCTTGTCTTGACAAAGTGGGAGATATTTGAACATTCTCAAATAGTAGATGGAGAAATGACTCCTGAGGACTAACCCTATATATCATTCAAATCATCTTGTCTTGACAAAGTGGGAGATATTTGAACATTCTCAAATGATAGGTGGAGAAATGACCCCCGGGGACTAACCCTATATATCATTCAAATCATGAAATGACAGCTAGGAATATATAGTTTAGGGGCAGGGATATTGACCAAAAATAAGATATTTGAATAAATCCCAAATTATAAGGGGTGGGGAAGACCACCGGGAACTTCTATATTATCCATTTCATCTTCCTTTGTCAATCAAGAAAATATATGACTTGTGGGTTGGGATCTTTACCATTTACAAGACATTAAAATATATGAAGTCTGGGTGATCTTAACCATTTACAAGATACTAAAATATTCTCCATTGATACGGGTATATCATTCAATTCATCTTGACACAACAAACAATTAATTTTTGTGTAAACTAAAAAACAATGTTCAAAGTCAAAGGTCATAGGTGACAATTGGCAAGCGTAAAAATACAAGAGAAATGCACTTAAACCAATAAGCAGTGATATAGCAATTTCTGGGTCAAGCTAAAAACACATGATATGACCTCATTCATTTGACTATCAAAAAGCTATAGAAATTATAACACTTAATATGTAGGAATTTTAAAGATCAAATTCCATTTCAACTTTATTGAAAATTTCTAAATGTAAGAATAAAATGCCAAAGTATAATTTATTGATTACCCCTGTCACATCTAAATTGAAAATTAAATATTAAAGTCTTACTTTTAAGAAGCAACATCATTTATACTGTGCCATCTATTCAATGTCACAAAATTAATGTCCTTGGGGTTAAGCTATAGGCGTTTGATTAGCAAGGTAATCTATCACAGCTGTAAATAACGGCTTGGTGACTTATAATTCAAAATCTATACAAATGGCTAGAGTAAAAACAGATAAAAGACAAAACTAAAAAAAAAAAAAATAGAATTGATACAAAAAGGCCTACAGTAAAAACCAAGTCAGAGACAAAGCTAAAAAGAAAACTGAAAGGAAGAAATTAATTTTTGAAACATGTCTCAGAATCATATATTAAATTCAGAATGCTTTAAAACGAACTTAGTTTTGAGGTGGTTGACTTCATCTTATATGTACTAAATTTATAAAATAGGTATCCATTGGTCACACTTACTTGTTTTAGTAATGGTTTGTTTCACTTTATTCATAGAAAGAATTTTAACACTTAATTCATGCCAAGAATTTTTTTTGCTTTATCTTTTTTATTCACGTACAAGAATTGTTCACATGTACTCATAAAAGTTCTTTTTTTTTCACTTTATTCATCTTTTTATTCATGTCAAGATTTTTTTTTCACTTTATTCATGTCAAGATTTTTTTCTGCACATTATTCATTCATTGCCCTAGCAATCATAATTCAATTAAAACTGAAAAGGCATTTTTCTATAAAAAAAAAAAGCAGAATTACTCTTATCAATAATGGTTCATACAGCCAAAGAATAAAAGATTTTTTCAAGCACTGTTCCAAGACTTTTCTTTCAATGGGTTTGTTTAAGCTATCAAGACCTTGCAAGCAAAAACAAAGTAAACAAGCTAATTTGTAGAATTTATTTCCCCCACTTTCCCCCTTTTCGTAATATGATTATATTGTAGGTAAACTCTTTAGAGGTTAGGATGAAACATGTAATTTTCATGCTGTTGACACAAGATGTATTGCTTGGAAATTGAACAAAACAAGATAGATGTTTTTATTGAACATGTATTACGGAACTGGTTGAAATAAGCATAGACTGAATATTACATACTTGTAATGATGCTAAGCAGATCCATGGTAAAATGACATTTTTCATTGATCAAGGGGCCAAAATTCCCCAAATAACATCTGCCAAAAGTGGCAATTGAACTTGGCCAAGTTTGAAAAAAATCAAATAATATTTATTGCCATTATTATATAGAAACAGCAGAAAATGGCGATGGAACTCGGCTGAGCCCTTTAGGCAGTCAACCTTGTTACCAAGTTTGAAGAAAATCGGATAATATATGTTGCCGTTACTGCACAGAAAATGACATTTTTTGTTAATCAAACGGCCATAACTCTGCCAAATAACATGTGTCAAATATGGCGATTGAATTTGGCTGAGCCCTTTAGGCATTTAACCTTGTTACCAAGTGTGAAGAAAATCGGATAACAAATAGAAAAAGACATTTTTCGTTAATCAAAGGGACATAACTCTGCCAAATAACATGTGTCAAATATGGCGATTGAATTTTGCTGAGCCCTTTAGGCATTTAACCTTGTTACCAAGTTTAAAGAAAATTCTGATAATATTTGTTGCTGTTATTGCACAGAAACGAAGCGTGACAGACAGAGGGACAAACAGACAAACCCGAATTAATATCCCCCATTTCGTCAAATCAGAGGATAAAAAAAGAAACACTGATAGCAAAGTTCTTTCATATTTCAATGGTTGAATAACTCTTCTTCAGAAGTTAAAAGAGTCTCAAATATCATTAAAAAATTTATATTTTCTGTTTATTTAGGTGACTGACCTAGACATTGGACCCCATTACCTTGAAACTTTGTCAACACGATCTTTAGATATTCCTAGATGTCCCAAGTTTTTACTCTTTCAAGGATTTTTGGAGCCCCTATGGCCACTAGACCCTTTTTTGTTTGCAAACATAATTTAGCTTTACAAGGAGATAGTTCCTACCTAATTTGGATAGAATTGAACCACTTCCTGTATAGTCCAATGTGCATATGTGTGTGTTTTTGTGTGTGTGTGTCTGTATGTGTATGTGTGTGTCTAAATGCATCTGTGAGAGAGAGAGAGAGAGAGAGAGAGAGAGAGAGAGAGACAGAGACAGAGAGAGAGACAGAGAGAGAGACAGAGATAGAGAGACAGAGAGATATGAGATGAGAGAGTGAAAGGGAGAGGGGGAGAAATGTTTAAAAGATTCTAACCCTAGCAAATTCTAACCAGGAAGGTATAGATATTATTGTCAAGAGCAAGACTTGCCAAAACCTGGACTACAAATCTAAACATCAGTGGTTGAGATTTTTTCTACGCCATGCCAAATATATATTAACCAGTACATATTTTTACCGGTTTGGTATATAATGGAGCTTAAGAAATTTCATCCACCAGGTGGGAGTATTGTTGTTTGTTTACATGGCATGGACATTTTTTCATTAGCTATTTTCTTTTGCAGTTTTTCCATTATCAATTATTATCAAATGACATCTCAATCAGAGCAATGGGGGAAAGCTTTATCAAATAATTGATTGCATGGTTTTCTTTCTTCTTATAAAAATCCCCCAAATCAGTTTAGATGTATGGAAATAAAATCATCTATCTTCCTTCGGAAATCTGACAAAATAATTTCTTACGAATCAGTCATAAAATCAATCTAAAACTTGCGGAAGTAACAGAAGATATGAGCAATGATTTCCTGACCTATATCATTAGTCTTTTTTTTCAACAAGGCAATACATTTTCAGCAACATATGGGGAAAATATTCTTAAAATGGGGGGGGGGGGGGTAGGACTTATTTTACTATGAGAGACAGCCTTAGCCAACTGTGGATTCCAATTAAAACTCAATGATATGAAAAGCAAAAATTGTATCTAAAAAAAGTGAAAAATTTTAAATTTCATTTGACTTACCACGACTGATTGCAACATCAGGAAAAGATCTTCTCCAAGGTTATTTACTGAAAGGTTCAAGAAATTCACTTTGGTTGTATGTATTTATCATTTATATAAACATAAATCTAAAATGCTTACTTAAAGGGGTATTAGCTGTGTTTAGCAAAAAAAAACCCATGTATTTTGATTTTTTTTACTTTTACTACTTGTACGTGATGTACAATAAGAAGTAAGAGTTATACACAGGTATAAAAGTATATTATACTTTGTGGCTATAAGGTCAGGGCTAGTGTGGTAGTTATATAACATAGAGTAAGGTGGAGTTAATCAATTGTAATTGAAAAGGTGCCAAATCTGGGTTTCTCAAGCAATTTTTACAAAACATATAGGAATTTATCATTTTAATGCCTGTATATCTCTTTTTTGTTATTGTATATCAATCTAAATAGTAAAAAAGAGGAGAAGGATTTTGTTAAAAGCACAGCTAATTCCTCTGTAAGGATTTGAAATTTAAATCAGATCATTGTCAATATTTCTTTTAACCCTTTCACCCCTATGTGTCTAAATGGAATTCACTATTCTATTGTTTAGACCAGTCTACTATGGCCTAGAGGGTTGTAAGCGTCGAATAATTTTTCATCCAAGGGTACAAAGCCTTTTCCCATGTTAAAATCATGTGACTGATAAAAAAATTACCTCAATCTGAATTCAGAATTGAAACCATTTCATAATCTTTTAATTTTGTTTCTGAACAAATTTTGTCTTCCCAAGAAAAAGCATACATATGATTGGAAAATAAACAAAACACTTATTAAATATCAAGTGAATCTACGGTTTCTAAAAATAGTGTAAACACATCAGGCCACATCATGTTAATGTGTTAATTCTCATTCACCTACTATGAAAAAATGGAGCAGGTAGCAGGATTTTCTTTTTTACGTTGCCAGATATGTTGTATACTAATAAACATTATATATCACTGATCAGATGCTTCTAAATATCATGATAATGTCCACCAGTATACAGCTAGTACAAAATGTTGTCATTTATATTCATTCAAAGATATTGGAGTTATATTTTAACTACTGCCTAATTTGTCATAATCATATTTTTCTATTACCAACCCAAACAGGAGGTCTTGGATTCATGATGCTCATCTGATCAAAACTGACTTCACCAAAAGACTTCTGATCAGAAACATTCATCGGGTGGAGTTGTTTCTATAGTTTTCAAGATATCTGACCACTTCTAAAAGGGCATGGCACAGAATGCTCCAAAGGATTTTTGCTATGTGCCAATAGACTTGCCTTGACACAAGGAACAAGAAATTATCTGGTTTGGGGTGAAGATCTCAATATCTTTTTTAGATATTTAACCAGAAATCAAATGGTGGTGCTCATGACTCCAGAGGGCTTTTCATATGCACCTATGAACTATATATAAACTATAAGAAAATATCTGGTTTTGAGGTCAATATTTTAAAACATTTTCAGGTATTTCTATTAAGGGTCGATTGAGGATGCTTCCCAGTACCCACAAGACTTTGAATTAACATTAATTTTCATTGAAATTTCTATTCAAAATTTCATACATGAAAATTTGAATCTGAAACATAATTTCATATTATATGAGATGTAATCAATAACAATATCAGGGACCCCAAGTCGCTGCTTCTTCATTTGACATTTCAACATGTGTTAAACTTTACTGACTTTCAAAATTAATTAAAGGATTACCACAAATTTAAAATTACTCTTCATGTGTGTTATTAGGGTATCATTAGAGATAATTTAAAATACAAATACATGTATATATGACAACTTACTACTTTCTATCGCAGTCTATATCTTATATCCCTGGAGGTAAGGGTGTTGCCATCACAAAGCAGAGGTGTGAAACTACATTGAATGTTTAGGTACAAACTGACTTGAAATACTGATCTGCACAGAATTATCAAATGTTCCATCTGCTTTCCTCCAATTTGACTAAAACCATAAAAGTATGAGTCTGGTTCAAAATCTGGTGAACATTCTGATAAAACTACAAATGATCACTGCTGGGCAACACTTTTACTCAACTTTGCAACAGGTTTTAACAACTCTAAAGAACTGAAGAAGTTGATTAGCAATAATATATATGGAAACCTACAAGTTCACATGAGCTGGTTCTAAGACCAAATTTTATATACATGTACAATTGTTTCCAATATTCCTGGTGTTAAGTCCACTAATTTGGGGCATTCTGCAACCAAGAGAGAAAAATCTAGCAAGAATTATATCTGCCATATTAAGTATCAATTTGCTCAGCTAACTCATGTTAGTTTTTAACCAAGGACACCAATGACTCTACCAACTATGCTGAGAGTAGGCTATATCAATACATCTAAAGTCATTTTGTCCCAGAGAGCCAAAATCCACAGAAACAGGCAAAATTTGTTAAAGTTGGGGCAGGACCTTTTTGACAAGAATGGGTGGGGATGAGAGTTTACAAATCAAGTTGATGTGATCAAATTAGAAAACTCCTGCAAAGGGAGACAATCCTTCAGTAACATCCCCTGGTCAACACACCACAACATACCTGTAGCGTGATCATCATTTGTTTCCCAGGCGTATTTTTCCAGTGTTTGTGCATGTTCTGGTCTTATTCTCTGTGGTGTTGGCTGAAAATATAAAATGACTGACTGTAAATATTGACCCTTTGCTGTGACTCTTTATAGATACCAGTATTTAATATTACAGTATACATTTACCTAATTTTATGACTTTGAACAATAATAGTTAATGAAAAACTCCTGCAATATTAAAATTCTTTCCACAACAAAGTTGAAATATAAAATTTGATGTGTTTGGGAATATTTGTTGATTTGGAGTTTAAATTCTATGTTGTCTTCTTGCTGTTGTATCTTTTTTTACCTGCAACAGCATAAGGAGTAAGACTCGTGATACTTCACACCTAGCTAATATATCGCAGTAGGCTCCCACAGGCTTCCCAGTTATTGATGAACCTAGAACAGAAACAGACATGAAAATTTCAAATTGTCAGTGGATATATAACCTATATATCCAATATACATCCAATATCTGGAAACTGAAGTCATCAGTTTTATCTAGATCTATTATTCTATAATGTTAACAGTTAATTCTATATACAAATAGCTTTCCTTATTTTTATCTTTCTGAGTATGTACCGTAATAAAGTTTAATCAGGATTTTTAATGAATGATGACTTTTTAGGATTTAGAAAACTTGTGTATATTTTGCATAACTGCAAAGATTTTGTTACATTTTTTAAAAACTGTTGTCAAAGGTCCTACCTCCTCTTTCCTGTGCTAAGTATGCCATTTCTGTCATAACACTCAGGGCACCATCATAATCCTCTGTAGAAACAGTAAAAATATATGTATAAACCTTGAAGAAATAGTTTGAGAAATAAAAGAAAAGGGGTGTGAATATTATACATCCATAAATACCTCCATCTAAAGCAAAGGCAATACTTATATATTAAACAAATTATATAAGTTTATTTCTATTAGACTAGTTTTCGAAATGAAAAGTGAAAAAGTATGAAGATTATAAATAGAACAAAAGGCCTAATGGGTCTTGACCGTCACCTAAGCATAACCCAATAAGGGTCGAGCCAAACATTTCGGCTCTATAGAAAGTTTTGTAGATCTTTGTGTGCTGAACATTTTTGTCTCCATCAGATTCTTTCTATCTCTTATACTTATTGAGATAATGTCAAAAAACAGCCAAAATACCCCAAATTTACTAAAGTGCCCCGAAGTGGCATGTTTATTGACAAATTTCATTTTAATTTGCAAACTTTGCAGACAATGACTTAACAATCCTGCACACAAAATTTGAACGTCATCTGATCATTGGTTCATAAGAAGAAGATTTTTAAAGACGTACCAAGTTTTGGTCCTTTTTGGCTCCTTTTCAGGCCCCTATGGGCCCTAGCCCCTTTTCCTTCCCAAACTTTATGCAGCTTCACATGGGGATACTTCCTGCCAAGTTTGGTTGAAAATGGCCAATTGGTTCTTGAGAAGAAGTTGAAAGAGTTTAAAAGTTAACAACACACAACGGACGACAGACGACGACATACAAAAGACGATCACTATAGGTCACCTTGAGCCTTTGGCTCAGGTGACCTAATAAATAACTGGTATAAAATTCAAAAGATTTGGGTTAAGAGACTTTTCTCAGTGATGTTTTATGTCCCACTGATTGAATGTTGACCATCAATATGGATTTATGCCAATAATGAAATGCTTCTTATAAAATGTCATGCCTACCCTGATCACACTGAATCAGGACTCAGGTAGTATATCTGAGAAACTTGTGACTTTTACTTCTGACTGCCAAGATCTTTGTGAATGAACAGTAAGTTCTACCTGTGTTAAGAAGACCAAGGTCTGACCTAGATTTCAATCTGAATGCTCCCCCTTGTGAGGCAGACGCTCTACAACCTGACCACTGTAAGTAGATCAGACTACTGTGTAAGTAGATAAGACTACTGTGTAAGTAGATACTACTGTGTAAGTAGATAAGACTACTGTGTAAGTAGATAAGACTACTGTGTAAGTAGATACTACTGTGTAAGTAGATACTACTGGGTAAGAAGATAAGACTACTGTGTAAGTAGATACTACTGTGTAAGTAGATACTTCTGTGTAAGTAGACACTACTGTGTAAGTAGATACTACTGTGTAAGTAGATAAGACTACTGTGTAATAGATACTACTGTGCAAGTAGATACTACTGTGTACTACTGGGTAAGTAGATAAGACTACTGTGTAAGTAGATACTACTGTGTAAGTAGATAAGACTGCTGTGTAAGTAGATACTACTGTGTAAGTAGATACTACTGGGTAAGTAGATAAGACTACTGTGTAAGTAGATACTACTGTGTAAGTAGATACTACTGTGTAAGTAGATACTTCTGTGTAAGTAGATACTACTGGGTAAGTAGATACTACTGTGTAAGTAGATAAGACTGCTGTATAAGACTGCTGTGTAAGTAGATACTACTGTGTAAGTAGATACTACTGGGTAAGTAGATAAGGCTACTGTGTAAGTAGATACTACTGTGTAAGTAGATACTTCTGTGTATGTAGATACTTCTGTGTAAGTAGATACTACTGGGTAAGTAGATACTACTGTGTAAGTAGATAAGACTGCTGTGTAAGTAGATACTACTGTGTAAGTAGATACTACTGGGTAAGTACATAAGACTACTGTGTAAGTAGATACTACTGTGTAAGTAGATACTTCTGTGTAAGTAGATACTACTGTGGTAAGTAGATACTACTGTGTAAGTAGATAAGACTACTGTGTAAGAAGATACTTCTGGGTAAGTAGATACTACTGTGTAAGTAGATACTACTGTGTAAGTAGATACTACTGTGTAAGTAGATAAGACTACTGTGTAAGTAGATACTACTGTGTAAGTAGATAAGACTACTGTGTAAGTAGATACTACTGTGTAAGTAGATAAGACTACTGTGTAAGTAGATAAGACTACTGTGTAAGTAGATACTACTGTGTAAGTAGATACTACTGGGTAAGAAGATAAGACTACTGTGTAAGTAGATACTACTGTGTAAGTAGATACTTCTGTGTAAGTAGACACTACTGTGTAAGTAGATACTACTGTGTAAGTAGATAAGACTACTGTGTAATAGATACTACTGTGCAAGTAGATACTACTGTGTAACTACTGGGTAAGTAGATAAGACTACTGTGTAAGTAGATACTACTGTGTGTAAGTAGATAAGACTGCTGTGTAAGTAGATACTACTGTGTAAGTAGATACTACTGGGTAAGTAGATAAGACTACTGTGTAAGTAGATACTACTGTGTAAGTAGATATACTACTGTGTAAGTAGATACTTCTGTGTAAGTAGATACTACTGGTAAGTAGATACTACTGTGTAAGTAGATAAGACTGCTGTGTAAGTAGATACTACTGTGTAAGTAGATACTACTGGGTAAGTAGATAAGACTACTGTGTAAGTAGATACTACTGTGTAAGTAGATACTACTGTGTAAGTAGATACTTCTGTGTAAGTAGATACTTCTGTGTAAGTAGATACTACTGGGTAAGTAGATACTACTGTGTAAGTAGATAAGACTGCTGTGTAAGTAGATACTACTGTGTAAGTAGATACTACTGGGTAAGTAGATAAGACTACTGTGTAAGTAGATACTACTGTGTAAGTAGATACTTCTGTGTAAGTAGATACTACTGGGTAAGTAGATACTACTGTGTAAGTAGATAAGACTACTGTGTAAGAAGATACTTCTGGGTAAGTAGATACTACTGTGTAAGTAGATACTACTGTGTAAGTAGATACTACTGTGTAAGTAGATAAGACTACTGTGTAAGTAGATACTACTGTGTAAGTAGATAAGACTACTGTGTAAGTAGATACTACTGTGTAAGTAGATATGACTACTGTGTAAGTAGATAAGACTACTGTGCAAGTAGATACTACTGTGTAAGTAGATAAGACTACTGTGTAAGTAGATACTACTGTGTAAGTAGATACTACTGTGTAAGTAGATAAGACTACTGTGTAAGTAGATACTACTGGGTAAGTAGATAAGACTACTGTGTAGGTAGATACTACTGTGTAAGTAGATACTACTGTGTAAGTAGATATTACTGTGTAAGTAGATAAGACTTCTGTGTAGGTAGATACTACTGTGTAAGTAGATACTACTGTGTAAGTAGATAAGACTACTGTGTAAGTAGATAAGACTACTGTGTAGGTAGATACTACTGTGTAAGTAGATAAGACTACTGTGTAAGTAGATAAGACTACTGTGTAAGTAGATACTACTGTGTAAGTAGATACTACTGTGTAAGTAGATATGTCTGTGTAAGTAGATACTACTGTGTAAGTAGATACTACTGTGTAAGTAGATACTACTGGGTAAGTAGATAAGACTACTGTGTAAGTAGATACTACTGTGTGTATTTAGATAAATTTTATCAATATTCCTGTAATACATGTATGCAGGCACAAGTGTAAATCCCTCCTTATTTATCAATGTTATCCTAACTACAAATACAGTGGATTCTCGTTATGTCTAAATCAGATGAATCGAAATTCTGGCTGTGTCAAAGACCAATGGCCAGTTTCAATTATTTTGCTATATATCTATACTACTTTTATTCTGGATATCTTGAAGTTTTTATCTTGAAATTTCGCTTCTATCAAAGTATTTTCTGGCCCAAAGTATCGAACTATTACAGAATTGTCACTTGTTATCTCGAAGTTACCATCTGCAATTGAAGATTATATTTTGTATGCAAAAATCATTCTTAAAATTACTTGTTTACCTGCAAAACATAGGGCAATAGACTTCTGTCAATGAGGCAAAATGAAAGTGTACTTAATAATTGCTTAAATCCAATTTGAATTATACAGTACCCTGAGTAGGTCTATTCATTGTCCAATAAGAAAAGAAAATATGTTCATTGAAAATTTTTGGTTATCTCGAATTTGGGATATCTCGAAGTAAATGGGGGTGGTCCTGTGAATTTGGAAATAGCGAGATTCCACTGTAGATTGCAGAAACTTACTCATTTCAATTTTACAAGTTGCAACAGCACTCAGAGATTGGAGACAATCAAGTGGACTCTAAAGAAGAAACAAAGATACCAGAGGTTAACTACTATTTTGAATGTGACTAGGTGTCTGATTGGTATATATTATATCTATGAAGATTTTCTTTGTATTTGAACACAGAAAAAAAAATAGATTAGGAATTGAAAATGCTGAATCAGCACAATTTTTCTGATAATTTGCTTTATTTGCAGCCAATTTCCTGAAGAGTATCTGATTTCAGATTTCACAGTCCATTCACTGTGAAACTGCTAGGGTTTGAAATATGCACACATGACAGAAAAACAAAATGTTCAACTTATAAAGAGTATGTTGTATTTATTTTCTGTGCAGAAAAAGACGTTGAATAGATCTAAGTATTATTTATAGGTAATCACTCACTTGAAAAGATGAAATATACAAGAAAATGTTGACATTGTCATCTACGGAAGATATTTAGTTGTCTTAGACTTGTGGACAGATAAATTATGACTTGGCAAAATGGTAGATATGCCAGTTTTAACTGGGAAAAATATAGACTCTTCCAACGTATAATACAATATCTAATTGGTCAATACAACATGATTGCTTTATTCATTTTAAGGGCTTTTACATTACCTCAAGCAATATTTAGGTTATGTGGTCACAGCCACATTTTAATTGGTGGGGGAGAAAACCTTATTACAGTATACCAAGGAAAGACCACCAGTCCTCTACTAGTAAACACAAACCTCCTAACATAATTAGCTTAGGTTCCAGATTGATCATGGAGTGACTACAGGTCGCAGATTTCAGGATATAAAGTATGATGTTTTAAATGGTAGGCCCCTGAGGTCTACTTATACACCAGTAGCAAGCTTAACTGAAGGGTATTTATAACACAAAAGAAGTTCCACTAATACAAACCTAACGAGACACAGTTCAATGAAATGTTAAAAAAAACATAATACACAAGACATTAGGTCCCAACAAATACTTGCCCCAACTTAACATGATCCCATAAATATAGCTATTACTAGGAATTCATCAAACTATAATCAGGTAAACAGCTTCATCAAGCTACAAGACCAACAACAGTACATTTAACATTATACTTGCCCTAACTTAACGTGATCCCATAAATATAGCTATTACTAGGAATTCATCAAACTATAATCAGGTAAACAGCTTCATCAAGCTACAAGACCAACAATGATACATTTAACATTATACTTGCCCTATTTAACATCCCATAAATATACTATTACTAGCTCATCAAACTATAATCAGGTAAACGGCTTAATCAAGCTACAAGATCAACAATGATAAATAATTATACAACTTAACGTAGTATAAATTGTGGTTTATTAAATTATAATCGAAACAGCTTCATCAGCTACCCATCAGTAAAACATGTACTTGCCCTAACTTAACGTGATCCCATAAAATAACAATTATTAGTATAATTGTGGTTTATTACGAAGTATAAGTCATTATAGTCATTATATAATAGTATCTTCACATGTAGGTCAAATGCACTACGTCATCAGTTTTCAGTTCTTTGTTCTAATGGTCGGCTGATGTTTTATGCTGCAATTCTAAGTTGTTAATTTCATTTTGAATTACTTTCCTAACTTAAACAATGGATTTACTGTTGTCATTGGAGTATTTATAACTAGTTTTCTACGTGACCTAAACTGGAGAGACGTTTTTTAATGATATTTACAGTACATTTTGAGAGCTCGTGACGTTCGCCTCTTTTTCAAATTTTTATGGTCACAATGGCTACTAGACGACGTACTACGGCTCGTTTTGACAGTTCCAACCCAGCTAATTGGACATCTACAGAGTTAAAGACGGAGTTAGAAAAAATCGGCATTAAAATATCTGCAAATCTGTCTAATAATCAGTTGAGAAGGATTTATTTAGATAATGTAAAAAATAGTGCAAGTGACTCAGAAGTTCGTAGTGGACCAGCAATTATAAATGACAGCAACGTGAACACAGTTCAGACTGTAGTTAATAGTTCCGCTATTCAGAACGATAATTTCATTAATTCTACAACAGAAACAGGAGTGCACGAAATCCAAGCAGATACTGACGAGCGGATGAATACTCGACAGCCATTAAGTCAAACTGCGCATTCTGTTCGCGCATTTCCGCCCACGTCTTCTGATGTTCCATTTGCGCATCAGTTGTACGCATCAACAAACAACAATGCATCCGGGGTAGACTTTAATTTACTCAATACTACATTGAGTTTGTGTCAACAAGCTTTATCGAGCAATGCGCCAAAAGAGAGGTACAGTTTGCATTCTGCGATGAACGTAGATGCTAATAGTTCGTCATATCAACGACATGCTAACTACGTTTTTCAACAACCATCTCCAACTTTGGGAGAATTTAACACAACACACGTCAGTCCAAGAATACCAATTTGCAATGCTACTCAGTCTAGATTTGGATTTCCAGCTACCGTATTTACAGGAGTGGATATGGTTTCACCTGATTTACGGTCGCAAATTATCTCAGGTAAAGACATAAACCTTAACTGTTTACTATTACCAAATTATGAAACAACATCTAAAATGAAACCAAAAGATGATGATCGTCTTAAACGCAATTTGTCTTTAAACGAGTTTATTCTTGCATTTGGGAGATACAAGAGGATCATGTGCTCGGCTTTTCCACAAAGAGCAGAAGAATTGGATGCTTATTTGGCACATATTGTTGAAACGGCCCATATATGGCCATCTAAATTTTATGAATACCATAAGATGTTTAGTGCTAAATGTGCTATTTTGTTGTTAGAGCACAATGTAAAAGTAGATTGGTCTTTAGGAGATTCCGATATGCGTCAATTAGTTTGTGCCGGTTCAAGAGTTAATATGTGTAATATTTGTTCTTCCACTATGCACTCTGCTGCTATGTGTCCAAATCAGTCGCGAAATATTTTCTCTACACAAGCACAAGATCGTTACGGCAGAGATATTGCCTTTCACGAAGGATTTCAAGTGTGCAACAATTTTAATCAGCCTAAAGGATGTCAAAAGCAATACTGTAGATATGCACATGTGTGTAAGTCATGTAAAAGTAATAATCATAACAAATTTCAATGTTCAAATTCTAAATCTATTCAAGGAAAACAATCAGAACAACCAAAGTCGGGAACCAAACAGTCTACTGCAACTAGTAATAAAGTTTGACTATCTGATGAACACGTTAACTTTAACAACAAGCCTTCAACGCCTGTGAATTTTGTACAATTAAAAAGGGAGTTGACTAACTATCCAGATCAGAGTTTTGTAGATCATTTATGTAGTAGTTTACAATATGGTTTTGACATGCTTGTTTCAGATTTAGATATTCCTATTTATGAATGTAAAAATGCAGTAACTGCTAGAAAAAACCCTGAGGTTGTTTATAAATTATTGCAAGAGGAAATATCTAAAGGCTTTGTAAGAGGCCCTTTTGTAAAGCCTCCTTTTTCTTCATATAGAGTTAGTCCTTTGGGAATAGCTACTCACAAATACTCTAAAAAGCAAAGACTCATTTTAGATCTGTCCTCCCCACATAACAATGATGATCATTCTAGCATCAATGACTTAATAGATAAAGATATCTGTTCCCTTAGTTATATTAAAATTGATGATGCTATAAATGTTATTCAGAAGTTTGGCAAAGGTTGTACATGTTGTAAGGTAGACATTTCAGATGCTTTTAAACAGCTCCCAATTTCCAAAGATCAGTGGCACCTCTTTTGTGTGAAATGGAACAACCAATATTATCATTATGTCCGTTTACCATTTGGTTGTCGTTCTAGTCCTAAATTGTTCGATTCTTTGTCAGCTAGCATATGTTGGATTGCACAAAATAACTATGGCATAGGAACAATTTTTCACTTGCTTGATGATTTTCTTACTATCAATAGACCAACCGAATGCGGTGAACGAACTATGGCTTTATTAAGTTTAATTTTCAACAAGTTAAATATTCCACTTTCAAAGAAAAAGACAGTTGGACCGGTTTGTGAATTGGAATATTTGGGAATAATACTAGATACAATTAAAATGCAGGCGAGGTTGCCTTTAGACAAAGTTAAACGAATTACAGAATTCATTACTACAATTCTTACTAGCAAGTCCTGTACAAGGAAACAGTTGGAGCAATTACTCGGACATTTAAATTTTGCAATGCGAGTTATATTGCCAGGTCGTGCTTTTGTGACCTATTTATATAAACTTATGTCTTCTGTTAAAGAAGGCCATCATTATGTACATTTAAATAAGGAATGTAAATCAGACTTACAGATGTGGGCAACTGGGGACTTGTACAACTGCATTAAAAATTTATTATATAACATGTCTCCTTTGAAGGGAGACAACTCAATTATTTCTGAAACTTGGAATTGATATGAAAATTTGTCAAAAATGTAACACAAATTTTAAATCGAAATAGCCGCAACTGGGGATTTATTATATAACATGTCTCCTTTGAAGGGAGACAACTCAATTATTTCTGAAACTTGGAATTGATATGAAAATTTGTCAAAAATGTAACACAAATTTTAAATCGAAATAGCCATTTTACGTGAGCATGGTGTCAAAATAAAGGAAATTACCATACGTGAGCATGGTGTCAAAATAGAGAAAAAATTACCATACGTGAGCATGGTGTCAAATTAAGAAAAATACCATACGTGAGCATGGTGTAAAAATAAAGAAAATTACCATACGTGAGCATGGTGTCAAAATAAAGAAAATTACCATACGTGAGCATGGTGTCAAAATAAGAAAAATACCATACGTGAGCATGGTGTCAAAATAAAGAAAATTACCATACGTGAGCATGGTGTCAAAATAAAGAAAATTACCATACGTGAGCATGGTGTCAAAATAAAGAAAAATACCATACGTGAGCATGGTGTCAAAATAAAGAAAATTACCATACGTGAGCATGGTGTCAAAATAAAGAAAATTACCATACGTGAGCATGGTGTCAAAATAAAGAAAAATACCATACGTGAGCATGGTGTCAAAATAAAGAAAATTACCATACGTAAGCATGGTGCCAAATAAAGAAAATTTAAGTAATAAGTGTATGTATGCAAAATAAGTCTAATCTAATAAAATGAAATACAAAATTCCAAAATCAAAAGTTTACATAAAAAATGACTGCCTATAAAACACAAATCTTTAAGTCCCCAAAGGCACTGACAACATGGTGAGTGGTCGGGGTGGATGGTGGCAAAATGAAATTAACAACTTAGAATTGCAGCATAAAACATCAGCCGACCATTAGAACAAAGAACTGAAAACTGATGACGTAGTGCATTTGACCTACATGTGAAGATACTATTATATAATGACTATACATATCTATACTTAAGCTTACCACATGTTTCTGATGGTGCTTCGTAATAAACCACAATTATACTAATAATTGTTATTTTATAACTCATTCTAGTAATCGTAAATACCAAACAATAAATCTCCAGTACAAACTCCATATGGGAAGTAACAAACTGCTAAATTGAAACAACCACCAACATGCTGGCAACAGAACATTAGTCATTACCAGAACTGATTATACCATAAAAACAGTGTTATTAAACACCAGGCAAAAAGATCACATGTACAAGTACACCATTAATGTCTGCTTATACTGGCAGCAATTCTCCATAAGTCTTTGGCTCTATATACCTAGCTGGATTCCAAATAAGAAAATTCAGTAACATATATACATATTTATTGATATCAAAAGATTATACAACATATATACAATCACAATATGGCAACTGGGGACTTGTACAACTGCATTAAAAATTTATTATATAACATGTCTCCTTTGAAGGGAGACAACTCAATTATTTCTGAAACTTGGAATTGATATGAAAATTTGTCAAAAATGTAACACAAATTTTAAATCGAAATAGCCAAATACAGGTGCCAGCTGTAGCCCAAGTTGCATAGCAGGTAAACAGCTTGCTACAAGACCAACAACAGTACATTTAACATTATACTTGCCCTAACTTAACGTGATCCCATAAATATAGCTATTACTAGGAACTCATCAAATTATAATCAGGTAAACAGCTTCATCAAGCTACAAGACCAACAACAGTACATTTAACATTATACTTGCCCTGACTTAACGTGATCCCATAAATATAGCTATTACTAGGAACTCATCAAACTATAATCAGGTAAACGGCTTCATCAAACAAGACCAACAACACATACATTTAACAGGTAACTTAACGTGATTCATCATATAGCTATTAAGGAATTCCAAACAAATCAGTAAACAGCTTCATCAAGCTACAAGACCAACAACAGTACATTTAACATTTATACTTGCCCTAACTTAACGTGATCCCATAAATATACACTAGAATCATCAAACTATAATCAGGTAAACAGCTTCATTAAGCTACAAGACCAACAACAGTAATTTAACATTATACTTGCCCTAACTTAACGTGATCCCATAAATAATATTACTAGGAATTCATCAAACTATAATCAGGTAAACTTCATTAAGCTACAAGACCAACAACACAACGTGATCCCAAAATATAGCTATTACTAGTTCATCAAACTATAATCAGGTAACAGCTTCATCAAGCTACTTGACCCATTTAAACATTATACTTGCCCTACTTAACGTGATCCCATAAATATAGCTATTACTAGGAACTCATCAAATTATAATCAGGTAAACAGCATTAAGTACAAGACCAACAACAGTACTTTAACATCAACTTGCTAACTTAAGTGATCCCAAAATATAGCATTTACAGTAACTCATCAAATTATAATCAGGGTAAACAGCTTCATCAAGCTACTTGCCAACAACAGTACATTTAACATTATACTTGCCCTAACTTAACGTGATCCCATAAATATAGCTATTACTAGGAATTCATCAAACTATAATCAGGTTCAAAGCGACCAACAACAGTACATTTAACATTATACTTGCCCTTTAACATCCCAAAATATAGCTATTACTAGGACTCATCAAATTATAATCGGTAAACAGCTTCATTACAAGACATTATTTAACATAATTGTCCATAATAGGCATTGTCCATAAGAGGGTCCATAAGAGGAGGCAGTCAATAAAGTAACACCAAAGGTTTTGGTACTTTAACCACTCAACTGACATAACTAATACTATTATATGTATATAGTTTGTGATATCATTTGATAAACTTTCAAGACATTCAAAGCGTGTGACACTTAGATGTCATATAAAAACTGGAGTGATTTGGTTTTTGGTTTTGGTTTTTAATTCAGTCAACAAAAATAAAATGTTTATCTGTGACAAACAGGCAATGATAAGTCTAACCTTCTGACATAAGTGCAAAGAGTTCACTATGATTATCACCAAATTAAATCACCTGTATTTACAGTATTTAAAATGTCAAGAAATAATTACCTATGTAACAGTAACAACATTACCTGTGATTGAAGCTCTGCAGCTCTTTGGAAATGTGACATGGCCTCAGCAGGTTTATTCAGTTCCTATAACAACAAAATTTGTAACTTAGTTTTGTAAAACAAGTTTTAATAACTTTCCCTAGGTTTTAAAATTATCTATAGGGTTACATGTTTGTAAATCAAATTTCAGTTTAAAAAATGTAAACAAGAGTAGTGGAAATAGCAGAAGATACACCTATCGTGAACTTTGATAATACAATTCTAGCTCATCTGGGTATGTTGGTATTGAATCTATGGACCACGTTAATCAACATTGGTGAAGGAATGCAAGCACAAAGTGACTGAAGATAAAGAACATTAACAAAGTGACTGAAGACAAGGAATGTTAAACTGAAGACAAGGAACAAAGTGACTTACAATTGGACAAATACACAAACAAGGGTATACAATGATATGTCCCGTCTTATGGTATACAAAATAAAAAGCAAAGGAAGTTTTAAGATGGTGAGTGACAGGGTCTCTCTCTCTCTCTCTCTCTCTCTCTCTCTCTCTCTCTCACACACACACACACACACACACACACACACACATACACACACACATACACACACACATACACACACACACACACACACACACACACACACACACACACACACACACACACACACACACACACACACACACACACACACACACACACACACACACACATACAAAACCTCTTGTGTAGGTCCCTTCACCTTACCTTTAATTCATTGCCTAGTTCTATACAAAGTGCTGCTGCCAGGGCCACATTGTTGTGTTCTATATGTACCTACAAGATGTAACATTGTTTTTAGGCTACAAATTCATAAGACATCTGGAATAAATTGCTAAAAATAAAATAATAACTTGATAAAGCACTGATGAAGTAATATAACAAATCTTTAACTTGAATTAACAGCAACATCATTAAAATTCACAATTTTTGTAAAATGCTATTCAAGCACTATTCTAAAGATATGAATGGTTCGATAAATCCGGAAAAGATGAGAATGATTAACAAAACATTGGGCCAAGGATATTGTGGTGGCTTTGGTCAGCCCAAATAAGTTAAATCTCGTCACAGGCCATATATTCAGATGGTTTTATTGCTGAAATGCATCTGTCATTTAGGCAGATTAAGAACCAAAACCTACAAATGTTAACATATACCCGTATAGCATGGCTATAACAGTTGACAGCTGCTGTAAGATTCTCATCAAAACTAGCACACTTAAGTTCCCTGTTTGACACCTCTGCCTGCAGAAAGCACCTTGCAGCATTTGTTAGAGCTTGAGCTTCTCCTGCAGCATTTACCAATGTATGTTCACATCTGTCATTGTAAAATATACATATATATATAAGTCAAGATGCTAAATGATAAAAAAGATGCCCAAGAGGGCCCAAATCTCTCACCTGAGAACCATCTACAAATGTTGAAAGAAGACCATGAAGAATATGTACATGTATGCTGATCTGGCCAAGAAACATCAATACTACAGTTTTAAGAAATTCATAAAAAAAATTCTAGATATTAAATTTCAGCAAAATTCTTGCAAAAAAAACATCATGCAAAAATTAATGATAACGACAAAGTTTGAAAAGACCACAAACATGCATCGATTATTCATTTCTGATTTAATGTTTGATCATTAAAAGGCTAAGAATAGCGTGTACCAATCCAGAGAATTGTTAATAAAAATCTGTAGTACCAAATCATTATTCACACTGTCAGATCACATTTTGAAAGGTTTTTTATTTTTTACTTTTTGTTGAATTGCAACAGGGCAGTATTAGTTCAGAAATGCAGATTGAAACTTTTTAGATGCTAGAATAGTCACTGATGCACTAAGTCATGCTTTACAAATCAAGTATACATCATTACATGTATTTTTATTCATAAGTATATTTGGCCGCTTTTTGGTTTTATTGTTGTTTAACATCCCACTCAAGAATCTTTCACTCATATGGAGACGTCAGGGCTTCAAAGGTTTGGCCTACGCTCAGCATTTATTGTGAAAAGGGACCTCTGTTTTTACTGCCTCATCCGAAGGACATGAATCTGACCTGCCGCCGGCTGGACTCGAACTCACGACCTCATGATCAAAAGACAAGTGCGCTACTGACTGAGCCAGACCGGCTCTCTTTGGCCACTAAGTCAGAGCTAGCATAAGTTTAAGAAATTCACTGTATTAACGTACTCATTTGGGAGTTGTCTCCCTTCACACAGATTTCATACCAAGCTTCCAAAAGAATAAAGATTAAGGATGTCATTATGAAAAACAGAGTTGAAGAGAAAAATTGATTTGGTATTGATCATATACCAGTACTTTTCACTCAATATCTCACCTATCAAAAGCCCAGTCCTTTAGAAAACATAACACATATATATATATATATCAATTTGTGTACAATATATGTAAGCAATAAAAACCTACTGAATCAGTCTAATATATAAAATAGGTTTGACAGGTTCAGTATACAAAATGTTGTATACCTTGAAATATTTCTTGTCTTTGACAACATTTCACTTTAATGTACATTACAGTAACCACATGGAATGTCAAACTGTTTTAGGCAATTTAGCATTTTTGTAATATTGAAAAGAATCTAACTTCATTGATAAAATCTTGATAATCCCATTTCTAAATGTACTTGTACGAATAATGTACTTCATCAACTTTGCTTTTTGCTCAGTCTATCTTTGTCTTTTTTATGTTGATAAATGTCCTGCAAAGTATTTTCACTTCTATAGAGACACCACAGGCTATACCTGAAGTCCTGTAATGAAAACTGTTAATGTTCATACATATGGAATTATACCTATCAGACCTGACTTGACTGTATGTATTAAACAGTACATGGGCTATATATTTGGTTACTTGTTACTACTAACAGTTGTATAGTTGTACAGGTTATATTGTCAGTTACTTCTTATTAATCATGGTTGTACAGGTTATATTGTCAGTTACTTCTTACTAATCATGGTTGTACAGGTTATATTGTCAGTTACTTCTTACTAATCATGGTTGTACAGGTTATATTGTCAGTTACTTCTTACTAATCATGGTTGTATAGGCTATATTGTCAGTTACTTCTTACTACTTACAGTTGTATGGTTTTACAGGCTATATTGTCAGTTACTTCTTACTAATCATGGTTGTACTGGCTATATTGTCAGTTACTTCTTACTAATCATGATTGTACAGGTTATATTGTCAGTTACTTGTTACAACTAAAGGTTGTATGGTTTTACAGGCTATATTGTCAGTTACTTCCTACTAATCATGGTTGTACATGCTATATTGTCAGTTACTTCTTACTAATCATGGTTGTACAGGCTATACTGTCAGTTACTTGTTACAACTAATGGTTGTATGGTTTTACAGGCTATATTGTCAGTTACTTCTTACTAATCATGGTTGTACAGGCTATATTGTCAGTTACTTCTTACTACTTACAGTTGTATGGTTTTACAGGCTATATTGTCAGTTACTTCTTACTAATCATGGTTGTACAAGCTATATTGTCAGTTACTTCTTACTAATCATGGTTGTACAGGTTATATTGTCAGTTACTTCTTACTACTTACAGTTGTATGGTTTTACAGGCTATATTGTCAGTTACTTCTTACTAATCATGGTTGTACAAGCTATATTGTCAGTTACTTCTTACTAATCATGGTTGTACAGGTTATATTGTCAGTTACTTCTTACTACTTACAGTTGTATGGTTGTACAGGCTTTATTGTTAGTTACTTGTTACTACTCATGGTTGTACAAGCTATATTGTCAGTTACTTCTTACTAATCATGGTTGTACAGGTTATATTGTCAGTTACTTCTTACTAATCATGGTTGTACAGGTTATATTGTCAGTTACTTCTTACTAATCATGGTTGTACAGGTTATATTGTCAGTTACTTCTTACTAATCATGGTTGTACAAGCTATATTGTCAGTTACTTCTTACTAATCATGGTTGTACAGGTTATATTGTCAGTTACTTCTTACTACTTACAGTTGTATGGTTTTACAGGCTATATTGTCAGTTACTTCTTACTAATCATGGTTGTACAGGCTATATTGTCAGTTACTTCTTACTAATCATGGTTGTACAGGCTATATTGTCAGTTACTTCTTACTAATCATGGTTGTACAGGCTTTATTGTTAGTTACTTCTTATTAATCATGGTTGTACAGGCTATATTGTCAGTTACTTCTTATTAATCATGGTTGTACAGGCTATATTGTCAGTTACTTCTTATTAATCATGGTTGTACAGGCTATATTGTCAGTTACTTGTAACTACTAATGGTTGTATGGTTGTACAGGCTATATTCAGGCTATATTGTCTTTTACTTGTTACTACACACAGTTGTATAGTTGTACAGGATAAATTGTCAGTTACTTGTTACTACACATGGTTGTTTGGTTTTACAAGCTATATTGTCAGTTACTTCTTACTACACATGGTTGTTTGGTTGTACAAGCTATATTGTCAGTTACTTGTTACTACACATGGTTGTTTGGTTGTACAAGCTATATTGTCAGTTACTTCTTACTACATGTGGTTGTTTGGTTGTACAGGATATATTGTCAGTTACTTCTTACTACACATGGTTGTTTGGTTGTACAAGCTATATTGTCAGTTACTTCTTACTACACATGGTTGTTTGGTTGTACAAGCTATATTGTCAGTTACTTCTTACTACACATGGTTGTTTGGTTGTACAAGCTATATTGTCAGTTACTTCTTACTACTCATGGTTGTTTGGTTGTACAAGCTATATTGTCAGTTACTTCTTACTACACATGGTTGTTTGGTTGTACAAGCTATATTGTCAGTTACTTCTTACTACACATGGTTGTTTGGTTGTACAAGCTATATTGTCAGTTACTTCTTACTACTCATGGTTGTTTGGTTGTACAAGCTATATTGTTAGTTACTTGTTACTACTGGTTGTAGAGCATTTGCTACACAAGTATGATGTTTCTAGTTCAAATCCTAGGCCTATTTAACACAGTGACTCTTATTTCATTAGCACTCAATAAAAGAAGTTTTCTTTAGGAGATTCAAATCAAGAAAATATTACATTTTAACACATGTACTGGTAGTGGACAATTTCTTTCCACATTTGTGCAATTTACTGTACCTGTCCACAAGGCATAAAGATCACAAATATGACAATGTGTTTGTATAGACTGATGTCTGAAACACTTGTGACAGAGTTATTTTTAGAATCCACGAATATGCACAAGAGAATGGGGGTGATGCATGCATCAGTTCTTACGCGCACTTTTTGCTACAGTACCAATTCTTACCAATTTGATAGATAACTTGTTTCCGTGTCATTTAATACTGTGAGTTTAAGCTTCTGGTTACAAAGGGAATGTTGTCTTAAGGTAAAAAAAAAATAACTGAATGGTTCAATATTGAGAATTCTCAAAATATTTATGATAACAATTTGAGTACCATATTTCAGAAGAAGAAAGGAAATTGAAAGCAAGTAATTGTCTTATATAGCAGCTCCACATGCTTTTCTTTGCAAAATTTTGTTGATAAAATGACTGCATAGTTACAAAAGACTACATTTACATTTTCCTTTCAGCTATTAAAGACATTTGTCCATTCCGGTACTGTGATTTCTTAAACCGTTCTCACACCATTCCAGTGTTTAGCCCACCCAAATTCTGATGTCATATGTAGGTTTTCTTCAGCTTCACTAAAGGGGCTTTAAATTTGCCATGTTTCAATTACTTTTCAGTAATAACCATTTTTGCTTTTGTTTGGAAGAGAAAATAGTCCTGTTATTTTATTCCCATTTGCAAATCCAATTCACTATTCAGAAATGATAAAAAATATCAACTGAATCGCAGATCACATGACAACCCAAAAGTACTTTGAGAAAATGTATTTCTTCTTCAAACAACTTTGCATTTACGATTTTACCATCAAACTATAACATAGGTGAGAATTGGTACTCTGTGAGAATTGATCTCTGGCCAGGTAGCAATAAGAGTTTTTTCTTCTTACCTTGCTTGAGCTAAACAGCAAAAAGCAGCATACTGAGGACACTCTTGCTCTTTTAAACTTTTTGAAAGTGCAGCTGAAAGATAATCACAACTTAACGTTTTCATGATCGAAATTACAGTAGAACTTTGATGAGTTGAACTTCAATGAGTTGAATTTCTTGAGATTTCAAACTATTCACAAAGTGCTGTACAATTTTGTTATTTAACGCTACTTATAAACATTTTACAATTCAAACTTTTATGAGTCAAATTTCTTGATGTTTCGAATAAATTTTTGGGCCAATTTCCAAACAACGAAAATTCCTACATATACTTCGAAGTCAAAATTTGCATGTGTACAAAATTGCTCCATAATAATATTTTTTCTCATAAACACTCAGGGTTTTTATTTCACAAAAATTTAGTTAAATTTAGTACTAATTATTAATCATAATGAACATACATGTCTTCAATGGTTTCGAGGCAGTCATATACACTTTATACAACCTGTGAAACTAAAAACATATGGTATTCAGTTACCATCCATAAGTCAAAGTCCCGTTATTTCAAACTTTTTAGGTGGTCCCTTCAACTTCAACTCAGTGGAGTTCTACTGTATGTTCAATATTGATTAAGAGGACTTAGACACAAAAACCCTTATTGCAGTCAAAATTCAATGTTAAATCATTTTGTTTAACCACGACATACAAAATAAAAATGTCCCATATATCATGTACTTGAAACAAATATATCATACTACAATTTTATATAAAGTAACACAATTTATTGTGGCACTAAAACAGCAAAAACTAATCCCAAATTGTCTCAGGAACTCAGTAAAAGGGTAGACACTTGACTTAAGGTAAAATACAAACAGAAAAGACAACAGATGAAATAAATTTCAGTAAACATAAAATGAAATTTTCATATATACATGTATTTACAATGATACACACTTCATTGGTTGTAAGTGAAATGACCTGAGTTTTTATAATGTATAAGGGTCACTAAGATACATGCAGTAAACAAGCAATGTAATAGCTTTGAGTATTCATCATGCGGTCAATGAACAACAAAAATGTTTATTTACAGAAATCTTTCACTCTCATGTAATTAAGAAGTTAGATAAGCAATGTTATTTGTAAATAATAATTTCAATACCATTTCATTTTATACCAATGCCAACTTCTTGCATCTCAGTTTAAAGCCCTGAGTGCTAATATAGGTAGTGTGCACATTACACAAGGATATTGTGTAATCTTCATAAAAAGATTTTCAACCTCAAAAACCAGGATGTATGCATCACATGGGAGCACAGATCACATGGGTTTTTATGGTATGGTATCAATCCAGGAATACTACAAATCATATAGGACTTTGGTTTAATTTAAGAGGATTATACTTAAGGGCAATTCAAGTAATAATGTAAAAGATTATTGCAGGTGTATTTTCACTACATATTGCAATCAAATCTGGAAATCTATTTTTTGGAGGATATCATTTCACATTTGAATCATATCAGAATATCAGCCCAATTTCAGGAAATACTGGCATATAATTTTTCACATTAAACAAACATTTTCTACTTACAATATTGTTCAATTCCCTCTGCTACATTAGGTCTTTTCAAAAACCTCCTGAAATAAAGAATACATTTTTCATAAATATATTGTGGATACCTATTTTAATACTGGTATATCAGCATATTTTGTGAATTTTTCTCATTCCTACCCTGTTGTACCATTTTTTTGTTTGTTTGTTTATTGTTGTTTAACGTCCCACTCAAGAATATTTCACTTATATGGAGACGTCACCAAATGCCGGTGAAGGGCTTCAAATTTTGGCCTATGCTCGGCACTTACGGCCATTGAGCAGTGAGGGTTCTTTAACGTGCCGACACTTACTGTGACACGGGACCTCCAGTTTTTACTGTCTCATCCGAAAGACAGGAAACCAACCTGTCGGCAGCGGGACTCGAACTCACGACCTCACGATCCAGAGTCGAGCGCGCTACTGACTGAGCCAGGCCGGCTCTGTTGTACCATAGACTACGGGTATTATTGACCTTGTACCAATGGACTACAAATATTATTGATCTTGTTCCATGGCCAACAGGTATTTTTGACCTTGTACCATAGACCAGATATTAAGCTTGCACCATAGACTACAGATATTATTGACCTTATACCAAGGACAAGAGATATTACTCTACATTAACGTGTACTTATTTTAGCAGTATTCTAATATTAGCACTTTTTGCGCTCAAGTCGTTGCACTAACTGAAGTGAAGATCTGAAATTTCTCTAGATTCTACCCTGTCATTCTGCATTAGTGACAAAACTTATGGTATTTATAGTGTACTGACAGAAGCTAACCAACGTGAAGTGGTTTTAAAGCAGAAAGTCTTAAGGAAGGCTGTGATGATGCTTTCAGTGGCATTTGATCACGGGTATTTTCCACATACAGACTGATCACATGATCTACATAGTCTGCCATAGTTTCCATATTACCGCTATTCTTGCTGTTATTGCATGAATTGATTTTCCTTGGTCACTTCTTGCTTATACAGATTTTCTGCTAGTCAACCAAACTATCTGACACACAACCTTGATTAGTCCACTGCAAAATTTACTAGTCTCGAACTGGCAGACTACTGCTAATTTCAAACCCTGATCAGTTATAATGGCATTACTTGATCAAAAGTCTAATGTGGAGAATTCAATGACAAACTGACAGAACAAGTCTGGAAATCTGTAATTATTTTACAATTCTACGTCACAAACAAAACAAGAAGATAAAGAAAGAGCTGAAATCGATGATAATATATCGATATATTATGTTAAAGGCATAGGCGTAAGTGCTATTTCTTTTCTTTATTTTTTTAATTTATGAAATGATACTTCATACAAATCCTGTCCAAACCAGTGGGGTTGTCGCTTGTAAAATGCCGTATGTATACCTCTGTTGGGGTCATAAATATTCATACAAATAGAAAAATACTACTATACAAGCAAGGATTGTCTTACTTCTTCAGTTTGTTTGAAATAGCTCTATATTTACTCAAAACGTCAACATCTTTCTCCATTTTTTCGACAACAGTAAAACCGGAAGCGTAATAGAACGAGACTTCATTGACTAAAGAGTGAGAAACGTGACAAGTGCCGCGAAAATATAAAATGAGAAACGCTACTTACTCTGCTATGTTGTCATATGAATTAAAATCTTTGATTATTGAATAAAATAACCAGATTTATGTTGTAAATGCCGATCTTTATGGACCAGTATTAGGTATGATGAAATTTGGTTAACCGTAGTATTATCCATTATACAGTCCATATATATATATATATATACATCAACACTGTCGGAAGCAAATTGAAAGTGGGGGGGGGGGGGGGGCTAAACCAACTTAAAACACACACACGCCAGAAACATCTAGGCGCTAAGCCTTAATTTTCAACACCGATTTCTATCTTTTGTCCCCCCCCCCCCCCGTCCCCGATGCCTATGTATATATGTATATATATATATATATATATATATATATGCTTCATGTTATGTTAGATCTATATATGTCACTGTTAACAACTGAATGCTTATTTTTCTATGCTTATAAAAATGTCGTTTATTAATATCCAATTTTGGTAAATTGATAATAAGTACATGACTATATTATTCTAGAAAATTATTTATGTCATATAAAAATGATATTGTTTTAGTAAATTAAGAGTTATAAGAAATTATTCAGTTCCCTTAAGCAATACTTAACATTTGAATGTGTTAAAACTTGTTGCCCGATCCTATTTCAAATGATTGAAAAATTAAAAAGTGGTTTTAAAAGGGGTAAGGTTTGAGGCTGGTGACATTAATTAAACTTGTTTATACTTAAAAATTAAAATTTAAACTGGAATTAAAACTATTTATGCAGTGCATACCTCATCAATAGTAGAGTGATGATTTCAAGTTGGAGTGATGTAAATCTTATTTGAAGACGCCGAGAAGAGCGAGTTGCGAAATTTTTTGGAAATTTGTCTTTAATTTTTCAACTTTTTATAGAAACGTGAAAGGTATTACACCTATTTTATCAACTTTAGGCGGCACTCTCTCACTCATCACTGCACATATTTCTAAGTGTTGGATTAATTATGAGGCAGTATTTCATTCGGGGTAGGGGTTTACTCATGTTTCAGATAGTTTGTTTTTAATTTGAAATCCTTTTTTATGCACCCAGGCGCAAAAATACGCTTAGCGATCCGCTAATAAACCACTTTGATTATCCCTCTCAAAAGAAGGAAGGATCAGCAAAAAAGTTACTGAAATCGGGACAGAATTTTGGCCTAGTATCCTCCAGACATTGAATTATGACCTCTTTATCGCTAAAATATCGTTGATGGATTTTTTGATTTAAACATATTTTATTGTTTCAAACAATAGGATGAGACACAAGTTATCACAACTTAGATTGTCTTCTCCTTAATCAATATACATATATGGCAAAAAATGTAGAGGTCACAATGAATGTATACATGTAAATAGGAACATAACAACAGAAAAGAAATACAGGTAAATAAAATGGGTGATTGGGTAACAAACGTATATACATATGCACGGAAAGTACTACATATACTGGTGAGTTGATCATGATATAATTTTAACTATTGAAAATATATTGATATTGCATTATAACAGTAAGTAGGCATCTAATAAAAACTAGCTACACACACGATGGCCTTTTATTCTATCTAATGTCTTTAAAAACAACATCCCTTGAATCTTCCTCAGCTTCTCAACATTTCCTTCCAGGTAGCACACTCCAAAGTACTTACACATTGGATGCCTCCATTTTGCAATAGTTTGATTTTAACAAAAACTACGAACTACCGTTCATGTTTATAAAATTATAAAGCAAAGTACACTCCGTGAGAGATACGGACAAAGAAAAGGGGGATTTGACAGACTCCAGATAATTCGCGATTTGTTGCTGTAGAGCTTTCACGTAAAAAAGGAAAAAAAAAACCAAAACCAAAAACAACTAAACTCGATGATCGTGCTTTCGTGGGTCACCACATATGCACACCCCATCGTTGATGGATTAATTCGGAAGCCCGATGAGGCAACCTCTAGCTTACGGACACAAAAATCGCCATTTCCCCGTTAGCAGGGTATGCTTCCTAGAAATTGTCAATTAATAAAGCCCAGTGAATTAATTATCACATTGCGACCTAATTAACAAAAGTGAAATAAAGTAAAATAAAGAGTAACTCAGACACCACGAAAGACAAGAAAGACACACAAAAAATGTAGAAGTATCTAAGGTAATTGTCCTCTACATTTCTAGAAACACTCCTCTTAACTCGTATCATGTCTGGTACAGAAAAAGAAGCAATAATTATCAAACAAATCTGTCCTCATTAAGGTATTGGTTGACATTTTCAAGTTTCTTTGCTAATTTCACAACGATGCCCAAAAGCCGCGACAAAAGCACAATAGCCTCTGAGATTCAGGGGGGGGGGGCTTCGCTCCCCTGGTCCCCCTACTGGGACTCTGTCCTGGACCCGCTGGGTACCTTTAGCGGCTCCAGACCCATCACCTTCAACATAGGCCTACAATTGAATAACCTCATGGTTACGTCCCTGTCAGTAAACACAAATGTATGCCGAGCATGATCAGGGAGTCCAGAACATTTTGATTTTAAAATGTTCTGGGAATCCCTTTTTTTTGGGGGGGGGGGGGGTTCCAGACGTGTTGATAATGTATTAAAAAAAATTGGTACCTACGCCTACATGCATGTAATGTGTAAGTAATTGGTAAGATATAACTTACATTAAGATATAATGCAAAATTTGCCAAGTTTACCATTAAATTTTTATATTCATACAAACTGAAGGAGAGAAAACGAAAATTTCTTTACCGAAATGATGGGCAACAGGGAAGGAAGAGTAGTATACAGTGTACAATGTAATTGTTTTGGCCGAGCGTAGCGAGGCGCGAAAATTTTGGTAATACTAAGTACGGATTCCGTAAAAATCAATTATTCAAGAATTAAACCTACTGCTCTTTAAAAAATAAGGTATTTTAAGAAATCATGGCAATGAGATAAAAGAAATTACGTCAAAAGGGGAGGGGGACACAAACATACTTATGTCCCCAGTTTCAAAAGGGCGGAGGCACGTGCCCCCGCTGCCGCCCCTTGTCCTACGCCCTTGATTTGTTACATACGGTCATTCTAAGTTTTTATGTTTAGAGTCCATCCTAAAAAATATCGTTCTGTCAGCAAAAAAACCACTAAACGACAGAAAAAAAACAAGACTTTTCTTAGAACACGTGCAATTTTATGTATTTTCCTGTATGTGTTAACAAAAGAAAAACAAAATTCCTTGTACATTTTATTGCTCTATATAATAATGATATATTTCTCCATCTGCTACATCTCCTCCCTCCATTGTGGTAATGTGACAGGCTTGGAAAAAGTGCGACCAGACCGGAAATCTAACCCAGGACCTTCCGAACACTAGCTGGACGTCTAATTTTAATATCTGAACCAAATGCATCAGGATCGAAACCCTCTGCACCACAGCACTGCTCGCACGTTCGAATCCCAGTCTAGCGTACACTTTTCCCACTTTTTACAATTGGCGCCCAACTAAATGACCCACGGTGTAATGAGTTTCTTTTACATTTGGCGCCCACGTTGGAACCTGGAAAGACCTTATACTGGAATATCGCTCCATGGTTTGTAGCAACCTTTAAAAGGGTTAGACAGTAGTAGTTATATGACGCTCCTACTAGCTTGAGCTAGTGGGGTTTCCCCTTTAACTCGATCGGTAGAGCACCAAATTCGTTAGCCAGGGGTACCAGGTTCAAGACCCGTCAAAGTCTGTTACATAGATATATTATATCGAGAATACCGCCCATTTGAAAAAAAAACGGGGAGAAATCTCGCAAAACTGATCAAAGTTCATCAGTGTCAATTAGTCAATGCAACATGTCATAAGTTTATGAATAAACGCCATTTTCCCCATGTTTTTTAAATTGAGGTGAAATTACTTATGGCATTTTCAAATTTGCTACACTATACCATTGGACACCTGTGAGGTGAACGTGCGGCATTTACCTGGTGATCACCGGACCCGTGAATACGTTATATATCACTGCGATTCCTGGAAATCTGGGTGTGTTTCGTTTCTTGAAAAAAGGTGCTCTGACGTGCCATACATATAGTGAAAAAATTGAACGATCTATCGGGTGTCATTTGTACGGTGATCGCCGGACCCGTGAATACGTTATATATCATCATCTATAGAGAACGCCATTGACCCGTGAGACCACAGGACCGCGAATTCCGGGAAATATAGACACCGTTCGTTTCTCGGAAAAAGGTGAGCTGAAGTGGGGGACATATAGTAGTGCTCTAGATGAAATCATTTAGTTTTATCAGCGATATATATTTATATATAAAATAATGTTTTATATATCGCTGGTTTTATATTAATTCTATTTAATATTAGGCGATATTTAATGCCACGGGCGCATATAGATGATGTACCGATGCATGCGTACCCATGCAGAGATGTTTATCCATGTAGCCTACCCGACTACAACTTATTTCCCATCTTTTGAATTTAACATTACCTAATTTTCTCTGACCGTTTGCCTATTTGAACGATATTCAATATAATTTGACCACAGGCACTTGTTTCATGCATCCCCAGCGTAGGGGATTTCACTGAACACGTACCTGTGTATTTGACGTCAGGTTGAGATTAAATTGCCGCGGAAATTATGAATGAATACCTTCGACTTACACGACCTTAATTTTAACCAATGAAAATCCATTATACAATGTTTATTTTCTTCATGCATATTCAACATTCCTTGTCAAGACGATACAGGTCTGCTGTCAGAGAGATTCCATTTAAACGAGAAAAAGAGGAATTACGTTCAGTATTTTGTACAGGTAAATATTTTCAGCTCCATCGTTTTTGTGCATGTAATTTCTGTTTTGCGTTTTTCTGTAACATTTACGCGGGAACTGATGAAAGTCGCACCTGAATATCAAAACTTCACGGTGTGAGGGCATCCGTACCTTGGTATACAAAGTTTACGAAGCGTGCTCTTGGAATTAGGGTAGATGGTATTGTTAAAGATAATGTTGTACTAGATATTTAAGTAAGCTATAGATCTACTTAAAGCCTTCACAAATACACGGTCAAGATAAGCTACCAGTATTTTATAAGAAATCTAAATGTACTGAAAAGTTTCAAATTAATTTGTCACTGGTATCGGTTGAAATCATGCCTTGTGCATGCCACCTGTTGACTTAATAGGTAATATAATACCCGTGTATGTCTCCAGTTGGATTACACGGGAAACAAGAATTAGACACTTGTGAAAAAGTTTCAAATTTTGGCCTTGGCTTAAATAATAAGTATATCAATAATCGAGCATTTAAGTGTACATGTAATGATATCGGCGATAAAGCCTTTACATATCGCTGCTAATATGTAGGCATACGTATGTACATTTAGATTCTAATAACGATTACATGTTCATGATGTTGCAATAATCATATTTGCTAAAAAAAAAATGATCTAGACTTCCTTTTGCACCCCTACTCAAAAACATGCATAGGCGTTGGAACCAGCGGGCTAGGGGGGCTTAGCCCCCCACTTTTTTTGCAAAGATAGACATAAGTGTTGAAAATTTGGGCTAAGCCCCGAGACGTTTCTGGCGTGTGTGTGTGTTCTCAGTTGGTTTAGCCCCCCCCCCCAATTTCAATTTGCTTCCGACGCCTATGACATGTATTACCCAAAACATTGTAAAAATGCAGAGGACGTTAATTCAATGAAAATTTCTTAATGACATCAATGAAATACCGATATATCCAGAGATTAATTATTGTCTGATAAATAGTGTTGTTATTAGTTTTGGGAGATATATGAGTGGAAGGTGCAAAAGGAAGTTTTACCTAAAATTGAAAAGTATTGTTTACTTAGAAGTCTGATTTGTACATTTTTAAAACAAGTTGGAAGGGAGGGTGGTAGCAGGGGTGGGTCCAGGATTTCAGGTGAGACAGTGCACAAGCCCAGAATATCTTATAAAAATTGTTAGTAATTTGTTATGAGTATTCCACCTTTTTGAACACAATTTAAAGGTTTTACACATTTTTTGCCAACTTAACTGGGAGAGGGAACGGGAGATGGGTGGTACATTCCCATTGCACCCGCCTGAATCTACCACTGGGTAGAATGATGCAAGCAGAAAAATAAGGAAGATAAAAATTTTGTTGAAGCATTAAAAAAAACCTCTCTTACCCAAGCCTTAATTCTTCTCTCTCTCACACACACCCCACATACACAATATTTGTCATATAAATATATTCAGGTCAAGCTTTTACCTATTGACATTGTTATGAGGGTTGTGCTTGTTTACCTATTATTACATGTAGTAGTTGTTTAACTTAGTACATCATGAGTCCTAGACCTATCTGGAATATCAACTGTTATTGTTTTGTTTCCCTTTAGGTCATTATGTTACTATATTTGGCCATGGGGAATTCCCATTGTAAACACATGGATGTACTAGAAAGGTCATTCCTTGATTGTGTTTGATCTAGTGGTTTCTGGAACTGTAATAAGGTACACATATATATAGGTAGATGGTAGGTCTCAAGGAGAGACCAGTTAAAATTAAAGTCACATTTTGGGGACATTATTGTAATTTTCTGGACATTATTGTAATTTTTGAAATTTTCTTTAGAAAACCACTCCTAACCAGTGAAAATGAAAAAAAAAATCAAAAAGATTTGATGTATTAGTGGAGTGGGGATTCCTCAGGAATTCTTCACTTTACTCTAGTGAGACATGCAAATACCTTCTTCTCTTAATCAATCTTACTGATAAATGTTCAATTTTTATCGAAATGCAAATTGTATCCTGATCTGGGATTGGTTTATACCATGAGCATATTTCCTTAACTCCAAAGAAAATCTTCAAAATGTGAAGGTTGTCAATGATTCGTTGTAAGTTGGCACATGTTTACAAACACAACGAGTCTAAATCAAATCATAACAGGGGTTACAAGCTATTTGTCGTCACAAAAATAATAGAGATTTAGTAATGCATGGAGTCCATGCAAGGCAATATGTTTTACCTGTACAACCTATTTTTGGAAAGTATACCGTATTGTTTTGGTTTCTGACTGAAACAGGCTGTGCCACTTTACCTTGGTAGACTTATATGACTATCAATTAATATCAAGCACTGTTGTATTCCCATCCTATTCCTTCCACACCCACACTTATTTTTTTTTGCTTTATTTTGGAATTGTGTTTATGGATGGATTGATGTCATAATGATCTTAGCAACTAACTAAATGAAATACTTTAAATTATGATGAAATATTACTCATGTCTACAAACTAGTTTTCCCTGTATTTTCATTGGCTAAAAATCAAGTGACTCTTGTGTACAAACTGGTTCACCCTGTATTTTCATTGGTTTTTATAAGTGTGCAACTGTACATGATGATGTATTCAGTATGCACTCTTTATTCATTTTTAAAAAAAATTTCACCTACACTTAAATCACCTAATCTGTAACCTTATATTCAAAGATTGCTGGAGGAAAAAAGTAGTGGACTATGCAGTTTTGTTTTGTCTATAAAATCCGTTGAGTTTCATTATACTTGCAGTTATAATTGTTTTTTTTTTGCACATGTAGGAGGCACATGCTTTGTATTTGTATGTTTTATACATATATAAGCAGTACACACCTGTGTAATTAAAGTTGACTCTTGTACAAAGTAACCTCACATAACATAATGAACCAGGTTCTTCCTGCACCATTAAAAGCTGGCTGCCACCATATAACTGAAAAGTTGTTGTTGACTGTGGCATTAAACAACATTCGATAGTCAAAATAACAATATTATTGGCTCATTTAAGGAGTTAAATTGAACTTAAGACTGGTGGCCTTTCATATCAGTCGTCCCCCAAGACAGGTTCCAATATGTATTGACATGAACAGTATATCTTCTCTGAATGAGGAATAAATATGTAATGGCTACATGTACATCCCCCCAAAATGAATTAATAAATAAAAAATAGAAACCATTTAGCAACAAAAACACATGTATCTGAGTTTTTATGTGGTGACAGCATTCACCATTAGATGTTATTTTCACTGTCAATATGTCATTAAAACCTGACATCCCAACACTGTTAGAATACCAAATATCAATGTTATACATGTACATGTACATTATTGATATATTTATAGATATATATTGAAATGATGATCACTTCATCTTGAGCCACCCAGTGATAAAGTCTTTCATGTTTATTTGTGTGGGAGTAGTACACTTCAAAAGGAAAAGTTTTGATTTGATTTCCATGAATCACACCCTATATGAATGTTATTGGTTGGTGTATACATTTTGTACATGTTAGTTGTTGAAGTGGAAAAGGACAGAATACCATGATATAGCCCCAGTAAATTGCCAATATGAGTCAGTCGCCAGGATCTCTGTTCTGGTATTGTATTAATGTATTGTATTAGTGAATGTTCATATGTGGTCCCTTATGTTACCTTTGTGGTAGGTAAGATATAATGATGTTATTGAACAGATATATCTAATGGCTAGCCAATACTGGTACATGTGTTAACCAACATGGTATTAAAGTATGCTGACTGATAGACATGCTGACAGATATACTTACACTGTGATAGAAGTATGCTGCTGATAGACATGCTGACAGATATACTTACACTGTGATAGAAGTATGCTGACAGATAGACATGCTGACAGATATACTTACACTGTGATAGACATATGCTGACAGATAGACATGCTGACAGATATACTTACACTGTGATAGAAGTATGCTGACTGACAGACATGCTGACAGATATACTTACACTGTGATAGAAGTATGCTGACTAAAAGATGTGGACTGATAAATAAACTCATTGACATAGCTGACTTAAACTGTGCTTAATAGCAGACATGCTGATACACAATACATGTATAATGACAGATTCACTGACACAATATGCTGACATACTTACTGACACAATATGCTGACATACTTACTGACACAGTATATTGACATACTTACTGACACAGTATATTGACAGACTTACTGACACAATATACTAACAGACTTTCTGACACAGTATGCTGACATACTTTCTGACACAGTATACTGACAGACTTACTGACACAGTATACTGACAGACTTACACAATATACTGACAGACTTACTGACACAGTATACTGACAGACTTACTGACACAGTATACTGACAGACTTACTGACACAATATACTGACAGTCTTACTGACACAGTATACTGACATACTGACACAATATACTGACATACTTACTGACACAGTATACTGACAGACTTACTGACACAGTATACTGACAGACTTACTGACACAGTATACTGACATACTTACTGACACAGTATACTGACATACTTACTGACACAATATACTGACAGACTTACTGACACAGTATACTGACTGACTTCTGACACAGTATACTGACAGACTTACTGACAGTATACTGACAGATGTATTGACACAATATACAGACAGACTTGACACAATATAATGACACTGAAACTATGCTGACAGACTTACTGACAGACCTACTGACACAATATACTGACTGATAGACATGTGTCAAATATGCTCATTGATGTAACGGACACAAAAATACTGACAAAAAAGACACAAAATATGCCAGAATAGAATGACAGACATGTTGACACAAATAAGCTGAACTAATAGACACATGGACACAATATTCAGACTATATGCTGACTGACATAATAAAATATACTGACAGAGATATATAAATGACAAAGACATTGACACTTTCCTCAGAAGTTATTAAATTAGAGTAAGTCTTTTTAATGGAAAGATTTGTTTAATCTGATGTAGTTTGTCAATATCCTTGTTATTATGGAACCATAGTCTGTCCACCAATGTTAGCAGTTGTCACACATCTAGTAAAATTTTTCACCAAAGTTTTTTTTTAAAACAGCATGCCAGATAACACACAATGGCTATCCTGCTACGTAATAGTGAAATCATTTTAAGTAAAATTTTAGAGGATAAGAAGTGGGCAGAGGGAGCGAAGCTTTATAATGATCTAATTACTTATTTTATAGCCTAATGCACATTTTCATTGGCTATATGAGTTCCTGTGCCAAAGAGGGGTAACCACAGGTCAGTTTTCATTATGGCAGACATTAGTTCATACACTTTGAAGGGCATCAATTTCCTTTTTATGTGATATAGGCCTACTAACAGATTGTGATTTGTCACAAAGTTTGTTAAATATTCCCAATCAGCAACTTTTCAAGTTTGAAGGAGATACCAATCATTCCAAGATTTGCATCACCTGTGTCGAGTGCTGATTGTAAAATTAAACAGGATGTACTCCTACGAAATACACACCAAATAATTGGGCTGTACGTTTTTGTATGGACAGGACATGATATAGGAACACGAGACTGGAGTCTTTTCTTAAACGTGGTGGGTTTTTTTCATAAAATTTTTGCAATCTTTCCAACTCGGATTTAAACTTTCTTGAATAAATGTGCTTCTTCCCATCATTTACTCCCCATTTTGTTTTGTGTTATTGCTAGCTGTCAGTCAATAAAATATCATTCTTAACAATTAAGTGAACCACTTAATAGAAAATTTAGCCAATGCTGGTTGGAGGAAAAAGCAGGTTAGGTTCTAAAGTGTAATTTTTGTAATGCCTTCCAATTGTTCATTTGTAAAACTGGACCTTGTTCACTGTGGGTGAGTGTGTAGAATATCAACCTCAGAACCTTTGTCTCTCAGAATATTATCTCTTAATTGTTAGCAGGACTGTAAACTGACATACTGGGAAAGTTGGTTATTTTTAGAAGTTGAGTGGTATTTTCCTGGGGACATTTAAACCATGATTTCCCCTGTGATAGATTAGTAAGTAACCTGAACTTAATTTATAGAATTGTTTAGCCTAAATCTACTTGAGACAAATGTTTGAAGATTTAATTATGGCAGAAAGATGTAAAAAAAAAAAAAAGAAATATAACTTCTAGATATTATCTGACATTATTGGAGCTAGAAATAGTTGAAACATTTTACTGGTAATTGTCTCGTCAGGGCACCCTGAGCATTATGGATGTTAAGTTATAAGTAATAGGAACTGCTTCAGGTAGCTGGTGATACATAAATTTTATGAGTTGTCAGTAATGATCATCTCTATTTTGAGTGTCCATTTCCATTCCTGTGAACGTACATGTATATGGATTTTGGTGAGATGTATCTGTAGGGGATTGGTCAACAGACTTGGGCTGTTATTTGAAATTACCATGCTACATCATCTGTTAATAGAAAAAAAAAAATTAAAAAGACAATGAATCATACATACATATATAAGATCACATAGTTGTCATTAAACTGAAAACAAGTGTCACTTACCTTTCGTCAAGCACTTGCATAAATTACTACATAAATTCTGAAAACCAGAGTTAAAATTTGATGCAGGGCTGATGATAAAACAGATGAACCAAACAGACTGCCCCAAATAATTTTTTTTTACTTTTTTCACTCATTTTCCTTGGAATTTTCCTGCTTAACTTAAAATAAATTAAGGAATCATAACAAAAATTATAATCTACACTTTCCTACAAACCTACTTCTAGACCCAGAGCTCTAGACAAGGGGAGTAAGAGGGTATTTACCCTTTGAAAATTTGTAAATCAGCTTTGGAATTTAGAACAGGGGGTGAAATTACTCATTGGAAATTGAAGTTACAAATTGTAATAGTGATAATTTAAAAATACCCTATAAGAATTTTGGTTTACCCTTTAAATTTTATTTCTGGGAGTTAAATTCCCTTTACATGTACATGAAAACCTTATCTGGAGCTCTGTAGATCTGTGTTTGTTTTTATGATATAGAATAGTATTACTTTTTATAATTTCAGTACTTTTAGAGAGCACTGAAGTACATGTGTATGATTGAGTAGCTAGATGTGATCATCTGTAGCTAGGGAATATGATTTGTTTTATCTTTTTAGGACATTTTTATTAGATTAGTAATCATTCATTTTCATGGTAAATCTAGTCATGTAGGTGTAAAACTTACTTAAAACTATCGGTAATATTAATTCATGTACATCTGTCCATATGAATGTGACTGTCTTGATTGTCTGCCCATTTATTAATACATAGGCGTCGGAACAGGGGGGCTAGGGGGGCTTAGCCCCCCCCCCCCCCCCCCACTTTCAATTTGCTTCCAACGCCTATGTAATATATACATGTAGTACATGCATAAGAGCTTGTTTTGGAGCTACATGTAAGTAGACCTATTTGTGTATCTCATACTAAGGTCTACAGGCAATGGCATTTACACAACCTGTGATATGTACAATAGAATAATGACCTGTGTTTCTTGACCTGTATTCAGGTTATGTTTGTTTGTCTTTTTCTGCCACATTTAACAGAGTTTAAGCAAACTTTAATGGACATATGTAAATCAGGTAGCTTTATAAAAGGAAGAAAAACCCCACCATACAAGAATATGAGATGGTTAAGGGAGAGAGATAGGAAAATAAAACCAACATACAAGAATATAAGATGGTTAGGGGAGAGAGATAGGAAGAAACACCCCAATGTACAAGAATATGAGATGGTTAGGGAGAGATAGGAAGAAAACCATTTAAAAATAGGTATATAAGATAATTAGAAAGAGAAAGATAATAAATAAAAATGTTGTACCGGTAAGTAGGATACATGTATATAAGATGATTAGGGTAGAAAAATAAGAAGAAAAACACCGATTTAGAAGCATACAAAATGGTTAGGGGAGAAAGATAGGAAGAAAAACCCATTGCAGAAAGAATATAAAATGATAAATAGTGAAAGTAAAAATGGAGAAAAACTCAATGCACTTTGTTAAAAAAAAAACAGGAAATCTCTCGGATTTGGAAGGGGTACACACAGGTAAACAAATATAACAAGGTCAAGGTATGTCGCCTAACTGTCAAGACCCAAGGACTGTAGTCTGTGAACTAAATTGTCATGATCTGTAGTCTGTGTACAGGCCACTGAACTATATGATAGTTGTATGTCAAGACCCAAGGTCTGTAGTCTGTGAACTAAATTGTTATGATCTGTAGTCTGTGTACAGGCCATTGAACTATATGATAGATGTATGTGGTCTACGTTGTGAACTTTCAAGGTCTGTATCCTGTGTCAAGGTCTGTATCCAATGTACAGAACTTTCAAGGTCTGTATCCAATGTACAGAACTGTCAAGGTCTGTATCCTATGTACAGAACTGTCAAGGTCTGTATCCTATGTACAGAACTGTCAAGGTCTGTTCTGTATCCAATGTACAGAACTGTCAAGGTCTGTATCCAATGTACAGAACTGTCAAGGTCTGTATCCTATGTATAGAACTGTCAAGGTCTGTATCCTATGTACAGAACTGTCAAGGTCTGTATCTAATGTACAGAACTGTCAAGGTCTGTATCCAATGTACAGAACTGTCAAGGTCTGTATCCAATGTACAGAGCTGTCAAGGTCTGTATCCTATGTGCCAAACTGTCAAAGTGTGCTTTCTTTGTACTGAACTGTCAAGTGCTCGATTTTCTGTACTGAAGTGTCAGGATCTGCAATCTATGTACTATAGTGTCAAGGTCTGTAGCCTATGTACTATAGTGTCAGGATCTGCAGTCTATGTACTATAGTGTCAAGGTATGTAGCCTATGTACTATAGTGTCAAGGTATGTAGCCTATGTACTATAGTGTCAAGGTCTATAGCCTATGTACTATAGTGTCAAGGTCTGTAGCCTATGTACTATAGTGTCAAGGTCTGTAGCCTATGTACTATAGTGTCAAGGTCTGTAGCCTATGTACTATAGTGTCAAGGTCTTTAGCCTATGTACTATAGTGTCAGGATCTGCAGTCTATGTACTATAGTGTCAAGATCTGCAGTCTATGTACTATAGTGTCAGGATCTTCAGCCTATGTACTATAGTGTCAAGGTCTGTAGCCTATGTACTATAGTGTCAGGATCTGTAGCCTATGTACTATAGTGTCAAGGTCTGTAGCCTATGTACTATAGTGTCAAGGTCTGCAATCTATGTACTATAGTGTCAAGGTCTGTAGCCTATGTACTATAGTGTCAGGATCTGCAGTCTATGTACTATAGTGTCAAGGTCTGTAGCCTATGTACTATAGTGTCAAGGTCTGTAGCCTATGTACTATAGTGTCAGGGTCTGTAGTCTATGTACTATAGTGTCAAGGTCTGTAGCCTATGTACTATAGTGTCAAGGTCTGTAGCCTATGTACTATAGTGTCAGGATCTGCAGTCTATGTACTATAGTGTCAAGATCTGCAGTCTATGTATTATAGTGTCAGGATCTTCAGCCTATGTACTATAGTGTCAAGGTCTGTAGCCTATGTACTATAGTGTCAGGATCTGCAGCCTATGTACTATAGTGTCAAGGTCTGCAGTCTATGCACTATAGTGTCAGGATCTGCAGCCTATGTACTATAGTGTCAAGGTTTGTAGCCTATGTACTATAGTGTTAGGATCTGCAGCCTATGTACTACATTGTCATGGTCTATAGCCTATGTACTATAGTGTCAAGGTCTGTAGCCTATGTACTATAGTGTCAGGATCTGCAGTCTATGTACTATAGTGTCAAGGTCTGTAGCCTATGTACTATAGTGTCAGGATCTGCAGTCTATGTACTATAGTGTCAAGGTATGTAGCCTATGTACTATAGTGTCAGAATCTGCAGTATATGTACTATAGTGTCAAGGTCTGTAGCCTATGTACTATAGTGTCAGGATCTGCAGCCTATGTACTATAGTGTCATGGTCTGTAGCCTATGTACTTTAGTGTCAGGATCTGCAGCATATGTACTATAGTGTCAAGGTCTGCAGCATATGTACTATAGTGTCAAGGTCTGTAGTGTACACTGAACTGTCAAGGTGTGATGTCTTTGTACTAAAATGTCAAGGTCTATAGCCTATGTACTACCGGGAAACTACCAGTAGGCCTTAATGTGCCAATTTGGGGTGTCAATATTGTAGATGATGCAAGTGGCAATTTTAATGTGAATTTCTGACAAATTGGGAAAAATTGTTTGCACACACACACACACACATTTATATATATAGATATATATATATACAATGTATATACTTCAACAATATATTTATTTGTTGAATTTGGGGGGGGGGTCAAAGTAATAATAGGGGTTTTTCTGTCAGCATAAACAATTTTATTTAGCTCTTGCGTTTCGGTCCATTGTGGGAAGACCATGGAATATATCTCTTTGAAAAATGTCATGGTAGATTGACCTATGATGAAACTATCCAGTACAACCTTTGTTTTTGAATTTTGATGGGTGGATCATAGTAGTTAAGTAAGGGGGGTCGGGGTCAACATTTGGTTTCTGACAAATTGGGAAAAATTATGGATAGAGGTACAAACCTCAAACTTGGTCTTTAGGTTACAATGTGAAAAGTACAATTGATTTATTTGAGTTTGAATTTTGAATGGGGGATCAAAGTAATAATTTTTCTGGGGCATCAACAATTTTATTTAGCTCTTGTTTTTCGGTCCATTGTGGGAAATTCCATGGAATATATGGATAGAACTTAACATGTATTTTGCCTGTATGAGAACTTCCATGAAAAGTTTGCAATTTGAATTTGGGGTGGATCAATGTAGTAATAAGGTTGGGGATCTACATTTTGGTTTTAGTTTCAGGTTGAAGCAAATTCTTGGTCATGGATAGAGGTACAGACTTTAAACTTGGCTTTAGGTTACCTGTGAAAAGTACCTGTGACATTTATGTAAGTTGAATTATGTGGGTTTGAAATTTCGGTGGGGATCAATCAGTGTAGTTAAAGGGATTGGGATCCAAATTTTCAACAAAGTTATTTTGGTTGTAGTAAATTGTGAAAAGTGCAACGAAATTGGAGGTACAGACTACATACAGACTTACATTTCAACTTCTATCAAGGCTCCAAGCAATCCTTGGTCATGGACCACCTATAGACTTTCTTGTTTTATGGGTTAATATGGAAAAAACACAAGCGTAATTGAATTATGTGGGTTTGAATTTCGGGGATGGATCAGTGTAGTAATGGGGATTGGGATCAACATTTTGGTCAAAGTTTCAGGTTGAAGTAAATTATTTGCAACGAAAGGAGGTACAGACTACATACAGACTTGTTTTCAACTTCTATCAAGGCTCCACAATCCGGCCATACCACCTATAGTGGTTTCTTGTTTTTGTTGAATATGGAAAAAACACATATTTTGCATTGGAAATGGGGCAGGATACCAACACAATGGAAACTACAGAAAAGGGTGTGTAAACTGTCCTGGTCTGCAGTCTTTGTACTGAACCATCAAGGTCTGTACATGTTTATACATTGTGTCTGATGACAATATGGTCTGATTTATATGCTGTTGATATCAGTAGATGATATATACATTTGGTCTGATGTCTCACATTAACTGTATACTTGTCGTGTGATAATAGAAATCATGAGAGGTTGTTAACATCCTAATTGTCTCATATATTGCGTTCTTATACTGTCACATTATGAGAGCTTAATGGTTTCTGGTCATTACGTGTTCATTGTTAGTACCTTGTCCATCTATCATTATTGTCTGGTCATCTTAACTGTTAAAAAGAGATTTACCGTTGTTCCTTTAAAAATATATCCACCCATCTCCTAAAATAATCTCTCAAAAAAGTGTGCATAAATCTGGTATTAAGTATATATATATATATATATATGTATAAGACCTTTTCACATGTTGTAGGAGCTCAAACTATACATATCAAAGGTTTCTTGACTGAGGTGTGTATAAGACTGAAAAGCTGAATGAAGAGTTTATTCAAACATTTATTTGTTCTGTCCACTAAATTTAAACTAGAATTAATATATTTAGACAGTCTCAAAGTAAACAACAGTTCCTTTAATGTGCCTGGTGGATTCAAGGAAGACATCAGGAAAAAAAAGCTTTGACCTCAATTTTGTTTAGATCATGTTTTTTATTCTAGTTTCACTTTAGTTTGGAATTTACATAGATTTTTAATTCTCAGTATTTCATGATTTCCTGTTTGGCATCTGTATAAGTTTATGACATACATATGCATAAAGATATTGGTTGATATCATCAACCAATGGCTTAAAAAAAACACTGGGGAGGGGTGGGGTGACTGTAGTTGACTACTGGCGAGGGATTGGGTGCCTGTAGTTCACAGATCACAGGGAAAGGTGGGGTGGCAGTAGTTGACTACTGGGAGGGGTGGATAGCTGTAGTTGACTACTGGGGAGGGGTAGGTGGCTGTAATTGACTACTGGGGAAGGATGGTGTCTGTAGTTGACATCACCTATTTTTTCTTTGAATTTCCTATCTCTGCATTTGTAAATTTTAAAAATGTTAAGTCTCTCTTATTTTATTATTATTATTAAGGTTACAAGCCTTTTTCTATAGTTTCCATGGGGCAGAAAATCAGACCCATTATTTCGGCCTCATTCCCAATGCAAATACATATTTTTTCCCAGTTTGATGAAAAAAATTCCTAATTTGGTGTTGAGGCCATGACCATGATGAAAAATAAATTAATGTAAAGGGATTTAGCACATTAAAAAAGATTCCATTACATTTTTTATTTCTTTGTGTGCAAGCAATTTCTCCCAATTTGACTCAAATTCACATCTAAATTCCCCATTGTGTCGATCGCCAATGGCATTTTTTCAAAAATTGACAGAAAAAGGCCTGGGTTACAAGTGTATTACAACTCAGTAGTCTTAGTTACTAATGTGCATGTGTTTCATTAAAAAATTGATTTAGGGTTTTTACAATTACACCATATTTTAGTTCTACAGAAAATTGAGCATTTTTCAAATCTAAAAGCATTTGAGAAAACTAGAGTCTATATCTATTTGATGATGTATGTAAAGAATTTCACCTCCTAGTTGTCGTTATATTTTACTGCAACATTTAAACTCATTCACCCCTTACGACGCTTTTAGACTGGTTTAAGTCTTTGATTTACAGAAGAGTACATTGTTTTTCAGGGATTGATGATTTCAGAGAATGATATGGTTTTGAGTGAAAGTTTGATGTTATCCATGACCTGTGCTTTACATCATAATGCTCAGCAGAGTGCCAAGTAGATCTGAAAATTTTATCTTAGCCCTGTACATAGTGTGAAATCAGCTAGGGACTGGACTAAAGTTTTATCTTAGCCCTGTACATAGTGTGAAATCAGCTAGGGACTGGACTAAAATTTTATCTTAGCCCTGTACATAGTGTGAAATCAGCTAGGGACTGGACTAAAGTTTTATCTGAAAACCTGTATATTGTGTGAAATCAGCTAGGGACTGGACTAAAGTTTTATCTTAGCCCTGTACATAGTGTGAAATCAGCTAGGGACTGGACTAAAGTTTTATCTGAAACCTGTATATTGTGTGAAATCAGCTAGGAACTGGACTAAAGTTTTATCTGAGCCCGTACATTGTGTGAAATCAGCAAGGGACTGTACTAAAGTTTTATCTGAGACCTGTACATTGTGTGAAATCAGTTCGGGACTAGACTAAAGTTTTAGAGAAATAAAAAATATTGAAAGATTCATCTTTATTTTATCGATACCTGTACATGTAAGTATACAAAGGCTGATTGATACAATGTAAGTTTTTGGCCTTGTTCTAAAAGACTTAGCAGGTGTGGCTGTTTTAGCCATGTAAGGTTTTGTAACCACAGTAATTTGTTTACTTTCAGTCGATTAGCCCACATACATGTTGAGGGTTTATAGAGTCAGGCTATTTAGATTTTCAGGACAAAAGCTCAAAGGCCAAGTTCAAATTGCTCTCTCTCTCTTCAAATGTGTTGCAAAGAAATGTCTTTCACTGTGTTCTTTTGTGTTGCCCTGAAACCATGTTTCTTTGATGCAGGACATATTTCTTGTTAGTTCAGTGACCAGAATTTTTGTAAGTAATGTTGATCATATAATTTCCCATCAACTGTCTGGTAATAATCATAAAGCTATACATGTAAGCATCATATACATCATTTATCACAATCAAAAGGAATTTAATGCCAGTTTGAACTGTTACTGTTTTACACATGGATGACACATATGTGTTACTAATAAGGTGATTTCTAATAATGAACTTATTTTTTAATGTTTGATCTGCTGGTAGGTTACTTGTAATACTTATCATCATTATTTAGGGGATTTATCACTTGTTAGGTTTTAGGTGACCCATTGTGATCAGTTACCATACTTAACCTGTCCCTGGACTGTAGGTTTTGTATAAACAGAGACTCAGGTGACCAATAAAGCCCTTCAGGATTATTGTAAATTTCTTGACCTTGGAAGGTGTGTGGGTGTGGTCTGGATGGATGGGGGTGATGTGTATATATAGATTGGACTGGGACACATGTGACTAGTAAGGCCCATAATTGTGCAAAAGATATAATATTTTGTTGTATACCTGCAATTGAAGTGCAGCATATACACATATTTACCTTAAAATTATTGTTAACACAATAGGTCACATAAATGACCCTTTTGTGAGATATAAAATATGAAATATTGTCTTGTTTTTTATGATTGTATATGGTATGTCAACAACAAACAAAAACCATGCTTTGTACCTGTCATGAATATTTCATTTATGATATGTATGAAGTGATGTAGTTGTGATGTGTTGCATGAAGATGATATTGATATTCCTACATACAGTATATTTGTATGCATCAGTTGTACAGCAGTATATAATCACATAAAAACATACATACATAGGAAACATACATATATATAACTGGTATGTACATACAGGCATATGTATTATCAGTATGTTCAGGTATATATATTACCGGTATGTATGTACAGGTATATATATTATTGGTATGTATGTACACGTATATATATTATTGGTATATGGGTACAAACATATATATCACCCGTATGTATGTACAGACATATACACCAGTATGTATATGTATAGGCATATATGTTATCAGTTGTCAGAAAATTTGAAGCCCTTCACTGACATTTTGTGACATCTCCATATGAGTGAAAGATTCCTGAGTGGGACGTTAAACAAAACAAAAAACAAAACACATTAGGGACATGCATATACTAGTACACAAATTGCATACATGTGTGTATGTAGTATACCAGTGCACAAATTGCATACATGTGTGTATGTAGTATACCAGTACACAAATTGCGTACATGTGTGTATGTAGTATACCAGTACACAAATTGCGTACATGTGTGTATGTAGTATACCAGTGCACAAATTGCATACATGTGTGTATGTAGTATACCAGTGCACAAATTGCATACATGTGTGTATGTAGTATACCAGTACACAAATTGCATACATGTGTGTATGTAGTATACCAGTACACAAATTGCGTACATGTGTGTATGTAGTATACCAGTACACAAATTGCATACATGTGTGTATGTAGAGTACATGTAGATGAAACTAGGCTTTTACTAGCTAGTACCATTTTGCTGGCTATTGATACCAATACAAACTTGTATGTTTAGAAAAGTTTGCCAGCTTTCTTGCAGAAGGTCGGTGGTCTTTACCCGGGTAACCGGGGTTTCTCCTCCACCAATAAAAACTGGACGCCATCATATAACTGAAAGATTGTTGAGTATGGCATAAAAAAAAAAATCAAAAAGTATGTTTAGATGATAAACCTGAATTTCAGCATTAATGATGTATATCTGCCATACTGACTTTGTCAGTTGTTGTTAGACCTCTGCCATACTCTTTGTCAGTTATTGTTAGACCTCTGCCATACTCTTTGTCAGTTATTCTTAGACTTCTGCCATACTCTTTGTCAGTTATTCTTAGACTTCTGCCATACTGACTTTGTCAGTTATTGTTAGACCTCTACCACACTCTGTCAGTTATTCTTAGACTTCTGCCATACTCTTTGTCAGTTATTCTTAGACTTCTGTCATACTTTTTGTCAGTTATTTTTAGACTTCTGCCATACTGACTTTGTCAGTTATTGTTAGACTTCTACCATACTCTTTGTCAGTTATTCTTAGACTTCTGCCATACTCTTTGTCAGTTATTCTTAGACTTCTGCCATACTCTTTGTCAGTTATTCTTAGACCTCTGCCATACTGACTTTGTCAGTTATTGTTAGACTTCTGCCACACTCTGTCAGTTATTCTTAGACTTCTGCCATACTCTTTGTCAGTTATTCTTAGACTTCTGTCATACTTTTTGTCAGTTATTTTTAGACTTCTGCCATACTGACTTTGTCAGTTATTGTTAGACTTCTACCATACTCTTTGTCAGTTATTCTTAGACTTCTGCCATACTCTTTGTCAGTTATTCTTAGACTTCTGCCATACTCTTTGTCAGTTATTCTTAGACCTCTGCCATACTGACTTTGTCAGTTATTGTTAGACTTCTGCCATACTATTTGTAAGTTAGACTTCATTCAAATGTGGTAAAAATAGTATTGTACATTTGAAGCATCCATGTATAAACTCACTGTTCCATTACCTCTTACAGTAGAAACTAATACAGCAGAACCTTTTGTCTGAGACAGTTCTCATAATCTTAAGACCACATTCCAAACATTTAGTAACTGGGAACAAAAACTACAGACCACAAAATAACAGGAGAGTAATCATTTAGATTACATGGAGGTTACAACAAATATAAATCACATACTCCTTTTTGTCCTTGATGAATTTCATATTTACGTCATCATTATTGCTAATGTGCAGTTTACGGTCATTCCTTTAAGCATAACCTGTAAATGGGTTATGCTATTTTGTGGCCTGAACTACCGGCCTTCTGCATGTAAAATGACAAAATTCCTCACATAACTGTTTTTTTTAATGGTATCTCATACCCATGCTGAACAGAAATGAGATTGTTTTTGGATTTTTTGCACTCACCACTTAGCCAAAAAGTTCCTTATCTCTCGAGGTTTGATTTGTCCACAAAACTGAAAAATATAACAAAATGTCAAATTCCGAGTACTTTAACAGTGCCTAGCCTAATATGGTCTAATGAATTAAGTGCAACTTATACCGTGTCAACTTATACCATGTCAACTTATACCGTGTCATCTTATACATTGTCAACTTATACCGTGTCAACTTATACATTGTCATCTTATACCGTGTCATTTTCAGTGAAATAACAACATTTTGTAAATAAGTACATGGATACCCTTCCATGCTCCTGTTAACAATTTCAAGGATTTTGTCTTAATTTTTGTTTATAACATGGAACAAAAGTTGCCAAAGTAAATATGTGAAACATTTTTGCCAAAATGAATATGTGAAACATTTTTATGATGTAAAGAATGATATCTATTTCACATGTATGTCAGATTTATAAAACTTGTTTTGTTTGCAAGTCAGGTTTGCTCTTAGTGTCAAGATTACAATAATACAAAGATTTAAATAGTGTCACAGGTATATCAGCTGGCTTGTAAATTCATAATCCAGTCATTATAGCATTCCCATGTATATTTAACATAACCACCACAACAGTAGAGTCCAAGTATTTCTGAAATCCCAGGTGGGTCAGTAGACATAGCTTTTAATGCTGGGCTCAACACTTGGGAATAGGGAATGTCATGCCCCTTTCATTAACCATGTTTTCCTGCCAGATGGCTGAGAGAAAATTTGTGTAATGGTCATGTAATAGAGCACACGTGTAATGGTCATGTAATAGAGTACATGTCTAATGGACATAAAATAGAGTACTTGTCTAATAGCTATGTAATCAGGGGTCGAACTTAGTAGTTAGGTCCCACTAGTCAATTGTACTAGTTGGAAAGAAATTTTACTAGTCCTATGACAAATTGACTAGTTCAAAAGTGTTACGATGAATGGCCAAATTGGCATGTATTTACTGAATCAGTACTATTTTGTGTTTTAATACTATCATACATGTAAGTTAAAACAACTATGATTATATTGGAGTTAAGAAAAAAATTAAGGCACTAGTTACCAGTAGGTGATATTTAATGTACATTATAAACTTTCCTTAACCATTGCTTATGTTTATACTGCAATGTTCATACAGATTTTCTACTAGTCAACCGGACTAGTGGAAGCATAACTTACTGGTCTGCTGCAAAAGTTACTAGTCTCAGACTGGCGGACTAGTGCTAATTTCGAACCCTGTGTAATAGAGCACTTATCTAATGGTCATGTAATACAATACATGTATAATGGTTTTGTAATAGAGCACTTATCTAATGGACATGTACCAGAGCACTTATCTTATGGTCTTGTAATAGAGCACTTATCTAATGTCCATGTAATAGAGCTCTTGTCTGATGGACACGTATTAAAGCATTTGTCTATTGGCCGTGTAAAAGAATACAGTTCACCCCCGATATACCACCACCTTTTGTTTTCCTGAATTTTGGTGGTATAATGGGTTTGGCAATATATTGAGGTTGACTATTTTTGAGGTGTGGTCGTTTTCATCATAACATGTCTTTGATCCCTGTTGTATATCATATCCTGTTTACAACTCACTCTCGTAAATCTGAATGTTTAAGTTTGGACAATTCCGCCACCCTATTAAAATGGCCAAAATTAAACCGCCCGAAATAGGTAGCAGTACATGTTCTCGATGGCCAGAAAATCTAGATCTGTTTCTAGCATTAACCCAGAAACATTTCTAATGTTAAGACTTCATAATACAGTAAAAAGTTGATATCTATGGCAAAGTATTTTAAATATTTTTACAAATTTCTGATTTTATCGCATTTTAAACCCTTCCAAAATTTGGTTACACAGATACACGCCATGACTTTAAAAATTTCTTGACAAGATGTAAAACTGTTGAAACAAATTAATTTTGTACATGTAAGTAGAGGTGTATTAATGCATTGTCTTATCCCAATGGGGCATTTCTAGATATCAATGTATTGATGCTGATATTAGAAACTGATGATATCTTCTGTATATATCACTCAGGACTGAAAGTTTTTTATAATCTTCATGCTCATATTACTGGAAAACAAATCAATATCAGGAGGTTTAATTAATGGGAACATCTGCACTCTACATGCTCTGACTGAGCATAAACAAGTAGTCATGGGGTTTTCAGTATTGATGTACTATCCCATTGGTAAAAATTGCTCAAAAGTAATCCATATAAGTATATGATATGGATTTAAAGTTTCTTCTTTGGACTGTAGTGATACATTTCAATATTGAAGATTAATTTATAGTAATATGGAAATATTTACAAACTTTTTGCCTGATGACAATAATTATTCAGCCTGAAGTATTCTGTAAGCAATGTGTTACATTAATTATTGTGTCTTTGTGGTATGAAACTGCATAAAACTTTCTACCATGCATGCTTCTGTGTTGTATTTTAATTACTTTGTGTGACTCCGGCTTATATATAAGCAATTGAAACATTGTCAAGTGAAATTTAAATGTTGCTCACGACTGTATCATTGGGATTTCAATGTGAAAACTTGAATTAATGAAATGTAAATGTGGGTGTACTTTTCTGTCCTTGTGAAACAAATGCAGTGCTAGATCTATATGTTAAAAAAGAATTGGATAAAAATTTCTGAAAATTGATGTGTACATGAGTAAGGTTAGATGAATGATGTGGTTGATTTTGTTTTTATACATTGAAGCCCAATTTAGACAAATTTACGCCTAGGTCCATCAATCCAGAAGCTAGACAAGAGAGTAGAGCATTTCTAGTAATGATGTCAGGCAAATTATGATTCAAAGTAAGTAGATGTAGACTAGACAGACACCAATCATACAGACTCAAAAGTAGAAGTATGAACTTTATATTTTACAAAGATTAACAAGCAAGATTGTGGAACTTATATAAAATCCCAGTTACCAAAGTATAAATCTAAAATACAGATATGATGATTACAAACATGGACCTATAGAAATCCATAAGTGGGGTCAGGTGTCATGGAGGTGTAGACATTCCATCTGTCATTGCTTTGATGCTGGTGTGAGTGATGTTTATCACATGTGAATTAGATGGCATTTACCTTGTCATTCCGCATACTCCCTTGTCCAAACAACAAATGGACCCATGAAAACTGGTTTTAATTTTTACAGATCACAAAGCAAATTCTAGTACAATTCAACAGGTCAAAAATGAAATTCTAGACTGTTTTTGACTAAGTTGATTTTCAATGCTGGATGAGGTCAGGTTAATTGGGGGGATGTAAATAAGCAAGTGTGTGGTGAGTATTGTAATCTTTGATACCTATTACTGATTAGTGCTAGAACTTCCTTCTATATTAATTACTCAGTACCAAATTTACATTACAGCAGTATGTGATTTTAATTGTAATCTGGGCATATGAATATGACATTTTGGTACATGTATATTTAAAAAAAGTTTTCCAAATTTCTCCTCCCAAAACTGCATTTCCCTTTACTCCTATCACAAACCTGTTTCTGTCTGATATTTTATCTTACTTGATATTCAGCTAGGCCACTAAATCTTATACAAAAGTTTCTTGGCAGTTCAGTTGTTTTGTCAATTTAATGTAAGTGTCCCATTTCCTGCTATAATCCATGATTTCCTATCGCAGGCATTACATTACAAAACTTATTATTGAATAGCCATTTTAAGTTTTGCTTTCCATAGATTGGAACAGCCTTGGTATATCTATTGTACATATATTCTTTTGATGTAATGGGCAATCTTTTAAATTATGCAAAGGTACATCACAGATTGGTTTTACCTATGTTCTAACACATATGATGCATACCTGTAGTTTTACACCTGTCTACGTAATTGATCTTTTCCTTGTTATTGATTAAGTTGGGTGTAAAGTATTACTTTATTTTTAGATATGGTGTATAAACATATATTTTAAAGTAGTTTGGTAAATTCAGGGTAGAATAACAATTTTTGGGGGACAATTTTGGAGGAACTCAAGTCTTGATTTGCTTTTTTAAATTTGTTGTTTTCTGTGTTTCTTAGGGTCAGTATGCTTTAACAAGCACTTTGTGTCTTTTATCTTTGCTGCTGGTTCCAATACTCTAGAGATCTGTTGACCTTGTGAGAGCCAGGTTGAATGGTCTTTGCTGCAAACAGATTTCACAGTGTTACTTCAAGGTGTCTGTTCAAGCTTTGTTTGTCTCAGCTACCTGTATTGTCCGATACACATAAGATGGCAGGGCATAGTAACTTTTTGATTATCATAGGGATGATTTTACTCACTATTCGATTATGACAAACTGCTTAGGAAAAACGTTTTATTCCTCATTGGGTACTCTTATATATATGGTGACAAGTATGAACGATAACTCTTGTCATTGTAATTTTATTGTTATACTAAATATTACCAAAAATTTATACTCATCCAGGTCCTGCAGGGGTCACAAGACTCCACCAGCCAGGATTTTACTATGTGGGTGTGGGTGGGTGGTAGTTATTAGCTAGGCATAGGAGCTGGCCTGGCTCTGTTGGTAGCATGCTTGACTCTTGATCACGAGGTAATGAGTTTGAGTCCAGCTGGTGGAAGGTTGGTTTCCTGTCCTTCGGATGAGACAGTAAAAACGTAGGTCCCGTTTCACACTAGGCGTTGGCATGTTAAAGAACCCTCACTGCTCAATGGCCGTATAGAGACAGAGCATAGTCCAAAATTTGAAGCTCTTCACTGGCATTTGGTGACATCTCCATATCAGTGAAATATTCTTGAGTGGGGCGTTAAACAACAATAAACAAACAAACAAGCTAAGCACAGACGTGGAGATGGGAGATCCAGATGGAAAATAGTTCTGCAATTGGGAGATGGAAAATCACTCTGTGACTTTAACCTGTAAACTTCTTGTTTGTTATCCAGTAACCAACTTTCTCAGAAATATAGTGGATGTATGTTTTAACCCTTTCACCCCCGAGTTTCTGAATGGTATATTTTTTTCTATAGTTTAAGAACAGTCAATAGTGGTCTGTAGGGATGAAAGGGTTAACTTTTGGTTTTTGATTTTTAAATTTCCACTCTTTTCTAAAAATTCTTTGCTCATTGAATAGTTTTCATTTTTGTATACTGATGTAAGTCATTAATTTTTAAATTTTAATTTCTCTGCTGCCTCGGAAATTAACAAAAAATGTTTTTTTTCCCTTGAACATACATAATGAAATTCAAATCATACACAGGGAACAATTAGTCTTTAATTGGGTACTAATTGTTATTGGTATGAAATGTTTTGTTTTGGTCTCGATACCATGCAGAAGTGTTTGCCCATGTGAAATTAGTAGGAACACAGTTATTGTGAAAGGGTCTAAACCAGCATGGGGGAAACTTTAGATAATGAGATAAATTGAATGTTGTAAATTAGTCTTATGTCTGTAGCTACAAATGATTCCTGTAATTATTGGTGACTTAATTTTACAGCAATCATGAGCCTATATTTGCTAATGAGTGTTACTGATTACTTTTTAACACAAAGTAACTGTTCAAATACCAAAATTACATTACATCATTTACCTTAATTGTTTTTATCACAAAGGTGCAAAAAGTGTGTCTCTAAAGCAAACTAACTGTTAGTTTAAATTGGTGATTACATAATGTACGTTAAAAGTGGTGTGATTTGATCAGTCTAGTGGTATGATTTGATCAATCTGTGTACAGTGGTAGAGGAAAGTAAATAGATCAAAGGCGGAAGGTGAAAAAAAAGGGAATTTAATTTTGATCACAGGGACATTTAGTACACATATTAAGGCATATGTGTGATATAGGTGAAATTATTATAGAAAAAAGATATATCTTGTGTTCATTGCAAATTAATCTAGTTTAGAGGATTTGTTTTCATTTTTTACATGATTTCCAGGGTTGGATATCAAAATTATAATTTGTCATGGAGAGCTAAGGTAACATGATGAAAGCTGTTGAAACATTACATTACTGCTGTTACCTGTACTCTGTATTGTTCCTTTTTATACCCTGAGCTGCAGTGTCAGTGGATCTGTCAACGTCTCAAATCAGGAAGCATTTATAAACTCCCACTTGGACAGAAAGTCACCAAAATTAGTACTCTAAGGCAGATCCAGGATTTCAAGTGAGAAGGGCACAACTCAAAAATATTAAAATTTTGGTAATTTCTTATTAATTTTCCACCGTTTTGCAAATTGTTTGCCAACTTGGTGAATGTGTGCACACCACGTCCTAAATTGAACCTGCCCTTGTATTTAAGTTTAACTTTCATTTTATCATTTTCACCATGTTGCAGTAGAAAAAAAGCATTCATTATTTTCCTATTAAAAAAGAAAAGATTGTGAGTGTGGTGCTAAAAATTTCAGTGTATGCACTGAATCCATTTTTTCATATTTCTGAAGATTTCTTCAAACAAGCAATGCTTTTCATCATTATTTACAAGTTTATGGAAAACTGCACACTTACCAGGGCTCAACAACACTAAAAAAATACACTCTTCATTTGCCCAGTGAACCAGAAATTTTACTAGCCATCCACGAACATTTACTCGCCATATATATATATATATATATATATATATATATAATATATATATATATATATATATATATATATATATATATATATATATATATATATATATATATATATATATATATATATATATATAATATGTGGGTGTGTGTTCATGTGTTCTTAAAAAAATCCACTGGATGAAAATATAGAAATGAAATAAAATATCAATTTTCTAAGTTGATGTAACATTTTATTGTTTCAATCCATTTAAAACAAGGTTATTAACTGCATGTTGACCTTTTTGTGCATTTTTTATCAATCCAAGAGTGTTTATATGCCTATATTTTTCATATTTGTTGCTCTAATATTGAGGCAACCTTAAACTTTGTTTTTAAATTTTTAGCGCCAGTTTCTTTTTGACAGAATTTACAAAACAGAGACTGCCCACAAGAATTGTAAATTTTATCTGTAAGTTAAAATCTAGAGTCCAACACCCATGACCTGATCGTCAGACAAACACCTATAAAGTTCTTTAATTTATAGGTGTTTGTCTGACAATCGGGTGTTTGACTCTCGATTTTAATTTACAGAAAATATTTCCAGTTCCGACTATGGTTAATCCCTTTGGGGATTCTGTCGCAGTCGTTTTATTTTGTTGCCCCACAATAAAACGGCCATGATAGAATCCCCAAAAGAAATCAGGCTGTGGTCTGCCTGCCCTCCTCGTTGAACACTAGGCCAAACATTCTGCCCCGATTTTACCACTTAAAAATCACTTAAATTAAAATCAAAATTGAGGAAGAAAGTTCGGCCTAGTCGAACGCTAGCCATAACTCGGTTCCAGTATTCCTTTAAACAAGATTGTTTAAACTTAGTAGTGTCTAATGATGCTTCTGTTGAAATCGACCGAGAAAAGAAAATGTCATCATGTGCTGTTAGGAAAATTTCAAGTCGAAAACATGAGAGCAATACAACGTTTTTTTTATACAGTAATCCACGTGAGTTAGATGCTCTAGTTAACCAAATTGGTTGTTGTAAAGCGCATAACAGACCATGATTTCGATAATATAATTTCACAGTGAAAACGGACAAACTTTTGATTTCCAGTTCGGGGAAAAAACTGGTTGCAATGTGGCGACTGAATGAGGATAAACACTCGCCAAAATCATTGTTATAAAAAATGGTTGCATTTGCGAGTGATTTGGTCGCATTGTAGAGCGCTGCTTACAGCATAAATTCTGTGTATTTTCATCTTAAAATCACAAAGTTATCTTGAGTATTGAATAATTTTGGCAACTTCAGAACTTAGTGTCCGATAGATTTGTAGCCTAATATAAAACATTGTTATATGTTGAATATTCATTTTTACCATAGTATCTAGCTATTACGAAGTGACTTCTAATTGATACAGAAAGCTGCCGTGGCTCTGTGTAGAGTGTTCAGTTTGCAACCGGAGTGTTGTGGGTTCAAGCATTGGCTGAGGCGGCTGGCTTTTCCTGTCCTTCAGGTGAGACAGTAAAAACTGAGGTCCCATGTCACAGTAGGTGTCGACACCTTAAAGAACCCTCACTGCTCAATGGCCGTAAGTGCCGAGCATAGGCCAAAATATGAAGCCCATCACCAACATTTGTTGACATCTTCATATTAGTGAAAAATTCTGAGTTGGATGTTAAACAATAATACAACAACAACTAATTGATACATATATTTGTGTGTAGAGAAATATTTACTACATCTTGTCACTTTATAGTACAATGTATTTTAATTCAGGATTATAGAGACAGTAATGCTCTTTGATGAGTTATGTCCCCTAGCCTGTCAGACCTCCATTTATAGTATATATAAAAAGATTATACATCAATATACGGTAACTATTTACTTTGACAAAATAATGAGACTCTGTATAGGATGTGTGTACTTTTGCTTGTCATCATTCCATCATTTTATATTCAAGTGAAAATAATTTATGTCCATTGTGTAAAGACAGAATAGTTACAGGACATTAAATGTAATAGCTTACAATAATAATCTTGTTCAAGAATTCTAGCCAAATATTAAACCAATGACTCAACAGGATTTGTTTTAACTTTTCAAAAAACATATATCATATGTCAAATGTCTAAACATGAGTTTCAGCTTTTGTCCCAAGTGAGACTGACAACTCCATCTCCTCTGCATACCTCAACATTTTTATTCATGCATTGTACATATAGACTGACAAAGTTGTGCTAGACTCCTTCAGATATTAAATGAGTTGTTCATATGATAAAGTGATTGCTGGAAATATAGTCCCCTCAAGGGAGAAATACAGTCCCCATCAAGGGAAACAACTCTGTAGTCACCGGTCATCCATGGTAACCTTCAGAGAGTAGGAGTGATAGACAAGTAAGTTTAATAAAGTGTCATGTCAATGTAAACTGATTCATATCTAAAGATAGCTTATATTTATTGTAAAAAAGGGGACCGAATCAGGTTAGTTTTAAATGTATTTTAACAGGACACTCAAGAACATTTCTATTGACTACTTTACAGGAACATCTTGGTTTATAATGATTATTTTATAACCTCCAAGTGTACATTACATAATAAGAATTAAAAACAGTTTCCTGTAAATTATCTATCAAATACTATTTTTTCATCATTGTTTGCACTTTTAAATTTTGTATTTATTGATAAGATCAATGGTTGGAATTTATGCCATTCACAGGTAATAACTTAAAGAGAAAAAAATCAAGTGTATGCTTGCCAACTATCGGGAGGCTAACAATGGGTAAATGTTTTTTAATTTTCCTTCACCCACTGTTTCAAGGGAAGAATATAAGTAACATAATCTTATTTTTAAAACTTTCCTTTTAAAGAGATTTTTTTTATCCTTCAGGTGTAATTCTGACTCAATGGACAGAATGAAAGCGAAAGAACTGCCTAATTCCCAGTATTGCTTGTAGTGTTGATAGTTTTTACAGTAAACAATAGGCCGGCAAATAAGACTGTATACACACGATTGGGGTTTAATGAAGGAATGTACAACACCTAATCTAACACATTGACATAGCTCAAATATATATATCAATAATTTAACATTTTTCTCTCCAAAATTTATGTATACATAAAAATTTACTGCATGTTAATTGATTAAATTATAAATAAAACTTAACAGGCTAACAAATATGTAGTTAACATATTTAAAAGTCGTGATCAAGATGTTCAGAAACCAGAACGGCAATAAGTAAGTGGCATTAAAGTTTAGTCGACCATGTTGGATTCCTGCTATTGTGATTTAAATGTAGGGCATACATTAACCCCTGATATTACTTGTCTTGTTGGAAAGGTGTAGAGAGAAAACACCCCGGAAATCTGTTTCTTCTTTTCGTCATTTCTTGGACTCGACTGCACTCTAAAGGTAATTGTGGATTAAGTGTCTCTTGGATATCTGGAAAAGTCCATTTATAATCCTAGGAAAGGAAACTTACGTGATAAATGAATGGGAATATTACCTGGGCAAAAATTGTTAAGTAAATTGTCAAGGTGTGTAAGCCTTCAGGAGCTATATCACTGATCATTGCACTTAGTCAATTACACAGACCGTCAAAATTTATAAATAGCCGACTTTTTGTCTAAAGCAAGTTATTAGTGAATTTATAAAGAAAATAGTGTGTGTTGTTTTATAAATATGGATCGTAATCGATACTAGGTGAGATTGATTAAGAAATTCACTCGTGGAGTTTTACGTGTTTGTTTATATTGGTCGGTTTTGTTTGTCTGCATTTCAAGCAGGTAAGTGAAGTGTGGGATTTAAAGAATACATATTGATAATATATTGATTTTGTTTTAATTGGTTTAAACATGTATTATGAAATACAGGGTGTAACCACTCGTAAGGTTGTTAGGTGGTGTCCTGACGGTCATACAATGAGATCATGGACTTGTTTTCTAAAGACTTTTCTTTTTGTTAAAGGTGGAGTAGGATTTAAGTAGGATTTTGAAATATTCATTTGTTACAACTTAACCGTAAATGTTACAAAACTGACCATTGTTGTTACAAAATTAAAAGCATTGTGTGTGTGTGTGTGTGTGTGTGTGTGTGTGTGTGTGTGTGTGTGTGTGTGTGTGTGTGTGTGTGTGTGTGTGTGTTTATATATACATAGAACCTCACTATTAAGACCACCTATCTGACTGACTCAAGAGTGGTCTGACAAGGCAGGGGGATCTCTTAAGTGAGGTTCTGTTCTTGTTAGATATATATCAAGAGACTGAAAACTTGTCGTCTGAAAAGTGAGGTTGTCTGTAGGGGAGGTTCTCTACTTATTAGATATTTATCAAGAGAATGAAATCTTGTGGTCTGAAATGCCACTTTGTCTTGTAGGTGAGGTTACACTATGTATGTATATATATATATGTGTGTGTGTGTGTGTGTATATGTGTGTGTGTGTGTGTGTATATATATATATATATATATATATATATATATATATATATATATATATATTCCATCAAGCAATAATGCCGGATCAATTATCTGTATCCTTGCCCTTTTGATCTTTTTATGTTGTGGACGACAAGAAAAGCCATTTAGATCATTTACGTAACAATTGTTGATAGAAAGGACCTAATATATTACTATTTATGCATGGGAATTATGCAACAATGCAGCTAAACTAAAGTCCAAATTTTTATGGCAATATTTCTTATTTGCTGTATATCGAATTTCATGATGCTACTTTCATATGACATATTTGAGTTTACTATTTAAGTTAGCCCAGATTCATAGTCACTTTTCATTTATTTATATGCCCTTAAGACTGACAATATAGATAACTTTTATTTCAATAAGAAATAAGTAATTTACTCTCACCCAATTTTTAAGTAATGTTTTCAAATGTATATCGTGCATGTATAAGTGTCTTTTTCACATCCACTTGCACATAAAAACCTACAATTTATACAGTATTTACATTAAGAAATTATGGTAACATTAAAACTTGTACAACAATTAAGTATTCATCCCTCATTGATGTATAGATTAACTTAACATTCTGGTGTGAATACTGAATACCTTGCACAACGTCTCATTTCCGAAAGGTTGAAAGTGAAATTAAGATTATTGATCAGTTCTATACAGGTAAAAATGATTGATTTTTGTAACAGTTACATGTAGGCTATGCAATGCTCGGCAGAGGATTATGTCAGCATGGATGGTTTTGTTTATAAAGCACTCTAGTAATAATCGGAGGCCTATATATGAGTTGTCTGTCATCTCTCCTCTGTATAGTTTATGTATATATCTGTGGAACCTTGCTACTAAGACCACCTAACTGACTGGCTCAAAGTGGTCTCTTAAGTGAATTTAACCTAGTTAGTCCATTGGTTTAACATTGGCTGACTTCATGTTAGATTTAACAACCTGTTGTACAACTGGCTGCAGATATTCAACAAGAGACTTAAAACTTGTGGTCTTAAGTGTGAGGTGATCATCTAAGCGAGATGGTCTGCGAGGTTCTACTGTATATGTATACCTACAGTTGAACTGTCTTGTGAGACCACTCATAAAAGACCACCTGTCTTCTCAGAACATACTCTGAAAACCACTTTGTTTAGTCATGGTTTTGATAAAAACTCATTGGAGATACCATATGTTGTATGAGACCACTGTCAAAGAAGATCACCTGTATTGTGGGGCCACATCTCGGTGAAGACATTAAGACAGATTGCACTGTACTGTGGAAATTCTTATTTCTGTATTGTAGTTAGTCTATAAATCCTGACTATTTTTCTCTATAAATTCTCAGTTGATTACTATGTCTGGTTACTTTTAATTGTCATAATCATAACATTACCGATATAAATATTAGCATATGGCAAAGACATCTTGATAGTAGCCTATTGTGGAGATGTAGGTGGTCCTGTAGATGAAAAGGGAAACCATTATATACAAAATATATTAACTTGTATCCATGAAATGACCAGGGGATCTTTGTTTAATACTGAAAACATCTGACCTTATTTTTTAGTTCTTGCAGAAGATGTAATATGCAAATGTTTCCCTCCAGTGTTAAGATGTGTAGATGCTTTTATATAAGTGGAACCAGCTCAGAGTCTGTTATGTGGTGTACAGTGGTAATTAGGACAAAAGACAAGGTCTTTCAGAGATAAAAGAGAAATATAAAACATTGCTATTAAGATTTATGCCTTCTGTTCTGGACATATGAGATATAGAAATACTTGTATGTATTAAATCTGTTGGTTTTAACAGTGAAGATATATATATATATATGTTTGGTCCTCATCCTCATTGTTAGTCGAATTTAATATTCATGGGCTTCTGTTGTATGTGAGTTTATCACCTGAGCAGATGAATTAATTGTATACATTATAACACTTTGTGCATATATGAATAATTGAATAAGCAATACCACAGTGAATTTAGTTCATAGATGACACTGTTCGGGTCATTTAATTATTTCTATTATTTATTAGTAAAATTATTACAAGTCAGAGCCGGCCTGGCTCAGTCGGTAGCGCGCTCGACGCTGGATCGTGAGGTCGTGAGTTCGAGTCCCACTGGCGACAGGTTGGTTTCCTGTCTTTCGTATGAGACAGTAAAAAAATGGAGGTCCCGTGTCACAGTAGGTGTTGGCATGTTAAAGAACCCTCACTGCTCAATGGCCGTAAGTGCTGAGCATAGGCCAAAATTTGAAGCCCTTCACCAGCATTTGGTGACGTCTCCATATGAGTGAAATATTCTTGAGTGGGACGTTAAACAACAATAAAACCAAAAAAATTACAAGTCATAGTTGTGCTCGTAAGACCAAGTTTAATACTTAACACCTTTCATAAAATGAACCCCAGGTCTATAGTTTAGGTTTAACATTATGTGACATCATCTCATAAGTTGAAGCCCCACAGTGTACATGTAGGTCTAACTGTGAAGTATAATCACATAGACCCTAGTCTGAAGTCTAGGTCTAACTCTGTGATGTATAACGGCATAGACCCTAGTCTGAAGTCCAGGTCTAACTCTGTGATGTATAACGGCATAAATGTATAACGGCATAGATGTATAATGGCATAGACCCAAGTCTGAAGTCCAGGTCTAACTCTGTGATGTATAATCACATAGACCCAAGGCCTAAGTCTGTCTACCTCTGTGATGTATAACAGCATAGACCCTAGTCTGAAGTCCAGGTCTACCTCTGTGATGTATAACGGCATAGACCCTAGTCTGAAGTCTAGGTCTAACTCTGTGATGTATAACAGCATAGACATTAGTCTGAAGTCCAGGTCTAACTCTGTGATGTATAGTCACATAAACCCAGGTCTAAAGTCCAGTTTTAACTTTATTATGTATAATAACATAGACCCAATTATATTGATGAAAGAAGAAGAAATATAGGACCCCTATAATTTCTGCACATATAGGTTTGGTGTGTGCACATGTGTGTGTGTGTTTGTGTGTGTGTGTGTGTGTGTGTGTGTGTGTGTGTGTGTGTGTGATGGTGTATAAGTGTAAATGTATATGGTTACATATCTTTTCTTTTTTCCTATGCTCTCTCTCTCTCTGTCTCTCACCTCAAACACACACACAACCCTGTCCTTATATACATTTACATGTATATCACACACATTAGCACATAAGAACAAATTCTCAGTCAAAACTGTGATTAATCATTGCAACTTGAAAGTAGATTTTCAACTATGAATCATTTAGATACTGTTGTTTAGATGTTGTTGAGGTAATTATTTGTAAATTTCTATGTACCTGGTAGATATAAAATCTCCTTAACAAAAGAACAGGATAGCAGAATTCTTATCTATCCAAACATAAATACAGATGATAAATTAGTGAAGCAGGTATTACATTTAAATAAATACTAGATTTTGATAAATACAACTTCAGGTATGGTAAAAGTGCATGTAGTATGTGATGGTAAGTAAGCACATTTCTGTATGTACATCATGCAACATTGAGACCCCTGTGGTTAGGTGAAATTCGAGCGTGAGTTAAATGAATAAATTTTAATGTATAAGGATTGTCTTAAATGAACCTCATTCTTTATGAAACATTCATGGTGTTTAAATTCTTTACTTCGGTTACAATGCAAATTTGCAATATTGCTCCCTGCAGCTGCATACATGACATGATGTAAAACACCAGGGCACAACATCAACTTTTTGGAGTACTTGTCTTTCCAATAACTACCTGTTGGAAAGACGTGAACCTTTCTGACTTGTAAACAAAATTCAATGAATTCAATGTCTTCATAGTTCATATTTACTACAGATTTATTTGTTGTAATAGTGAGATGTTCATTTATTACAAAACAATACTGACATTTTTAAACAGAATGTCTTGAGTTTTACAAATGCTCTGATTTGTTTTCCCCTGTCCGACAAGTATATATACCTGCCCTGTACAGTGGCACAGTCCTTAATGTCGAGTTTTGAAGGCATATTGTCACTCAAAAATCTTATTTTTTTCACCATTGAAAACTGATGGATACTGATCCAGCTGTATTTCTGTATACCTTTCAGATAAACTCTTTCGCCATATCAAATCTGCTTCATAATTTGGTCAGGGAATCTTGGTCCTTTACGTGCTCACTTATCAGCAGTCTTGGTCTTTGACAAAATCGGTATATGTTAAAGTCAACCAATTTTATGTTGGTGTTTTGTATTTACTTTTAACATACAGGATATGAAATGAGTACTTTTTAATGCCATTTTAAATACCTGAAGAATATCGGATGAAAATACAGTCAAACTTGTATATAAAGACCGCTCAGGGGAAATTACAAAAACGGTCTTTATAGACAGGTGGTCTTTATATAAAGGGTCACATGAGATATAATGAAATCCAAGGTATCGGAGATGACTTTCATTATTTCCAACTACATATTTCTTCCATGGTTAGATACTTCATTTAGTAATTAAATGTATATTGTATTTATTTACTAAAGGGATGTTCCTAACTCCAGGGTCTGGAATATATTCATTTTTTCAAAAAAATTCCAAATTGGGAATTTTTGCATCTTATTGGGAAAATACAAGCCATTTTTGCATTGGGAAGGGTCCTGTAACCATACCAAAAATAGTCATAGAAAATCCCTGTAGCTAATGCATGTATAACATGTAAATAATGAAAAATAAAATAACAATGAAATAATTCAATGTTTTAAATAATTTAAATTAATTTATGATGTAATTGAATTATATACATGTACATCGAGGATACGGCACATAATTAAAACTGAAACAAATATCTAAAATGTGCTCAAAGTTGGTGGTCTGTGTTGTTAAGTCACACAGAAGTGTAAGAATATACAATGTACAGAAAGATGTAGACAATTGAATTTTATTTTAATTATCATTTTATAAGGCGTAATCCAATGCTACGAGCGCTGGTGATTTTACTCTTTGGATTGAGATGTTGACTTGCTTATCAAGTGATGTTCGATTAGTTACAGCATTCCAGAATACGAGAAAACAAATCATCAATCGTTCAGCGATGATATTTAAATGCTCCTGTTTGTAAAGACACCTTGTCACAAAGTAGACACCTTGTCACAAAGTAGACACCTTGTCACAAAGTAGACACCTTGTCACAAAGTAGACACCTTGTCACAAAGTGTATCCTTTCTGATGTTTTTCTTTAAAGTCTTAGTCTTTCGCCGATTAAGTAATCATCACTGGAAAATTTGGTCATTAACTGATGATCGAAAACAAAACATCAATTAGTGAGTGATGATTGTTAGTTCCTGGTTGTAAAAACACCCTGTCATAAAGCACGTCCGAGTGCCTAATTACTACCCGGGGCGTTAATTGACACCTCCAGGTGTGTTGTGACTGTCAAAGCATGGTGTATTACGCCATGTTGTTGATTAGATCCTGAATTGTCCCGCGAGAATTATCTATGAGTTATCTCCCTTACACGAGTAGTAAGTGTGTAAGCAGTCACTATACGCAAGTAGGACAACTACCGGCGGACAAAATACAGCAGTCGCCGGTCGCGTAAGGCAGGTGTTTGCTATATACGGGGCAAATATATAGTAATTTTCAAGGGGCAGTCCAAATACGGTCGTTATGGACAGGAAGTCTTTATATGAGGATGGTCACTAGGGCAAGTTTGACTGTATGAATAAAAATATCAGGTCACTGAAAGAAATTTCTCCAATCTTTAATGTTACCCTGAATGCTAACATTGCCAAAATCAAAACAATATGACTGTGAAAATGTGCTTATCTCATTTTTTACGAACGTGCCGCCATGTCAGGTGGAGTTGGCCTGTTCATGATTACATGTGTCAAGAATGATAAAGCAGAGAATGCGATGGAACGAGTTAAAAATGGGTCGAAATCACTCGATATGCCCTGGCATGTTTTGAAACAATGTAAAAAGACCAACTTTGCCTGATTTAGGTATGAAATGATGATGTAGGGAAATAAAAGCAAAGGGTAATAAGAATAGAATATATATTAACTGCAAATAGCACATGCTATTGGACACTCGGTAATCTTTGTAAAAATTACCAAAAGTTTGCAAAGCTCAAAGTAGTGGCGGACAAACAGTAACTGATATTACAGGTTATGTCTGGCAAGATTGTTGCAGTTAGTAACTGATATTACAGGTTATGTCTGGCAAGATTGTTGCAGTTAGTAACTGATATTACAGGTTATGTCTGGCAAGATTGTTGCAGTTAGTAACTGATATTACAGGTTATGTCTGGCAAGATTGTTGCAGTTATACGCATGAATTTGTTATCTTAACCACCAGATGATCTCTTTGAGATATATATGAAATAAAATATTACATAAAATGGGCATGAAAATATTTTCACCAACAACAGCTCATATTGCTTTTAACACCCATATATATCATGCTTTTGTTGGTATATATTTCTTGTTCTTGCAGAATCTGTTAGCAACTGCTTTCTTTCACTGTTGAATTTGTTATCTCTGGCATATGTTTTTTGTTTACGTAGTTGAGCATGCATGAAAGTCTTTTTGATTAGTTTCAAACTAGAGATGACCTGGGATCAAAATAAATTGTTTACATCCTGGTAAAGAATTAAAGGAAGCCTGATTTCTCATGTTTAGACCTCAAATCACAGTGAAAGGTTGATATTTATGATGAAATAGTTTTAAATATTTTTGTAAATTTTCAATTTTACCACATTTAAAACCAAACCAAAATTTTGATTCACTGAGTGGCAATATTCCTTTAAATTTCTAAGAAATTGTGTTTGTTGTTAAAGGCTGATAGGATATTATATAAATGTTATGCAGAATATGTGTAGGTTCTTTTCATTGTAAGTAAATTTTTAGACAAAAAAAATAAATTTTGTAAATTTAGATATGACACTTAACTGAAATCCATCTGATCAGCCAATCAGAATTTATGCTAGATATAAATACAGATGTATGTTTCCATGTTGCAAAATAACAGAAATCTTCATAACCCATTAACAGATTATACTGAAAAAAAGAATGACTAAAACCTACAGGTTACAGTAGCAATAATGAAGACTTAAAAATGAAATTCATGAAAACAAAAATGTGATTTGTATTTGTTGTAACCTCCTCATAACCTGAATGATCACTTCCATGTTATTTTGTGGTCTGTGTATCAGTTTATCTGATTTGAGCAGACTTGAAGTAATTTTGGGTAGATTTCAAATCAAACTACCATCTTGGTTTAGCCTTATTGACCCTCCATTTTCAAGGTTTATATTTGTTGTATTTTGAAAGAGGTGCATGGTTAAGTTGTTTCATTTAACAGTTTTACAAGTAATTAAGCAACAAATGGCAATTATTGTGAACATGCTTACTGTGGAAAAGGAGGATAACTAGTTTTTTCTGCTGTAAGAAATGACTAATATTGTAAATGACCTTGCTGTACTTATTTATGTAGCTGCACTTAACTTCAGCTAATGTGCTTGCACTACAGATATTGATGTAAATTCTCACTTTCTTTTTGAGACAGACATTGAGTTCCATAAAATGTCTACATACATATGTTAACCAGATACATGTAGTCTATAACTTAGGACCTTGGTTTTTATTTCATCTGAAATGCCTGTACTGTATATATAGCTGCGACTTTCACTATTACAGCCAGGCAGACAGTTCAAATGTATTTTTCTTTGTCAATCTTAAACCCATTCCTGTCTGCTAAAACAGAAAATAATGATCAAGACAGAGGAGAACGCTCCTAGTAAAACCCATATAACCTGGCGAGGTGGAGTCTTGTGAACCCTTTCTTGACCTGGACGAGTTTAAATTTTAGGTAATAAAGCATAACATTAAAATGATATTTGCATGGCACATTGATTGTAATTTACCAATGTTTGACTGCTTTGATGTATATGTAGCAGGTAACTTTTTATCTATTTTAATTTGAAATCACTGATTCTGTTAAATATGGCCTGTTATCAAGTATTATGTAATACACCTCTATGAAGGTCACTAGGGTGATATTATGCTGTCAGTTTTATTTATTGACATCCGTCCGTAAACAATTGGACATTTTTTACTTTCTAAAAAGATAAAACATATATTTATTTGGTACTCTTTTTCAAACCACAAATTTCACAATATGATTTGACTTGCCTTCTGTAGATTTATCTATTAGACAGGAAACTCACATTGGTGTATTCAGGTATCTGCAGAGGTAATTTTCCTTTACTGATATTAATTAAACTAAATCAGATTTTTGTATGATTGATTTATATGTCTGGTATATGGAATACAGCTGTTTTAACAATATTTAGTACCTAAGAACGTGATCTATTCAAAGTGCATTACCATCTCAATGCTGTCATTTTACTTATAGTCTAAGCACTGCAGTGATCATATTCAGTCAATAATATCAACAGAATAAAAAAAAACCATAAATAGATAATTTAATTTTCGAATGTTACATATATACCATGATTCCCTTAAGATATCAGTGTAAATACTGATTGTTTTTGGAAATACTATCTATGGTTCTTGAAGTATTGAAAAATGGCAATTCCAGTTGTGTCCTTGCTTTAAATCATGAGCCATTCAACCAAGTCGTTTAATTTTTTACTCGATCCTGTTTGGGGTCCAGATTTGCAATTATCATTTTCATGCCGTGAAATTTGGTTTGCTGTCAATCTGACAGCCTATTCTTTTAGTTTCTTTCAGTACCAGTATTTTGTTTACAATACTTTTGTAATACTTGAGTTTTTTAAAAGTGTGTTGTTTTTTTCAGATGTAAATCATCATGAAGTAATACAACATGCATATTGACAAGAGAGGATAGCAATCCTGAAGCTATCAAACATGACTATAGGCTATATGTAACATTCCATCTTCATTGTTGTAATCGAGAGTCAAGGTAAGATTGTATTCTCTATGTTTTAGAATAGAAGAAAAGATATGTGGTAAAACCATGTGATTAAGTTTTGTTTATAAAAAGCATTTCGTATACAGTAGATAAGTCGAAATTCTGGTTATATCAAAGTTGAATGTTCTTTTCCGATTTTGACTGATAGATATATTAATTAAAATTTTTGTTATCTTGAATTACGGACATGGACATATCGTAGCAATGTGTTGTGTAGTCTGTCATCAAGTGTTGTGTATCCCACGTCAACTTTTGAACATTTCCATCTCCTTAGAGAGGACTCAAGAAATAGATATGGCTCTTCTGACCTGAAGCTGAGGTCAAGGGCAAATGATCATTTAATTATTGTTGTACATAGATTTGTTTATTTACATGTTATGAGCATTGACAAGATACCTGTATGGAGAAGTAAATGGTGTAAATGTGTATATGATTTCACCTAATTGATGGGCATGTTTGTTGACTGATGTCAGCTAATGAGAGTGTGATGGATGATTTGAGCAACAGCTTTGTTTTTAGGTAAATGATGTGAAACTTCAAAAACATGAGAAATATTTTTAAGTTGTATACGATAGATAAGGTGTTGTTATAATTGAAAGAGGTCGTTACAGTGATTTGCTGATGGTTCCAAGGTATTGTTGATGTATAAACATGTCCCAACCTACAATTTTTATGTTGGAAAAAAAGGAATTTAGAGATGTCTTGGGTTCATTGTACTGTTGTGTTATGATCAAAGCAATGTCTCAGTGTTATAGATTGTCAGCTGAAATCTTGTCATTTCTGGTGTTGTGTTTTACAGAAGTCAACGTAAAATTCTACATGTGCCCAGGAGAAAAGATCAAACATTGGATTTGTGTTGTAAAGCTTTACATTTACATTCAATTTTTGTTTAATAACTTGAGTCCTTTAACCAAGTTTGATATGGTGCTTTGTATTAGTAAGATCTCTATGGTCAACACAGTACAATATTTGCCTGAGATAACAGTTCTCATTTTAGTCTTAGAGTCTTAAGACATTATTTTGATTATGTAGTAAAAAAACCCCATATTTCCTTGATTCCTTGAAAAACAATACAGTTTGTTTTGTTTGTTGTGTATAAAGAGGGCTTCAAATTTTGACCTATGCTCAGCACTTAGGGCCATTGAGCAGTGAGGGTTCTTCAATGTGCCGACAACTACTGTGACACGGGACCTCAGTTTTTACTGTCTCATCCAAAGGACAGGAAACCAACCTGTCGCCGGCTGGACTTAAACTCTTGACCTTACGATCAAGAGACGAGCCCGCTACTGACTGAGCCAGGTCAGCTCCAACAATACATTAAAACCTTTTTTAGCAACCGCATGTGTATAAAGACCTCCTGGTCACAGACAATTTTATGCTGTTCCCAACCTCTGTATAAAGACCACCTCCCTATAAAGACTGATTTTTCTTGTGCCTCTAAGGGGGTCTTTATATATGAGTTTCACTGTATTTTATATTTTGTAGATACAGCATACACATAGTATGCAGTGGAAGCTGTCTTGATAGACCACTATCATGAAAGACCACCTGTCTTTGGAGACCACCATTTGAAAACCATTCAGTTATCTCTGTGAATAAAATCTCTTACGAGAGAACACCTTGACATACCACATTTCAGTGGCAGATGGGGTGGTCTTTAAAGACAGGTTCAACTGCACAAACAAACACATATATTACTGAAGTATATGTAAGAGGAAGTGTGCCTCTTGTAATCAACATTACATAGACACAAAGGATTTTATTTGACTTTGAACTAATATTAGAAACTCAGTATGAGATCTGTCAGGAAATTTATTTTTCTGTAAATATTTGTGTTTGCTGTGCATGTTTTATGCCTATGTCACCTTGAACACCTTCATTCTAACAAGTGTCGAGTAACATGACTGTCACCATAGATAGGAGTATTCACATTCTATGAAGCACCTGATAACAGAAGGGACATTTTTACATGTTCTCAGCATTTTTAACTCGCCCGTTTTCCAAGAACAGAAGAGCTATTCCTGTCACTGTGTCAGTGTCATCCTTGTTCTGTGTTAACTTTTTTGTTTAAGTCCATTGTCAGCAAAGTACTGCTGCTACAGTCATGAAACTTCACATGCACATTGTGTAAGGTCACTACACAACAATGCAGGGGGGATGCTGGTGGCTGTGGCCTATTTTTGACAACAAATGTTTTGCTCACCTGGACTTTAACTATATGAATAGTACTGTGTTAAGCTTTTTGTTGTTTAAGTGCACTGTGGGCAAAATGCTGCAGCTACAGCCATGAAACTTCACATGCACATTGTCTAGGGTCATTACACAACTGCATTAAGCTGCACTGTGGGCAAAATGGGGACAGCTGGTGGCTGTGGCTTAATTTTGACCCAAATATAACAAGCATAAAACAGGTGAGCTATAGGGTCTGCCTTTGCGACCATCTATTTTAGTAAATGTTGTTAGCAGGCCTTTTTGTGTCAATTTGGAGAAAATACCTGGCAACACAACTGGGAATTTTAATGTAAATTTGTGTCTTATTGGTAGGGCTGTCATTGGTAGACTCTCTATCGATTTACAAATTGATTCGATACTTTTTTTTTTTTTACAATTTCTATGTTATATTTTATTCTAACTGTTCAACTATGTTATACTTTATTCTAACTTCAATTTGTTCAAATAAACAATGTTTTCATTGCAATTATTTCTTTTTAATCATCAGATAGTAAAATACACAATAAAACACCTAATTATATTACAGATCCAAGTATAATGAGTCACGCATCATATTTTGAATGCATTTACTACAAAGACATACCACATTATTCGATTTATCGATATATCAATATTTTTTACTTATCGATATATATATCGATATAGAATTTCTCAACAGTGACAGCCCTACATATTACATATTTGGCCCCCTCATTTACAGTTAAAATTGTGCTCACCACATGAAATAATTATTAGAAAATGTTGAAATGCATTTTTAAATGCATTTCCCTTTACATTATTTTGTTTTCATCACAGTCATGAGCTCAACATCAAATTGGGAAAAAATACTTACATTTTGCATTGGGCAATAGGGCTGAATTTCGGCCCCATAGATAATATAGAAAAGGCCCTGGTTAGTAACATTGAAATTTATTTCCTAAATTTATAAAGGGACATCAAACATATCAAAAGAATTGTTTCTAAGTCTGAGAACATTCTTGTTTTATAAAGTTATTATGAATGTACTGCAACAGTGTAACAAATACTTGACTCTGAGAATTTTACTCAATCTTTGGATGCTTAGCAAATCAGTCTCAGGATTATCTTAATTTGGGTAAAATGTGTAAACTTGAGTTATTGTTAATTTTTTTACTTCTATCACAGTGTGAGCCCCACTGAAACATCAGATGAATTACAAAGTTTGCTAGTTTAATTGCAGATGGCATGTGGTCTCTACCAAGCACCCCTGTATATATAGAAATCAAAGGGGGAATGAACTTTTCTTTTAAATGATCAGGGATTTCATAATACGTGGATTACAATGGTAACAAAACCATTTGGTTTGGGAATCAAAATCATTTCATATAAAGCAGAATTCCAATGTAACAGGGTTCAATATAAGCGAGGGCATCTGTGTATAGTAACCCGGTTACCTCCCCCACCATGAAAATATTGCAGCTGCCATATTGCTGAAAAATTGTTGACTGTGATGTGTAGGTGTCAACCAATGCTTATACAGTAAAGCCTGCTCAAGCGGCCACCTGTGAATAAAGAGAACCTGGTCATAAAGAATGTTTTAGTTGTCCCCAATAGTACCATTTGTGTACAGATCAACCTCTGTAAAGCACTACCTGCCTATAAAGACGGGTTTTGTTGTGTCCTGAAGGGGGTATTTATATACAGGTTTCACTGTACTGTCATAGAATGTAGAGAATTATTTTCAGAGAATAAAACAAGTTTTATAATTATTAAATAACAGCTGTTGAACATACAACAAATCAAGTCTATTTGTGAGGTGTTTTATGATAAATATGACAAGTTACATACATAGATCAATAAATCCAAAATAACAAGTTTATCTTGATTTTCTATATTTAGTATAATTTTTTGAAATTCTGTACTGTATTAAGATTGGTTAAATGTTGTTATGATATTTCCTGACAGTATGCCTATATCTTTCACAAGGCATTGGATTTAGATGTACAGAAGGTAGCTGTTTTAGCTATGTCTTTATATTATCATATGTTCTATAGTTCCATCTGTTTTAGCTGTCTTTATATTATCATGTTCTATATTCTCATCTGTTTTAGCTGTCTTTATATCATATGTCCTATATTCTCATCTGTTTTAGCTGTCTTTATATTATCATATGTCCTATATTCTCATTTGTTTTAGCTATGTCTTTATATTATCATGTTCTATATTCTCATGTTTTAGCTGTCTTTATATTATTATCTGTCCTATATTTCAACTGTTTTGGCTGTCTTTATATTATCATGTTCTGTATTCTCATCTGTTCTATATTCTCATCTATTTTAGCTATGTCTTTATATTATCATATGTTCTACATTCACTTGTCATAGCTGTCTGTGTATAATCTCACCTGTCTCAGCTAAGTGTGTACAATTTCACCTGTCCTGGTTATATGAGTATAATTATTCATAAATAAAAGATGTATTTTTCATCATTTAAATATTTGTTGGATTTTTTAAAAATATACTTGTATCACATACTAAAAAGGTAATATATTGAACATGTTTTGTAATTTGTGTCTCAGTCATGGGTCTCTTTTACATCATTTTACACAACCACAGCTGTACATTCTGTACAGGTTTTATTAGAGGCTGAGATCTTTTGATAATTTGATCTTCAAGCATAAACCAAAATGTCATGTGAAAATAACTTTATTGAGGATTTTGATGAAAAAATGAGTTTATAAAATACTAGCCACTGTGATGAGTAGGAGGTCCCCGCATATATGTTCTAGTGAAATATACATCTGTTCATATATTCATATATATAAAACACACTTGCAATGTGGATGCTATTAGGATTAGATTTAAAGGTTATGAGAAAAGATATATGTTACTGTATTTGTTTACCCAAGCAGCACTGTAAAATCTGTATGATCTTCTAAATACAATTGTGTAAATAAAAGGTATTTCTAGATTAATGATACTTGGGAAATTGAAGTTGTAACAGCCATACTGACATAATGTATGTAGCACTTATGTGCACATGTAAAATGATAAAACCCTCAAATTGTCAAAAAAAAAACTTTAAAGCAGTAGACCTTTGACTTGAGGTGCTCTATATATTAGAGCTCATGGCACCCCATACTTCTGGGAGGTAGTAATTAGTTCTTATATTGTAACAGCATCCTGTACTTCTGGGAGGTAGTAATTAGTTCTTATATAGAAACAGCATCCTGTACTTCTGGGAGGTAGTAATTAGTTCTTATATTGTAACAGCACCCCATACTTCTGGGTGGTAGTAATTAATTCTTATATAGAAACCGCACACCATACTTCTGGGAGGTAGTAATTAGTTCTTATATAGTAACAGCATCCTGTACTTCTGGGGTAGAGGTAGTAATTAGTTAATTTTATAGTAACAGCATCCTGTACTTCTGTAATTAGGATAGGTAGTAGTAATTAGTTCTTATATAGTAACAGCACCCCATACTTCTGGGAGGTAGTAATTAATTCTTATATAGAAACAGCACCCCATACTTCTGGGAGGTAGTAATTAGTTCTTATATAGTAACAGCATCCTGTACTTCTGGGAGGTAGTAATTAGTTCTTATATAGTAACAGCATCCCTGTACTTCTGGGAGGGTAGTAATTAGTTCTTATAGTAGTAACTTATATAGCACCCCATACTTCTGGGAGGTAGTAATTAGTTCTTATATAGTAACAGCATCCTGTACTTCTGGGAGGTAGTAATTAGTTCTTATATAGTAACAGCATCCTGTACTTCTGGGAGGTAGTGATTAGTTCTGATATAGAAACCGCACACCATACTTCTGGGAGGTAGTAATTAGTTCTTATATTGTAACAGCACCCCATACTTCTGGGAGGTAGTAATTAGTTCTTATATAGAAACCGCACACCATACTTCTGGGAGGTAGTAATTAGTTCTTATATAGAAACCGCACACCATACTTCTGGGAGGTAGTAATTAGTTCTTATATAGTAACAGCATCCTGTACTTCTGGGAGGTAGTAATTAGTAGTAATTAGTAGTTAAGTTCTTATATTGTAACAGCATCCTGTACTTCTGGGAGGTAGTAATTAGTTCTTATATAGTAACAGCATCCTGTACTTCTGGGAGGTAGTAATTAGTTCTTATATTGTAACAGCATCCTGTACTTCTGGGAGGTAGTAATTAGTTCTTATATAGTAACAGCATCCTGTACTTCTGGGAGGTAGTAATTAGTTCTTATATTGTAACAGCATCCTGTACTTCTGGGAGGTAGTAATTAGTTCTTATATACTAACAACATTCCCTACTTATTGCCTCAGATTGAATGTTTGCCATAATCATTTTGACTATTGAACATCTAGATATATATTAACTAAAGTTCTGCTGATATTTGAAAATATTGTCTTGTAGAAAAGTGCATTAAGATCTGGAGGGAAAGTCACATAAACCTTACAACATACATGTACTATCCAATATCTGTCATCAGTTTCTGGTAGATGTTCCATTACATACAACTTCTTATGTTATCTTTTACACTTCTAAACTTTGTAGTGATCAGTCTGTCTCGTGGAGTTTTTAAAGTCCTACCTGTATCCACTATAAATAATGTTAACAATACATGATAAATTCTTGCACAGTGAACCATGTTGTTCATTGAAGAACTTTTTCTAAGTGCATTTGGATGAATGTCAAAACCATAAATGAAGGCATCTAACAGGCATGCATTCCCAGATTAATAAGTGGTTTATATGCCAACATTTCACCTTATATTGATCTCAGGGAGGGAGAAACAATACCATACATGGTATATAGATATCATTTAGATATCAAACAGAAAATTGTAGATGTCATGTTGATATACAATGGTAGATATCATAAATATATCAAGCACCTGTTTATAACTATTGATTATGTATCATACAGCAGTTTAAGGTGTTTTATGTTGTACAGCAGTATATAGACATTTAGACATCATGGAGCAGTAAATAAGGGATGTCATTAGAAGGCAGTAACAGGCCAATTTAACCCCCTACTCTCAATAGATAGCGACCTACTTTTGACAAAATTACGCAGACTTCTATACAAAAAACCAGAAATTCTCCTGCCACTCTGACAGTATCACCTGTTACTAAAAACGTTAAAAAGATCCTTGACAGTTGTTAGAGGTTATTTAGATATACACAGCAATTGATATTTGTTGTAGTGATATCACACAGCAGCTTGTAGATGTCATTTAGGTATCACACAGCAGCTTGTAGATGTCATTTAGATATCACACAGCAGCTTGTAGATGTCATTTAGATATCACACAGCAGCTTGTAGATGTCATTTAGGTATCACACAGCAGCTTGTAGATGTCATTTAGGTATCACACAGCAGCTTGTAGATGCAGGCCTTCAACCGGCCCTATATTTCCTATAATTCCTATAATATCCCTATCTTTTTGGGAGTACCCTATAATCCCTATATTTTAGCCCCAAAAAGCCCATTTCCCTATATTATCCCTAAAAAGAGAAAATAATATGTGGGAAATTGAAAAATGACACTTTTTTCTCAAAACAGGCATGTCTCAGTCTACAGATATGTAGGTACGTGTCTTAAATATAATTAAGTCATCCAGTGCTTTTTTTAAATATCTTATTTTCTTATCATTTCATGTGACACACACAACATTCAAGTCTTTATGATGATTGACTTCAACAACAAGATACCAAAACAGCTTCGAAGATCTTATGTGTGCCTTTACAGTTAAAAACCAAGGTTCCCAAGTCTTGGTTAGCTAAGGTCTATCAGAGCTGCCTTGGTGTCCCAGTTGGTGCAGTACAGTCATCAGAAGACTTCAGTTAAGTGTACATGCCTCAAAAATGTAATTTGGTAAGACTTTGTATATTAATCTTAATCAAGGTATGTATATTTTTCAATAGATATTAATTAGATTTAAGGAAAATGACCCTATAATCCCCCTATAATTTGTCAAAACTGCCCTATAAAGCCCTATTTTTCAAGAATTTTAGCCCTATTGAAAGCCCTATTTTCTTACCAAAACCCACTTGAAGGCCTGTAGATGTCATTTAGATATCACACAGCAGCTTGTAGATGTCATTTAGGTATCACACAGCAGCTTGTAGATGTCATTTAGATATCACACAGCAGCTTGTAGATGTCATTTAGGTATCACACAGCAGCTTGTAGATGTCATTTAGGTATCACAGCAGCTTGTAGATGTCATTTAGATATCACACAGCAGCTTGTATATGTCATTTAGGTATCACACAGCAGCTTGTAGATGTCATTTAGGTATCACACAGCAGCTTGTAGATGTCATTTAGATATCACACAGCAGCTTGTAGATGTCATTTAGGTATCACACAGCAGCTTGTAGATGTCATTTAGATATCACACAGCAGCTTGTAGATGTCATTTAGGTATCATACAGAAGTGTGTAGACATTTAGAAATACAGAAGTTTCTAAATGGCATTTAGATATCATACCGCAGCTTGTAGATATCATTCAGAAGTCTTAGATATCATTTAGATATACAGAAGTTTCTGAATGTCATTTAGATATACAGCAGCTTGTAGATGTCATTTAGATATACAGAAGTTTGTAGATGTTTAGAATCACATTAGTTTATAAATGTCATTTAGATATCACATAGTAGCTTGTAGATGTTATTTAGAGATCACAGCAGCTTGTAGATGATATTTAGATATCACATAGCATTTTGTAGATGATATTTAGATATCACATAGCAGCTTGTAGATGTTATTTAGATATAATATAATTATGTATACTTGTATCATTTAGATATCATACAACAGCTTGTAGATGTTATTTAGATATCATACAGCAGCTTGTAGATGTTATTTAGATATCACACAGCAGCTTGTAGATGTTATTTAGATATCACACAGCAGCTTGTAGATGTTATTTAGATATCACATAGTAGCTTGTAGATGTTATTTAGATATCACACAGCAGCTTGTAGATGTTATTTAGATATCACACAGCAGCTTGTAGATGTTATTTAGATATCACATAGCAGCTTGTAGATGTTATTTAGATAGTCAGTTATATGTATTTGTCATTTAGATATCACACAGCAGCTTGTAGATGTTATTTATATATCATATAGCTATATATACTTGTGTCATTTAGATATCACACAGCAGCTTGTAGATGTTATTCAGATATCATATAGCTATATATACTTGTGTCATTTAGATATTACACAGCAGCTTGTAGATGTTATTTAGATATCACACAGCAGCTTGTAGATGTTATTTAGATATCACACAGCAGCTTGTATATGTTATTTAGATAGTCATTTATATGTATTTGTCATTTAGATATCACAGCAATTCATGCGCATTTTAATATCATGAAGCAGTGGTGTTAAAATAATTCCGAAATTTTGGAAGTATGATACACGATATAGCTATGCATTTTAGTTTCAGTCCTCAAGTAAAAAAGCCAATGAAATATTGTGCAGAGTCATTCTTGTATTGTTTTTATCTTCAAATTTTTTTAGTTAAGGTTTAGGACAAATACATTTTACAGTTAATTTTGATCAAACAAAATATTTTCTTACAGAAGGATCCAGACTTTAACACTTAGGCCATCAGTCAATTTTGAGATGTAGTACTATACCTGAGTATTTTAACCCACAGTTTTGGTTGACCAATTTCCACTCTTTGTTTGTATCGTCTTATTCAGATTTAAGTAAGTTTATGTAAACATAAGGATTTAACTTAGTATTTCTATCATAAAAATATTTCGGCCTGTCTTTCATGATCACACACCCAGTACAAATCTCTTTTGTGATGTAATATTGTTCAAGAAACACTTATTCACATTTTTATTTCTCAAAAACTGTATACACTGTGACAAATCTGGGAGAACTGAAAGGATTATAGACCCAAGATCTCAGTGAAATAATTATATCACACACATAATCTGTTGACGTTTTTGTTAAGTGGAAATCTATCTATTTGGATGGTATTAGATGAACTGATAAAAGTGTTATCAGATGGTCCATGTTGTGTCCTGATTGTCCTGTTGGCCCCAGGGAAAACTTGGAAGTGTATCTGCTTCATTAACTTTAGTACAATATTTATGTTTGAAAACATGAGATTACCTGGGCTGCTTATAATGAAACTATTTGTTCGTTTCTTAGTTCCCAGTCAGAAGTGTTTTATTCCTATCTCTTTGCTTATTATATAAGTGATTGTGACTTCACCTTTCCGGGATCAGACTTCACCATATCAAATGGAAAAAGTGATTTTTTAGTGTTTGTGGTGATTAAAAACTAAAGACAGTTTTTACTCGCTTGTTAGATAGTCATGGAATTACTGGCGGATACATGGAGTCAAGCCTATACTATGCTAACAGAGCACCCACCAGGAGTATATATTTCTTAAAGTGGGTTATATAATACTTCTGATCGCCCTGATACTGCATATTTCAGGTAGGTGAATTGCAAGTAATAAGCATTTTGAAATTACATCACTGAGAAATGAATTAATTAATGTTGAATTAGAATCTGAGCTTAAATGAGAACAAAAAATTACTGTTCAAATACACACAACTACTTATTAATGTTTATCTTTTACTATATCTAATGTACCGTGCCAAGTGTTTCACGTTTTTACGACATCACCGACACCAAGAGCAATACGATAGGGTAAATTAAAATTGCTCTTACCTAAAAAACTTCCATCCATAGCTTTTTGAATTTTTGAATACTTTGTAGCATGGCGTTTAGCTTTAAGGACAGCACAGAGACGATTTGGTAGGGTTTTATACTGGCACTGTATATACTCACAGGGAGTAAAATTGGCTGCAGGATCAAGGGGCCAGCCGGGCCCCTAGAAAAAAAATATCTAAGGGCCCAGGTTGAAATCTAGGGGCCCAGCTATTTCTTCAGATGCTTTCATACAGAAAAGTAAAAAAGCCCAAATTTTCTCAGTTTTATTCAAATTTGATTTCTCTTTCTATATCACTTTTATAAAGTTTATAAATGATTTTCTAGAAGTGTTTAAATTGTCATCAATTGGTGTATTTGTTCCAATTCCCAAATAACAATTATAGCCCCAAAATGATACTGCTATCCGAACTCCATCATTACCAACGGAACGTAGCCCTAAACACTTGGGTCTCCACATTTCTTCCAGTTAAAAATTTTCACCTCGCTCTATGAAGGCGTGCATTCGAGGAATTATTTTCCCATAACAAGCGTATTCTTTTTATGCTGATTAATGATGACAAATTGCAACATGGCACAAGATGCTAAGATAGGACATCTGGTGGAATATTCAAACAATAATGTTATATTTCAAGTATTCACCATTTAATTTTGCGATCATTTGGACTATTTGTATCAGCAGTGGTAAAACTGGAGTCTGCTCCTCTGTCTGAACTTTTCTCTAATGTGACCAAAACCTAACCAGGCAACTGTTCAAAATGTGTATCATACATAATTTCTGCAATTGTTATGAAATATAAAGACTGTGCTCCAAGGTGTCTTAAAACCAGAGGACTAAAGTTGACATGATGTTTTACAGCCAATTGTTTTTACAAAATAGTACTTCTACACTAAAAAATACGCATCATAAACTGCATCAACATTCATGTTCTTGAGATCAAAGATTAGGACTAAATTGTTTTTAAGTTGTTTGTCTATCTGTTCATTTGTCATTTGTTTGTTTGTCTGTCAAATGGCTGATTTGTTGATTTGTGTATTTGCCCATTTGTAACTTTTTGGTGTTTTTCCAATAACTTTGACTCTTTTTTCATATTTATACTATATTTGGTATGTTTCTTTATATCAGTGAGTTCCAGGAAATATATGGCTATAGCTAATGTTTGGCAATATTTGCCCAATTATTTTCATTTTCAAATACTCAAAAGGATTTTTGTTAATTTTATTTTTGTTTGTTAAATGTTGTTTTATTTGAATTATATGATGCTTGTTACATTTTCATAATTTAAAATATTATTTGCTGTAACAAATATACTTCTTAATACTCCACTGTGAGGATGTTGTGTGGATGCTTAAGTAAATCTATAAGAATTCACCATATGTGGGTAGTAGTAACATTAACAATTTAAAGAAAAGAAAAATGTTGAATTTTAGTCATGCATACAAGTGACCACTAAATGTAGAAAGGAATAGTTGATTACAATAACATAACAAGTGGTGTGGATACCTGTGTTTATGTAGGACAAAAGTCAACATTAATATGATGCTCACTGGTCGGGTATGGTCACTGCACTGGTCTGTATTTATGTACATTCATGCAGTATATATTCAAGCAGCAGTAATTTGTAGACAGAGTATAAAGTTGCTCCGAGGTATGGGGCACGATTCTGAAGATCCTGGTCAGATATCACATTTGTCCACCATGAGTAAGATGGTAAATATGTTGCTGTAGGACATATCTGGCAATGATTAAGGCCGATATCTTGGGTTGATCTTGTACAGTACATGATCTTGTAGGCTGGAGTACACATAAATTATACTGAAATGAAGGGATATGGACATCAAAATTAACATTATACTCAGTTGCTTATTTATATCTCATTCTTTTTATACTTCTTCCTGCATAAATACAATACATATTTTTAAAATACCTTTCAGCATGTGGTATTTATCCATCCACGGAAAACAATGAAAATATGAATTATGAAAGCTTTTTTTTCAACATTTATGAGGTTATAACATCAGTGGGTTTCAGGACATATTTATCATTAATAGCTAACAAAATTCCTGAAGTATGTCGAGAAACCCAATGTTATGACCTCATAAATGTTGAAAAAAAATCCTTATATACATGTACAAGAAAGAAACACCATGTGTAGATATAGAGAAAACATGCATACAGTAACACATATGAATTTATCTGATATTAAGAATTTCTCTAGGCCCCATCTTTTGAATGTAGGTATTATTGATAAGCAATGTCCCTCTGTTCATCAGCTGTAACTCATTTTTCTACCTACAGTTTCTACATGCTTCATGATAATATTCGCATACTTGGTAATGAGCTTATGATAAGGTCATTGTTTACCTATGCAGCCTCATGGTACAAATATTCCGAACGGAAAGTCAGTATGTCAATGATCTTTGCTCAAGGTCATACCACTAATGTCCTCCATTTAGTTACTGTGGGTATGGATGGAATTAAGTTGTCCAGACCATATTCTTATTTTATCTGTACCTTTAAAATTTTGGCACATATGTTTCTTATGGCAAGTTTATATGTCATGATCTTGACTCAGGGTCATACATTTGATATAAGTTCATTTGGACTAAAATGGAATTGTTTTTAGAGTCATATTTTTCTAATAGAATCTATTCTATTTGTGCAACTTCATTCTTGACACAAATTTCTGTTAAGGGAAGGCAATATGTCATAACCTTGACTACGGTTCCTATAATCTATGTCAAGGTCACCTTGGACTTAGATGACATTTTCATGTCTGAGTCATGATTTTCTGATACTTTATTTGTGGCATGACATTGACTTCTCTGATGTCATGTGATGGACTTTAATAAATAGTTCTTGGTGTGGTACTAAGATTTTGTGATAACCTTATTCTTATAAGTCATGTGACAAGTGATAAAGGTAAATATCGGAATGTGCAGATTTATTCTGGCTGTTACTAGGAAGTACTCATACTTGACAAATGATATATACATTGTACTTAAAGCCAATCTGCATGTGCTTTGCATGGCTATTTAATCTATTAAATTCACTTATGACTTCTACTTGAAACTAAACATCACTTCGTTTTACGGATTATATTTTTCATATATTACAAAATTATTTTGTTTGCATTTCTTTTCAGTGGAGATTCTTTTTCAAGGGAGTTTTATCAGACATAAAATAAATAGAAAATAAGTTGACACAGTTATGATCAATAAAGTAAATAATGTGAGGATATTTTGTTTACACACGCACGTGCAATATTGGATGTACATAGATCTAGGATTTTATATGATTTGTTTAAATGTATGCATGTGCAATATTGGATGTACATAGATCACTTCCTTAACACATGCATGTGCAAACATTTAATGAATGCAGTGTTGACAAGTTATATGTCTATAAACGGAATTCAGGATGATAAAATGAAATAGAACTTCAGTCTAGATCAAATACTGCTGAGAGTGATGCTAGATATGGCCAACTACAGCATTACCAAAACACAACATCTTACTAGATATGATGTAACAATTATGATAAACAGAGATGACATATAAATATGATGGTCATTATACAGTTTATCACAATATGCCCGTACAAAGTGATTTGTCCTATTTACATCCAGATATGCCCTAGCTTCCTGACTTTGGAAGATTTCAATACACTAAAGAAATGCAGTTTTAGCAAGAAATAATAATTGGGTAAAATTGTAATTGTTTTGAATGACTCAATTGTATGCCTGAGTTAAGAAGTGTGTTAACCTAAATAAAAAGCAGTTGATCTTGTAAAGTGCACACCATACTAAGTATATAAAGTACAGATATGTGGTGTTGAATTTTCAATTATTAACTTTTATTAATTTGATAATTTTCAGATCAAATCCGAGTAGGATTAAACAGAAACAATGGCCGGAAATGACACTGGAGAGATGGATAGAGGGGTGGAGGACATGATCAATTTCAGGTAATTGAATTGATGTTTCATTGCCGTTTTACATTTTATTTTTAGTGGTAAATAAGACTGTCAACTGTTAAAACAAATATCTGCATTTTAAGTGTGTTTGTAATTTAGTACCATTTGATCTTTTCTTTGGGTTTCAGTATTCAATTTGGTTCTTGTGATTTGGTATATAGAAAGATTGTAACTCCATTTTTGTTTTCATTTCTTTTTGGTTTCACTATTGAGTTTGGTCGTGTGATTTGTTATCTACCAGTACATATGTACATGTATGTTGACAATAACTTGTCAGTAACGGTCTATCAGCCTATGGTGAGTTGTGCTATTGCCATCACTTTCCATTGAGATTCCATTAGAAATTTTTAAAAATCTCTTAAACAACAGAATAACTTGTATCCAAACATTACATGTATGATTAATGGGATGTGTAGTTTCAAATTTGTGATTTTCATGCTCCCAGATCACCTCACCTGGCTCCTATTAAACTAATTACAACATGGACATAATCTCTAGGTTTAGTGAGTGAAATTGGCTCAGGTGAGCCTCTTGTTATTCTTTTTAAATGTAATAATTTGCCCTGTATGTTGGGCTATATCAAACAGCAGCATCCTCTGTAGATAAGGTGAAGTGATGATTGACCTCTTTAGATAGGACAAGTTCAAGATTGACCTGTAAATAACAGATATATTTACATAACAACTGTAATTTCCTTCATTACATTTATACAGAACATCCATTTTGTTGTGTCAATAAAACCAGTTAGTCATCACGTGATCTAAGTGTTAACCGCTAGCTGATGTAGGAATACCTGAATATCTAAGAAACCCTTTCCATGACCATGTTACGGCAGCTGAGAATAAGTATTCAAAATTGTCCATATCACTAGTTTCTTTCAAAATGATTTAAAAAAAAGAAATTAAGCCTTAATTTCATTAGTATTTGCGATCAGAAAAGAGAACTACTTCTCATGTCAAAACAGCTGTTGAGCCATTACGTCATATGAACCCCCCCCCCCCGCAAAGTCAGTGTTAGTATCCAGTGGACAACAGTTTCACTGAAAAATGGTAATGTGCATAAATATAAGGATTGTTTTTCAATTTTTGAATATCATCGGGGAATAAAAGCAATTGCTCATGGAAAAAAATCATTATGCAGCACTTTGTGCTGCACAGAATTTTTTCCATGAGCAATTGCTTTTATACCCCGATGATGTTCAAAAAATGAAAAATAATCCTTAAGTAAAAGGTCAAATAGGATACACATCAATTATCCTACATGAAGTATAGTCTATCAAACACTTGGCTTCAGAATGTCATATCAAGATTCCTTTTTTACCAAGTAAACATGATACCTAGAAAATATTTCAGATTTCTGTTTACCTGGCTCCAATCAAATCTACCTGATTAATATTTGTGTAGGGATGTAAAATATGTAGAAATTTACTGGTATCCATGAAGTACTGTCTAACAACTACTAACCAGTATACTTACCTGTGTTGTGTGTATGGGATCACATATCATAACAGCTTGGTTGTAAAGCACTCATATTGGCATGTCAAAGATTCTAGGTTAGAACCAATCACAGGTAGACATAGGGCTTCTAAGGATGTAGTGTAACCTGTCTTCATATTACTGACATGTAAGACTACATTTTTAAAATCACTCAGTTTAATGTTTTGTTAAATAAAACCTCTTATGGGAAACCACCTGTCCTGTCTTCATTGGCAACATTTAAGTGGTAGATGTGGATGGTATTCCTAGACAGACCCCACTGTATTTTATTTGACCTTAACAGAGGTCCTGTGTACTGACAAAGCTTCAAGCATGACATTTTAACAAGTTTTAATAAAAAACAAATTTGCTATCCAAGGTTGGTCTGTCACACACATAAACATTTTCAACTTTAGCACACTAACCAATTGCAATGTGTCAAATCTTTCCAAATTTGCAATATAGCAACTCTGGGATCTACAGATACATGTATGATATGTCAGGTTTAAGATGACCGGTGTGGTCATTTTGGCTTCTTTCTTGTTCATTCAGAAAGATAAAATAATGACATTAAATGGTTTACCAAAATCCGAGATTATTTCAAATATATTACAAATAGATGAAACTTGATTTTACTGAAAAGATTAGAAATCTTATTATTTTTTTTTTTAAGAAAACAAAGGATCTACATAAATATTGTCTCATTTCTTTCAAATTAGTTTCTTTTTCTGAACATTAGACATATAATAACCCCCTACACATAATTACCTTTAGTTTTTCCTTTACATGGGTATCAAAGATAGTAAATTTGTATATATGAAGACTTGCAGAAAAGCACATATTCTATATGGGCATGGTTAACCAGATTTACATACATTTGTGTAAATATATTATAAAAAGAGGCTCAGAAAGTCAACAAAATTTCTTTCGCAGTGATTGGATATAAGATTTTTTTTTCTTTATTTACGTAGATTGAACTTTTAACTCTTAAGTCATTTGGATTTAATACATTGAAGAAATGCATCTTTGCATATCATTTAATCTATGACCAGTCTCTCTTTCTTTTTTAAATGTCAAAGAGAACATCAAGAAATTCTCTACAGGACATTGTTTATTCACATTCCTACTTATTAGTTTGTGGATTGTAAATAGATATGAATATAGTAATCAAATGGCATAGACCCCATTGTGGCTTTTATGTTAACAAGGAGATAAAAATCCGGATTTCTATAAAAGATCAAAAGGATATTGGACAGAAAAACATCAAGTTTAAGCACCATGCTTTATGTATAGTCCACATGCCCATATCCGAGGTGTTAGATCTATTGATCATAAGCCAAAATAACAAACGATAGAAAATACCTGTTTTGATAGATAGAGACAATAATCCCGAGTCTTGCTGATAACCCTTCAAAAAGAGACATGTTGTAAATTCCCATTTATATTTTCTGAATAAACTTCATGAATTATTGAACAGCTTAAAAACCAGTGGGAAACTATCTTGTTAAAAAGTACATAAATAGTCTGATTTTTATAGGAGTACATCAATAAAATGGACACATGTAGATAAAGAGGCCAAGAGTTTTGGTCAACGGAAGTGATAATGTTTTTTTACCTGTCATCTATTGATTAAAGATAGTATATATATCATTTGTATCAATATGTGTATTTTATTCAGACATTTTATCAGTAATTAGAGAAATGGTATATCATACAGCAGATTTATTTTGTGGTACTGTATGTACCCATTCTGTATTGTCTGGAAAGTACACTTGTGAGGTTCTAAACAGAGATTTCACACACATTTATGTACTTTACTTATGTACAGGTACTTAAGTCATCTTAATCATATATAGTTGAACGGCCGTCGAGATACTTGAATATTGAAGTTAAATTTGTATAAATGTATGCCTATAAATTCTTGAGCATTTGCTCTGTAAAAAAGCACAGATCATTCTTGTTGGTTTTTATTTAACATTCTATTAAGTCTTTTTGTAAATTTAGCAATCATAATTTATGGGTATGCATATTCAATAAGGAGCATGCAGTTTTGATGTAGCTTTGTTTTATAATGACCATGAAACTTGTACAAGAATTCCAAATACTTGAAACAGACTTAATCATCACAAAAAACTACATAAATGTCAAATATTTATGGTGTATTAGATACAAAAAGAAGTACATGCCAAGTCGACACAGCTTCAGGGTTTTATGTCTTTTGAACAATCTATTTCCAAGTATTGTAGTTCTCTATTACCAACCAATATGATATACATTAAATATTTATTGGGGGGTGCTGACACACCTTGATAATTACTGATTACAATCCAAGTATGAAATTTCAGGGATCTATCGCTCTAGATGCATGTTCCTTGAATTCATCCTAGTAACAGTATATTTGACATTTCCTTAGCAATCAGGTGTACATGTACCTGTACAGGTAATCAGTCAATAAAAATGTCAGAAGAACTCAAGGGTATAAGATAAAAACTGAGGATATATATATATATATATATATATATATATATATATATATATATATATATATATATATATATACACACACACACACACACATATATCACAGTGCAATTCTGAAAACCAATCCTTCTAAAAAAAACAATCATTACTTATAGTAAAATCCATATAACCTAGTGGGATGGAGTCTTGTGAACCCTTTCTTGACCTGGACATATTTAAATTTTAGGTAGTAAAGCATAACAATAAAACTGCATTGACTAAAGTAATCATTCCTACTTGTCACCATACATAAGAGTGTATCCAGTGAGGATAAAAACGTTTATCCTGTGCAGCTTCTCATCACCGAAAAGAAATATCTGTATGAAATCTTATTCTGGATTGGTTAATAAAACTTAAAGTTGTCATATGTTTTTAAACATTCCCAATTTATTTTCCCTCTTTGGCAGACATATTTGTTAATGTTATCAGTAGAAATTGACTTGCAATTCTGCTGTTAAAGATGATGCTGTTAAATGACCTTCATATCACACCTGTACTCCTAAAGGAAACAATGGACAAATGACATTAGTCAACACATACTCTGTACTTATAGCTTAAACATTCTGAACTAATTCTATGTCTACGACTTCAATAATGATACATTAGAAGTAAATTTCATAATAAGTTTTCTCTTTAGTATTTTAGTATCCTTAAAATAAATTTGTTTTGAACATAAATATGAATAAAATCTTACAGGTAATCTGAATCCTTTAGATATATTTTTACATTCTGTCACACATTCTGGAGTACTGGGTAAAAAAGCAATGGAGTCACTAAACTCTCGGCCCTAGACAGGGTAGCCTCATAACTGGAGTACCGGTAATGGGCAAGGTACAAGAACAATTGAGTTACTGAACTCTTAGCCCTAGACATAGTAGCCTCATAATTTGAACAAAGATGACATCAGTAAACATTACTGTAAAACATTCCATCAAACTATTCATTGAAGATGTAAGTGGTCCTGTAAAATAATATAAACTTTTCAATATTTTTATCATCTCAGATATTTTTTTCCTATATTAAATTTGACACATAGTATCTTTAGGATAATAGGCCTACTGAGAAAATTGTACATTTCTGACTCTTTGGCCAAGAATATTGTAGATAGTGGGAGACTGACAAAACTGTAAGTTGGACTTTTTGCTTCACATGGAGTATAGTACATTTTCTGACTCAAATTATTACATATGATTATTTTAAAATCAAATGACATTTTTGCAATCTAATGATGACACTACATATTGCTTGTTTTTTTTGTTTACTGTACATATGCACAAACATACAGGTGTAAACAATGTCAAAGTGTTACCTCAAGTTTCCTAATTCTATGTATCTGCATGTGACTATCAGATGTACATGTAATTGTTAATATACCTGTAGCTATCAGATTTACCTACAACCATCAGAGTTACCATCACATGCACCTGTAGCCATTAGAGTTATCTGTATTTCCTAAATGTACCTGTAGCCATCAAATTTACCTATGATAGCCATCAGATTTATCATCACATGTACCTGTAGCCATTAGATTTACCTGTAGTTGTAAATGTACCCCATGCCATCAGATCTATTTGTAGCCATGAAATTTACCTAAACCTATCACATTTATCCTCAGATATATCTATAGCCATTAGATTTCTGTAGCCATCAGATTTTACATCATGTATGTCTATAGCCATTAGATTTAGATATCTGTAGCCATCAGTTGTCTCTAGCCATTAGATTTAGATATTTGTAGCCATCAAATTTACCATCAGATATATCTATAGCCATCAGATTTACCATCAGACAAGTTTGTAGCCATAAGATTTACCTTGAGCCATAAAATGTACCTGTAGTTAAATGTACCCGTTATCCATCATATTTACCTGTATTTGTTAAATGTACCTATAGCCCTTAAATGTACCTGCCATCAGATGTATCTGTACATTATACCTATAGCTGTCAAATATGTAGATGCACCTTGTCTTGTCTAAATGTTTTGATAATTAGTCAGTGTTTTTTTTTTATATTGAAACAGCTGAGTGCAATAAGTTAACATTGATCATGGGTCTGCATGCTCATGTATTTTATTACACTGTTTTAAAATCATCCTTTTTGATAATTTATGTTTCCCCTTCCTTTACAAGGATAATTTTCAGTCAGGAAACAGGACATATGGATGTGTTACACAGTACAATGTACCATACATCCAAGATTGTCACAGGCATTTTCCTTAATTATTGTCAAAATTTGTGTTTCTTAATTAATGGATACTTTAATTTTGTTTCTCTTTATTGTTTTAATGAAAAGATTATAAAGTTTTACAATTAGAGGTCTCTCTTTTTACATCAGTGATGGTTTGTGGGTGGCCCAAGTTTCAAGTGTACTTTTCTGATTACATATCTTTTGTTGCATTGTATTGAGGCTCTTGGTTTCATTCATTCACAAAGAACAGAAAATATATATGTTTTCATAAGCCTGGAAAAAAACTTGAATTTTTAATTATAACTAGAAAACTTAGGATATTTGTTGTAATGTTCTTATTACATGTATAACCTGGTTGTGTTGCTATTTTATATGTTTATCAGTATTTTGTTGTGATGCTTCATTCAAGGTTCAAGTCTAATTTTCAATATTTTTCAGTTATAGTGGCCCACGTTATACTTACTTTGGAGTTTTAACACTTATTGGCAAACACATATGGTGTCAATATAAATGCCCAGAGTGTTACAAATGTATACATACATGTATAGCTTGGACTAGATATGTCCTATACTTAGCTACTTGTTAATGTAAAGGCTAAATCCATTACAGACCATACATGATAAAGATTTATCACACCAAGGTGACAAATACAGAAGTATTGTTACTAAGTAAATGTTTATCTTTATATTGCTGTCTGGATATATAAACCTGACAGATAATAACAGTTTTGATGGGTGTCATTCTAATGTAAAACACCTAGAGCCTCAGTGTCAGTTTAAGATGTCAGTGTTGATGGGTATTACTCTAATGTTACACACCCTCTAGAGCCTCAGTGTCAGTTTAAGATGTCAGTGTTGATGGGTATTACTCTAATGTTACACATCCTCTAGAGCCTCAGTGTCAGTTTAAGATGTCAGTGTTGAAGGGAAGCACTCTAATGGTATGCACCCTCTAGAGGCTCAGTGTCAGTTTAAGATGTCAGTGTTGATGGGTATTACTCTAATGTTACACACCCTCTAGAGCCTCAGTGTCAGTTTAAGATGTCAATGTTGATGGGTATTACTCTAATGTTACACACCCTCTAGAGCCCCAGTGTCAGTTTAAGATTTCAGTGTTGATGGGTATTACTCTAATGTTACACACCCTTTAGAGCCTCAGTGTCAGTTTAAGATGTCAGTGTTGATGGGTATTACTCTAATGTTACACACCCTCTAGAGCCTCAGTGTCAGTTTAAGATGTCAGTGTTGATGGGTATTACTCTAATGTTACACAACCTCTAGAGGCTCAGTGTCAGTTTAAGATGTCAGTGTTGAAGGGAAGCACTCTAATGGTATGCACCCTCTAGAGGCTCAGTGTCAGTTTAAGATGTCAGTGTTGATGGGTATTACTCTAATGTTACACACCCTCTAGAGCCCCAGTGTCAGTTTAAGATGTCAGTGTTGATGGGTATTACTCTAATGTTACACACCCTATAGAGCCTCAGTGTCAGTTTAAGATGTCAGTGTTGATGGGTATTACTCTAATGTTACACACCCTCTAGAGCCTCAGTGTCAGTTTAAGATGTCAGTGTTGATGGGTATTACTCTAATGTTACACAACCTCTAGAGGCTCGGTGTCAGTTTAAGATGTCAGTGTTGAAGGGAAGCACTCTAATGGTATGCACCCTCTAGAGGCTCAGTGTCAGTTTAAGATGTCAGTGTTGATGGGTATTACTCTAATGTTACACACCCTCTAGAGCCCCAGTGTCAGTTTAAGATGTCAGTGTTGATGGGTATTACTCTAATGTTACACACCCTCTAGAGCCCCAGTGTCAGTTTAAGATGTCAGTGTTGATGGGTATTACTATAATGTTACACACCCTCTAGAGCCTCAGTGTCAGTTTAAAATGTCAGTGTTGATGGGTATTACTCTAATGTTACACACCCTCTAGAGCCTCATTGTCAGTTTAAGATGTCAGTGTTGATGGGTATTACTCTAATGTTACACACCCTCTAGAGCCTCAGTGTCAGTTTAAGATGTCAGTGTTGAAGGGAAGCACTCTAATGGTATGCACGCTCTAGAGCCCCAGTGTCAGTTTAAGATGTCAGTGTTGATGGGTATCACTCTAATGTTACACACCCTCTAGAGCCTCAGTGTCAGTTTAAGATGTCAGTGTTGAAGGGAAGTACTCTAATGGTATGCATCCTCTAGAGCCTCAGTGTCAGTTTAAGATGTCAGTGTTGATGGGTATCACTCTAATGTTACACACCCTCTAGAGCCTCAGTGTCAGTTTAAGATGTCAGTGTTGATGGGTATTACTCTAATGTTACACACCCTCTAGAGCCTCAGTGTCAGTTTAAGATGTCAGTGTTGATGGGTATCACTCTAATGTTACACACCCTCTAGAGCCTTAGTGTCAGACTAGGATGTCGGTGTTGATGGGTATCACTAATGTAATATATCTTCAGAAGCCTCAGTGTCAGTTTAAGATGTCAGTGGTTATGGGTATCACTCTAATGGTATGCACCCTCTAGAGGCTCAGTGTCAGGTTAAGATGTCAGTGTTGATGGAAAGCACTCTAATATTATATACCCTTTAGAGCCTCATTGTCAGGTAAAGATGTCATTACTTGTTGCAGGGATTTTCCACCCAACCATAGAGAGACAAAATAAGGCCCCTGATCCTGATTTGCAGTCAAAATTTACCAATCAAAATCATTGACAATGAATTTGAAGAAACTTTTGTATTTTCAAACAGTTTGGTGTATTGAGACATTCCAATTTCAGTAAATGTTGCTAAAGTTTCCAATTAAAAAGGCCTGTGTCCGTTCTGAAAAGGATGTGGAAAATCTGTTTTTACTACTGCAGTATCTATAGAGACATAAATAACAAAAATTCGCTACTATCAAAAAATAGTAAGATATAATTCTGACTATTGATGATAACCAGATCTAGTAAATATGATAACAACAAGAATGCATTTTTAGTTTTATTGTTGTTAACATTATTTTAATATCAAGATCGTCATCTATGTCTTTGTAGCACCGGGGTTAATATCATCAACACGTGGGTCCGCTAAAAGGACTCATTCCCAATGCAAAATCAGAAAAATTTTCCCCAGTTTTGAGCAAATATTTTCCGATTATGGACAGACACCACCAAATATTTTCCCATAGGCCTCAATGCTAATTTACAAAACTTCAGGTCACTGTCACTCCCATGTTTATTATATCTGGGTCAAATAAGTACCCTGTGGTGAAAGATCAATATTTTTTATAACAAAATTTGCAATCAAAAGTATAGGTTGCCATTGCATTTTTACTTCAAATTTTCACTTGTTTACAACTCGTAGTATTCCACACCAAAGGAAAATATCTATTCTCATATGACCCCTCCCTTTCAATTTTCAACCGTCAACCTTATAATTTCCAAAGTACTACCAATAATCATGTATCTTTTTTATCACCTTTATTTCACTTATTAATGGCAAAACTAATTTTTTTCATTTAATGACCAATCAGATCACTGGGCTCATTTTACCTTCCGCACAACTTTGGGTGTCCAAAATGTCTGCGCCCATGTTGTAAACAAAGCTGGTGTTTTTCCTATATGTTCACCATGTACCTAACTTTTGATACATAGACAATAAGTCTGCTGTTCAGATGAATTCCATGTTGTCAGTTTTATAAAAAGATAAATGAATCACAAGTTTTGTATCTTTGTTCTAATTTTATCATTAAAATTACTATAATTAATACTATTTTTTTTTTTCAAATTTAGCCCATTGCAACATAAAATTCCCAATTGAAATTGTACTGGACTCTTTTCCAAAAAGGGTTTATTAGCCCCTCTAGCAATATATATTTAAAAAACAGTTTTTCCCACATTTATAGGTGGAATTCAGAGTCGTTTTAAGACTGTTTATCTTATCAAAATAAAACTTAATTTTTCACAAAATTTCACAGTTTTGCCTAAAATGCATAACTATTATATCTTAAAGAATTGAAAATTTTCCCAAGGTGCACTTGTGAAAAAAGAAAATCACTAGCTGTGTCACATTTTATCAAGTTCTACCAACAACTGACTGTTCAAGTGTTTATATTTTTGTATCAAGTTTTCATCATATATATTACAAGTTGAACTTCAATGTCGGGACGATACCAAATTGAAATATGTATTTTTCTTTTACTGTATAAAGACTGTATCAAGTTTTCATCATATATATTACAGGTTGAACTTCGATGTCAGGACGATACCAAATTGAAATATGTATTTTTCTTTTACTGTATAAAGACTGTATCAAGTTTTCATCATATATATTACAGGTTGAACTTCAATGTCAGGACGATACCAAATTGAAATATGTATTTTTTCTTTACAGTACTCTGGATGAGAATGTTATCCTCCGTAACCTCCGCATACGCTATGAAAGGGAACACATATATGTAAGTTAAATTTTCTCTACTGTATGTTTCAAGCCTATTTTGCTCTCTAGTATATTTCACAACTAATTGTATCTCTGTGTCTGTCATTATGCAATTAGCCCTGTAGGGATCCATACTAGTAACATGTTTAAAAATCCAAATACTGTACAATCAGAAAATTTCGTTGTGCTTTTAAATTCACTGATTTTTTTATCAATGAAATTTAAATCATAATGAAATTTTCCATAAATCACACCAAGTAATATTGATATATTCTTTTATAAACATTTTTTTTTATATCGGTGTACTTAAATGTAAACAAATTTTGTTTTATTTTTTAACCCTGCAAAACTTTTCTAATTCTACAGTACCGTGTAAGTGGATCTTTTAGTGTATTGCCTTAAAAATATGGTACCGTATATAATTTTAACGAGAAGTAATTTTAGTTTTATGTTTACAAAAGATAACTCATACCTAATGAATTGTTAGTGCTATTCAATTTTAGTGATCCTCGGTAATAACCTCGGTAATAATGCCAAAATTGAGTCATTGCTAAAATTTCAGCTTATATGGTATTTGTCAAAAAATTTGTAAGACCAAAACATGAAAAATAAAACTTTTACCTCTATTTCCTAACTTTTGCATATATTTCGTCAAACATTTTAAGAAACTAACATATTATCACTTTTTATTGTCATTTACTTTTTAATGTTTTGGGTAATATTTGAGTGGGGTGCAAAATTTAATCTATGCTATCTTAAATTCCTGCCCCTTCTTCATTTTACCTCACTCCAAACTTGACAATTTAGTGTCCTGGTGTTTTTCTCTATCAGTGAAATCAAAAGGGGTGGGATCCAGGGGTTAGATTATGATGAAGGAAATGTATTGATTCAACAATATTCAAACATTGCTTGTTCTAATCTCAAATTGCTAGTTTAGGGTAACTGACGACTAAATTTTGGATGTCAAATTAGCTATATTTACATGTATTAGCTGTGCCTACAAGTTTCAGGGGCAAGCTAGAGTCCTGCCTGTGTGTGTCTGATACCTGCCCTATGGTTTACTTATTGTGAAAGCCTATCTAACCTACATTATGAGAGTCGTACAAAATGTATAAGATGGGGGCCTCCGTGGCTGAGTGGTTAGAGCATGATGTCTCTCACTTCCTGTCAGGGCAGGTTTGAGCTCAACTGGAACCTTAGCTGATTTTTGTGAGAAAGTTTGCCAGTTTACTTGTGGTAGGTTGGTGGTCTCTTCCCAGGTACCTTGTATCTGGTTTTTCTCCTCCACCATTAAAACTGGCCACCACCATATAACTAGAAAATTGTTGAGTGTTGCTTAAGCACCATTCAAAATTAGATTAAAAAATAGTATAAGGTAAGTTATGTCACTAAGTGACACCTATATCTGTCTGATAGGTACCGTAATCGGCCGTGTATAATCCGCATTTACGTATTATCCGCACCCCCCATTTAAGCATCAGATCTTGGAGAAAAAAGGACTTCGTGCATATAATCCACGTTGACTTTTTTCCACGGCCGTATGGCCGAAAATCGTCGGCGAGATTGATTATTATTGTGTATAAGTGCAGTATGACGATCGGAAATATTTTCAAAATTCGCAGATCGGTATTTGGAAGAAATAGATAAATATTTATTATAGATATATATATATTCGAGATATTAGATAAGGGATATGATAAGCAAATTATTGATTTGAAATAAATAACAAAAGAAATATCAAAACATCAGTCGAAGTCTTTGTAAAATTACATTCCGTTAATTACAGCGCAATCATTTGCTTTTGCTGACGTGGTAGCCTATATATTTAATTAATAGTATGTATTAGAACAACATTTGAAATAGATATTATATTTGCGGAAATTGGCGACATAAAAGTTTGTAACAATTTTAATTAGCGGAGAGCACTTGTACACAAGCGATCTATATTGTCTGTTACACGCATCATTGATTATGAATGGAGACATATACTACAAACATTAATTACCTTGGTGTGGCATTGTGTTATTTTACACCTTTTATCATATTTTCAATTTAAAATTAACTCATCGTACTTCCCTATATAATTGGCATGTTCCATAACTTAGTACTACACTGTAGATGTACTGTAGTAAGAGAGTTACTGGTATATACCTTTTGTACGAAATGTGTAAAATAACATTCCTCCACAGAACAAAACACCCAGAAAACATTGTTTTATTTATTAATGTATAGTCATCGTCTCAAAACAAACAACGCAAAACTACATAATATGATATAAATGGGAAAATACGAAACTACAAGATACTACATATTTGCTCTTCCATTTAGCCCCCTCATTTACAGTTACAACCTGGCTGTTTGCTTCGTCGTTCACCATCGTGAAATAATTATTAGAATTCTTGTTGAGATTGTTCTATTTTTCAATAATAACAAAACTTCATGATGAAGATAAGCAACAGGTACTGTACTATTCTGTTTCCTCGCCAAACATCGCAACTAGGCTAGCCTTGCACAGGCACTTGCGTTATGCAATCCACCGATCACAACACACCTCAATCAAGGGATTGCATTACACAAGTGCCTGTGTAGTTTAGCCTATTTGTAAACTGAAACACACAAAAAATAAAAGACAACAAGATTCATTTATTGATTTATTCACCGTCACTGTAGACATAAATGATGATATACATTGACTCGTACATCGTTATTACGAAAAAACTTTGTCAGGCTTACCACCCACATCGAATCTCATGCAGTAGTTCCTGCGGAAAAAATGTCCTAAGATTCTGTAGTACTGTATTATCCGCACCCCCCTGCCTGAGACAAATTTTAGAGTGAAAAGAGTGCGGATTATACACGGCCGAATACGGTATCTATATTAATTATGATAATAGCCCATTAGTTTGATAAAAAATACACATTTACTGAAAATTGAAAGAGTTTGTATGAAACCATTAATATAAGTGTTCAAATTCATTATACTACTTATAGTTCAGATCTAAGGAATTTATATCTGTATTGCTGTATTTATGTATAATTATGTGTAAATTAGTCTTAAGTGAACCATTAGGATTTCACAAAATGTTAATGTATATCTGTACTGTCAAGTATAGAACCAGTCTGTCACTAAACAGACTTTAAAGTGTCAATACATATTTTATTTGACATCAATCAGAATTTTGTTGACATCAGATTTGAGAATAATTGTACTCTCGAACAATCTTTAGCAGTGTTAAAAATCGGATATGACATAATAATGCTTACTGTAATAATGATGGATTAATTTTATACACTAATCGGCTGTTTTCAGTCTGAATAGAGATGACAAGAATGTCAGTACCACATCACAAAAAATGCTTTGTATTCGGTAGACATGACCTTGTATCAATATTATTAACATTACCAATTGGCAAAGTTATAGTTTTACAACAGACACCAAAACAAAATAAATCATTTCCACTGACATTTACATAATAGAATTGTGCATTTTTGGAAATAATTATTTTAGCATTTCAATTCAAAGAAAGTATATATTGTAAATTTAATCAATTTTTCATTTGGTGGTTAAATGTTTTTTTAGTTTGAGAAATTTACAAAATAATTAGACACTACCCAATCTATTGTCAGTGTATTTACATGTAAGATGAGTTGAAGGTAAAGGATTCAATGCTAAAAGGGCATAGGTTTGGTTTGGGCATGTAAAATGCATGTCACTGCCACCTAGACCTGTTACCCTATGTAAAATGCATGTCACTGCCAACTAGACGTGTTAACCTATGTAAAATGCATGTCACTGCCAACTAAACTTGTTAACCTATTTAAATTCATTGTTGCTGCCCCCCAAATATGTGAACCCATGTAGAATACATGCCACTAACAACTAGACCTGTTAACCTACCTGTTTGTAAAATCCATGGCACTGCCATCTAGATCTGTTAACCTATGTAAAATGAATATTACTGCCAACTAGACCTGTTAACGTATTAAAATCTATGCCACTGCCACCTAGACCTGTTACCCTATGTAAAATGCATGTCACTGCCAACTGGACGTGTAAACCTATGTAAAATGCATGTCACTGCCAACTAAACTTGTTATCCTATTTAAATTCATTGTTGCTGCCCCCAAAATATGTGAACCCATGTAGAATACATGCCACTAACAACTAGACCTGTTAACCTACCTGTTTGTAAAATCCATGGCACTGCCATCTAGACCTGTTAACCTATGTAAAATGCATGTAACTGTCTACTTGACCTGTTAACCTATGTAAAATGCTGGTCACTGCCAAGTAGACTTGTGAACCTATGTAAAATGCTGGTCACTGTCAAGTAGACTTGTGAACCTATGTAAAATGCTGGTCACTGCCAAGTAGACTTGTGAACCTATGTAAAATGCTGGTCACTGTCAAGTAGACTTGTGAACCTATGTAAAATGCTGGTCACTGCCAAGTAGACTTGTGAACCTATGTAAAATGCTGGTCACTGCCAAGTAGACTTGTGAACCTATGTAAAATGCTGGTCACTGCCAAGTAAACTTGTGAACCTATGTAGAATCCATGTTGCTGCCTACCTACTAGACCTGTTAACCTATGTAAAATCCATGTCACAGCCTACTTGATCTGTTAACCTATGTAAAATTCATATTACTGCCTACTTGACCTGTTAACCTATGTCAAATCCATGTCACTGCCACCTAGACCTGTTAACCTATGTAAAATCCATGTCACAGCCTACTTGATCTGTTAACCTATGTAAAATTCATATCACTGCCTACTTGACCTGTTAACCTATGTCAAATCCATGTCACTGCCACCTAGACCTGTTAACCTATGTAAAATTCATATCACTGCCTACTTGACCTGTTAACCTATGTAAAATCCATGTCACAGCCTACTTGACCTGTTAACCTATGTAAAATCCATGTCACAGCCTACTTGACCTGTTAACCTATGTAAAATCCATGTCACAGCCTACTTGACCTGTTAACCTATGTAAAATCCATGTCACAGCCTACCTAACCTATTAACCTAAGTAAAATCCATGTCACTGCCTACTTGATCTGTTTACCTGTGTGAAGTTCAAATGCATGCCACTGCCTATAAGGCCTGGACAATGTTTCACAAAAAGTTATAAATCTGTCAGCATTATATGTGGTCCTATGGTAAAGTCACTGGTCACTGATATCCAGTGTTTATGGTGTTTTTCATATATATTTTGACTTAGATCAAGTGTTGAAGTCAATTCATCACAAAGTTCTATACAAAACAGGTGCTTGTTCAGAGATATTTACTATCAAGCAAATTTGACAGGTGTTCATTTGTCAATTGAATGCTTCAAATCAAAATTATTTTAATAAAAATTGTATATTTGTTATAAGAGATAGACACAGACAGCTTGTATATTGTAAATAGTGTATTACAACTACCTGTGCTTTGAATCAAATAAGACTTTTATCAAATATTTTCAACTCCAGGGAAAAGTAATGAAAACTTGGAGTGGATTATGTCAGTTTTCTTTTTAGCCAAGTTACTTAAAAATGATAATCTTTTTGCTTTGGAAACTTGTATGGAACTGTCTGTAGTCTTTATTAATCTTAAGTGTTTGGTAAACTTTCAGATTTTAGACAAAAATGATACTGAATGGGGTAGAGATATGAAGGAGCTACTTGTAGTTCACTTGTAGTCTGGTTGTTTGTTTTAAAGAATTAGATAAAAGAAAATACATATGTGTCTATTAAAGTCTGACCAACATACAACCACAGACTCTCTCTCTCTCTCTCTCTCTCTCTCTCTCTCTCTCTCTCTCTCTCTCTCTCTCTCTCTCTCTCTCTCTCTCTCTCTCTCTCTCTCACTTTATTTATATATATATATATATATATATATATATTCACACACACACACATATACATATACATATATATAGAAAGCAAGCAAAAAGGTCTTCATGTTTTATCACCTAAAACTGTCTCTTAAGGGACATCTTTAGTTTCCTATGTAGCAAATTCCTTGACCCCTGAAAAATGATGGACTCTTCTATAAACCAAAGATGAGTCCAAATGAGTCTTTATGGGTAAATGAGTAAAAAAAATATTAAAAACATTGGCATGATCTTTTCCTCAGGTGTAATACTACAAATTAATTAGTTCGCATTTCACTAAGACAACTGAGCCGGCCTGGCTCAGTCGGTAGCGCGCTCGACTCTGGATCGTAAGGTCGTGAGTTCGAGTCCTGCCGGCGACAAGTTGTTTTCCTGTCTTTCGGATGAGACAGTAAAAACTGGAGGTCCCGTATCACTGTAGGTGTCAGCATGTGTAAGACAACACATCATAACCTGAGGTCAAGGTCATAAAAGATTCAGATAATCTAGCTGAAGCTGATTTTGAAGTATTGAAATAAGAGAGGTTATTACAATGTACTTGAAAATGGATGGTAGATTAATTTTATTTATTTTTCTAAATGACATTGTGGTATGTTCTAGATTTGTTCATATGTTAAAACTAACAGATGTAGTTCATTGTGGCTGTTTTTATTTAGTATTTAGTATTTTATTTATACTTATAATTACGTCTTGTATCTGTCTCTAAAACAAGATTACTTAGGTATCAGAAATGTTTTATTTTTTGTTAGATAAGAATTACTGATGTACTGAGAATGAATTACTATTTTCAGACTTTTGTGGGGAGCATCCTGGTTTCAGTCAACCCATATAAGATGTTTAATATATATGGATTGGATATGGTGAAGAAATATGAAGGACAGCTTCTCGGTAACATGCCTCCGTAAGTTTATGTCTTATAAAACATGGTTACCTTCAGCTGTAGTAATTGGGGTACAATTAGGTTAATGCAAGTACCTGTCTGCATTTTTATGTGTAATAAATGTTTGAACTCTCAAAGTGTTTAAATGATGACATTCTCTATGTTGTTTTGCAACAGATTTTTGAAAACATTATTAATCTTTTTTTTTTTTTTTTTCAGAACTTATAAGATGGCATTAATGTTGTTTTTATGTTTGTTTGTGTAAAGTAAGATGTCTTAATTAAATTAATAAACTATAATTCCTTAGACAAAGTATTATGCACACACACACACACACACACACACACACACACACACACACATATATATATTATATATTTATATATGAAAAAATATATTGAAAAGTTTGATAAAAAAAAAAAAAAAAACATCTCACACAGACGATATTTTTCAAATGGTTTCTTATTTTGTTTTTAGACACTTTGTTCCCATTGGCAGTGGCATCATAGGGAAAATGATGAAAAGACTATGAGAATCAAGTTATTGTGATTAGGTAAAGTCTTTACAGTATATTGTGTCTAATTATAATGAGGAATTAAGTAGAAAGAAGGAGAGTAAGAAAAAAGAGGAAGGGGGAGAGAAAAGGGATGAAAGAAAGAATAGAGATAGATGGAGAAAAGGAAGAAGAGGAAAAGAAAAGAAGGAAAAGAAAAGAAGACAAAAAGAAGGACCGAAGGAAGGAGAGGTTAGAAGAGATAAAAGTAGAAAGGACAGAGAGAAGAGAGGAAGAAAGAGAAGGAGAAGGGGAAAGAGTAGAGGAAAGAAGGGTAGAGAGGAAGAGAGAAAGAAAAAGAAGTAATAGGTAAAAGGAGTAAGGAGAAAGAGAGGAGAATAGAGGAAGAGGAGGAAAAGTAAGAAAGAGAAGAGTAGGAAGAAGGAAAAAAAAAAAAAAAAAAAAAAAAAAGAATAAAGAAAAGAGGGGTAAGAGAGAGAAGAGTTAAGGAAGAGGAGGATAAATAGAAAGGTAGAAGAGAGAAAAGAAAGCGGAAGAGAAAGAGAGAGATAGAAGAGAGAAAGAGGAGAAGAAAAGAAGTACAGAAAAGAGAGGGGAGAAGGGAGAAGATAGAAGGGGGGAAGAGGAGGGAGAAAAGAGAGAGAAGGAAAAAAGAGAAGGAAAAGGAAACGAGATAAATAGGAAGGATATAGAAGAGACAGGAAAAGAAGATAGATAGGGAAAAAAGAAGAGATGAAAGTTAACAGAGGAGGAGTAAGATAGAGAGAAGAGAAGGACAGAGGAGAAAAAAAAGGGAGAGAGAGGAAGAGAAGAAGGAAGAAAGGAGAGGACAGAGAGAGAGGGGAGGAGAGTAAGGAGAAAGAGAGAGAGGAGAAGAGAAGGGAAGGAAAAAAGAAGGATAGAAGATAGAAAAGAAGGAAAGGGATAAGAGAAAAGAGATAAAAGAGAAAGAAGATAGAAAGAAGGAGAAGAAAAGAGAGAAGGAGAAAGAAAAAAGGAGAGAGAAAGAAGAAGAAGAGGAAGAGGTTAGAAGAGAAAGAAAAAGGAAAAGAAAAGAAAGAAGAAAGTAAGAAGAGATAAAGTAAGGTAGAAGAGAAGTAAGGAGGGAGAGGATAGGAAGAGAGGAGAAGGGAGAAGAGAAGGAAAAAGAATGGAAGGAAAAAATAAGAGAGAGGGGGAGCAAATAAAGTAAGAAAAAGGAAGAAAGTGAGAAGGAAAAAAGAAGAAAAGAGAAAGAAGAGGGAAGTAAGATAGAATAGGGAAAAGAAAGGAAGAATAGCAGAAAAGAAGGGAGGAAGGAAAGAAGAGGAAAAGAGGAGAAAGAAGGAGAAACGCGCTGGGGAGTGCCGCGCTGCCGAGCCCGTCGTGCCGCCTGGGGCTCGCCTGGCGCTTCCGCGACTCCCCTCTAGCGCCGCGTACCGCGCCGCGCGCTCCGCTACCCGGCCGCGCCTCTGCTCCGCCCAACCCTCTCGCCGGCGTCCCTCTCCGTCGCCCGGCCCTCCCCCTTCTGTCTTCCCCTACTCGCCCTCTCCCTCTCTCCTCCGCTCCCACCTGGCCTCGTCGTTGTGCCGCGCCTACAGTCCCGCGCCCACCCCGCCTCCTCCTTCCTCTCCTTCGCCCCCCTCTCGACCTTCCCATCGACTTCCTCTGACTACGGCTCGCTGCTCCCTACCTTCCACTTTTGAGACGCCCTCCTTCCTTCTCCCTCTGCCCCACGTCCCAACTGCCTCACCCGACCACCTCTCTCTCTCTGTCCCTGTCCTCCTGCGCCTTCCTCAGCCCCCTCGCGTCTTTCGCCGTCTCTCCTCCTCCCTCCTCTTACCGCTCTCGTTTACGTCTTTTCGTGTTTGTGCCCCACGCCCCTCTACTCTCTCTCTCCCCTCTCACTTCCCTCCTTTCCCGCCTCGCTTTGCTCCTCCTTCAGCACGCCCGTCCGCTTCTCACTCTTTCCAGCCACTTCACTTCCTTCGTCCCCTCGCCGTTTCTCTCCCACTACTCTGCGCCTCGGCTTCTCCTTTCTCCCGCGTCTCCCCGCCCCTTCGCGACCTCCGCTGTGTCGCGTTCCTCTGCGTCCGCTCACCTTTCGCCCCTTCACTGCTCCCTTCGTCCCTTGCGCCCCACGTTCGCCTCTCTCCGCTCGGCACCTCGACTTTCGACTCCCCATTCTGCATTCGCTCCGCCCCCCTGTCGACGCCTTCTCGTCACGTCCTCACTTGTCCCGGTTGCTCGCTCTTCTTCCGCCGCCTTAACGGTTCCTCGTCTTCTCTGCTTCCTCCCCGCCTACGCCCGCCTCTCCGCGGCCTCCACCCTTCTCTTCTCCTCCCTCCACTCTCTCTTCTCCGCTTCCCCGCCTCGACCCTCTTCCCCGCTCTGCTTCCTCTACACCACCATTATCACGCTCGGCATGCCGTACCGCTCCCCCCCTCGCCGGACTGCGTCTCTCTCTCCTCGGCTCGTCTGCCTCCTGGCCGCTCCGCCTTGACCACCTACTCGCTCCACCCTTCCGTCCCTTCATGACACCCCCTGTCGTCCCCGCCTGTTCTCCTTTGCCCGCCCCCCTCTCTCTCTATCCCTCTACACCTCCTCCTTCACTCCTCTCCTTCTTACTTGCCGCCCCAGCATCTGGTCTCTCGTTGTCCGCTCAGCCCTCCTTGCTTTTCCCCCTTCGCACCACCTTCGCTCCCTCTTCTCCTGCTCTCGCCCAGGCTCTTCTGTCGCACCTCTCCCTCCCTGCCTCTCCTCGTCTCTCCTCCTTAGCCAGTTCCCTTCCGCTTTCACCGCTCCTTTCTGCCCCCTCTCTCCAATTACGCGTGACCCGCTCGCAGTGCTTCTCGCACTGCCTGGTCTCTCTCACTGCCTCGCTTCTGTCTCTCTTGCCTCCTCGTCGCGTGCTGTTGCCTTCCCCCCCGCCTCTCGCCGTTTCTCCCTGCCTCTCCCCCTCCCACCGGTCTGTGCGCCCATCTGGCTTCGCGCTTTCCTTCACCGGTTCGCGCGTCTCCTCTACCCCTCGGTCGTCCACCTGCGTCTTTTCGTTCGCCCCGCCCCCTCCGCCGCTACTTGCCGCTGGTTTTCCCCCGCTCCTTACTGATTAACCGATGCACTTCTCTCCTCCCGCCCTCTGTCCTCCCCCCCCGTCTCCTCTCCCTCTTCCTTTCACCCCCTCCTCGCCGCCCTCCCCTCTCTTCCCCTCCTACTTTCGCGGCCCTGCCGTCACTCCCCCCGTGCGCCGCTCCCCCCCTTGGAGCCCGCTCCCTTCTTGTTCTTCACCCCCCACGCCCCTCCCTTCTTCGCTCTCGCTCACGCTCTCTCCGGACTCCCGGTGCTTGACCGCCCTCTCCGTTCCCCTACCCCCCGACGCCTTCACCGCGCCCCCTTCCGCCTCTCTCTTTCTTCGACCTCACTCGTTACGTCTCGCATCCGACGCGTAACACCGCGCTACTTCTGTTGACCGTACGCCCCGCGTGCTTCGCGCTCCGTCGCGCTCTTACTTGCCCCTCTCCTCTGCACCTGCGTCTTCGTCATCGACCCCGACCCTTTCACTTCCGCTCTCCCCCGCGTCGGCTCTCCTCTGGCACGGCTCCGCCCCGTGCTTGCCCCGCGCGCCGCTCTCTGCGTCCTTCCTCACTACCGTCCCTAGCCGCGCGCTCCTCCCGGCCTCTCGCATCCTCCGTCACGTCGACTCTTCTTCCTCTCGCTCTCCTCTACCTTCGCCTCACAGCAGACCTCGACGTCTACGGCTTTCTCAGCCTCGCGCCCCTCCTTCAGCTCTCTCCTTCCGCGCTCGTCTCCGGCCGCCCCTGCCCGCCTCCGCTCTCCTCCTTCCAGCCCTCTCCTATTCACCCCCTTTCGCTGTGCCGCTCCCATCCTCGTGCCCCCTGACCCCTCGTCGCCTGGGCCCGCCTGTGCCCTCTCTTCCCCTACTGCTCCCTCCCCTCCCTCACTTCTCCCAGTCTTTCCCTCCCTCTACGCGGCTCGCGTCTCTCATCCTCCTGCTTCCACCCTCGACCTCCCCCGTGCCCCAGACTCTACTGTCCTCCCACCTACCCCCCCTGCCTCCTCGTCCGTCTCTGCAATTCGTTCCCCCCTGTTGGCCCTCGAGCCGCCCGCCCGCCCTCCCGACACCCGTCGGCCTTTCCCCCCGTCCCGTCCTTCGTCCTTACCCGCTACTTTCTTCGTCTCTACACCTGTCTCTTCCTCACCGACCCCTCTCTAAGTTTCTTTTTGTCTTCACTCTCGGACTAGCCTCGCACGTCTCTCACTCCCTCACTCCGGGCTCCGTCTTCGCCCCGGCCCTTCTCCTCTCTCGCGCCCCCTCCGCATCGGCCCTTTCTCTTCTCTTTTCGCTCTTTTCCTCTGGGTTCCCTGCTCTCCCCCTCGCCTCCCGGCCCTCTGTCGCTCCGCGACGCTTCTCACTCTCTACTGCGTGTTTCTCCTTCTCTCTCTCGCCCCGCTGCTCCTCCTCCACTCCCGTCCCTCCTTTCTCACCCGTCTCGCGCCTCTCTCCCTCTGGTTCCACCCCGCTGCTCTCACTCTCTCCCTCCTCTCTCACCGGCCCGCGGCTGCGCTCACTTCTGACGTCCCCGTTTCGTATTTCTCTTCTCCGTCGACTCTCTGCTTCTGGAGGCGCCTTCCCGGCCCTCTCCCCTTTACGACCCGTCTCACCACGCCCCCTGTGCCACACGCCTCGTCTCCCACTGCGCTAATTCTCCCTGCCCGCCCTCTTCTCTTTCTCTTCGCCCGTCCCTCTTCTCTACTCTTGCTCCTTTTCCTGCTTCGCTGCCTTTCGACCTCGACCGCTTTCTCTCTCGGCCGCACCCAACACCTCTGTCGGCAGACTTGCCAGGCCTCCTACTCCCTCTCGGACGACTCGTGTACTGCCACGCTCCTCCCTTTCGCCTTCTTCGCAGCTCTTTACTGCGTCCCCCCCGCTCCGCTGTCCCTCTTGCCTGTTCTCTCTCGCCCTACCTCTCTGCCTCTCCTCTCTCCCCTCCCCCCTCCCTCGTGTCCCGCTCCGTCCCCAGTCCGCGTTCCCGCTCGACTGTACGCTTCTACTCTCCGTCACCCTCAATATCCACTTCCCCCCTCTCTCTCTCTTTTCTCCTCCGGCTCCCTTCTCGCACGCCCTGTGCTTTCACCCCTTCTTCCCTCCTTCTCCTGACATACACACCCTCTCTTTCACCCCTCTCTCCGTTCCACCTATCCCTCTCCTACACCCCTCCCAGCGACCCCTCGTTTCCGTCTCGTCGCTCCCTCGCCTCTCCTATCCTTTCCCTTCTTCGTGCTCTCTGCTTTCCCTGACTTGCCCGCCCACCGCACTTGTCTCTCGTCGGCGCCGGCACCGGATTGCTCTCGTCTCATACACTCCCCTCGCCTCCCACGCACCTCTTCCAGTCTCTCCCCGCGCGCCGCCCCCCGACACCCCCCTCACCTGTTTCTCTCTGCTCTCGCGCGCTCTCCTCCACGCTCCGTCTTACCCGGCGTCCCTCCTTCCCGCCCCCTCGGCCCTCGTCACTGCCCCGTCACCCCTCCACGCTGCTTCTCGCAATCGTCCTTCTCGCTCCCCGCGGCCCGCACCTTCCTCTTCTTATCCCGTCCCCGTGGCGCGCCCCTCTCTCCGTCTCCCGCGCCAGTCCCCCTTCTATGCACCCGGCCTCCCTCTCCGTCTACTCATCGCCTCGCCGCTGCTCTGTCCCCCACGCATCCTTTCCTCGACTGCTGCCCTTCTGTCTAGCTATGTCTCCCCCCTCCTCGCCGCCCCGCCGCGTCTGCTGCTGCTTTTCTTCTCCTATCTATCCTTCCTCCCCTCTCCTCCGCTGCACCGCGCCTCGCACGTCCGCGCTCGCCCCTCCGATCGCGACTCGTTGCTGCTGCTCTCTCCCCTTCTACTCTCCCGGTTCTCTGTTCTTCCACCTCGCGCGTTCTTCCACTCCGCCACCCTTCTCCGTCTCGCCACCTCTCCCCCCCCCCTTCGTCCCCGCCCCGCGGGCCACTACGTCTGTCTCCCCCCACCCGTCTGCTCTCTCCCGCGTCGGCAGGTGCATCCCGCCTTCCTTACGCGTCCGCCCTCGCCCTGACGGCCTGCCGGCTGTCCGCCCCGTTGATCCTCTCGTACTCTGCAGACCTCCTCCCCCTGTCCGCCCCTCCGCGTCTGCTCGTCGTATTCACCCTCCCCCTCCTTCTCTCCCCGCCTCGCCCCTGATGACCTTGGGTTCCCTTCTTTCTGCTCTCCTGGCGCTCGTTCCCCCCCCAGCTTCCCGCTCGCTCTCCTGCCCGTCCGCGCGAACGCTCCGCGCCGAGTTTGCCGTTCGCCTTCACCCTCGCCCCCCCCCTCTTCCTCCCGGTTCCTTTCCGCGTTTCGCACTTTGCTGCTGCCTCCGACCCATCGCGTCCTTCCCCCCTCCCCGTCGCCGTCCACGCACGCCGCCGCCTCTCCTTTCTCCCGCTCTTCGCCTCCCACTCGCTCCCGTCTCTCCCCCTCCTCTTCTTGGCTCTCTGCACCCCAGTCCCCGCTCACGTCCGTCTCTCTCTCCCTACTCCCCTCGTGTCTTTCTCCTCTCTTCTCTCTTTCTCCACCATCCCTCCTCTGCACGCCCCACGGCTACGCAGCCTCTCACCGCTCTTCGTCCGACCACCTGATTCGCACTCGCTCTTCCTTCTCTCCTTCACCCTGCCCCGTCTCCGCTCCCTGCTCCCGCCCTTCTCTCTCGCACCCCCTCTCCCCCTCGCCTGCCCCTCCGCTCTTGCCTCCCACCTCTGTTCCTGTTCGTCCTCTCCCACCCCTCTGCTCCCCGACTTCCACTCCCCTCTCTCCGACCTCCCTCTATCTCTACTCTCCACCTCCTTTTGCCGCTCCGCGCCTCGACTCGTCCCCTCCCACCTTCTGCCCACTCTCTTCGTCCACCCGTCTCCCACTCTCGCAAGTCTTCCACTTCCTCCGCTCTCGCTTCGTCTCCACCTAGGCCCCGCCTCCCCCCTGACGACGTCTCTCCCCCTCTTCAGCGCCTGTCACGTACATCACCATACGCCCCACTCCTGGCTCCGCCCGTCGTTCCTTCCGCCTCTCGCTTCTCCGCCGCCGTCCGCCTTCTTCCTCTTCGTCTGTTCTGCCTGCCCCGCCCCGGCCCCTTTCCCCCCCCCGCACTTTCGCCTGCCTCCGCGCTCGTGCTCTGCACCGCTGCGCTGCACCTCCCGCGCCTTCTCGCGCTCCTCGCGCGCCTCCTCTCACCTTCGCTTTCCCGCGCGCTCACTCCTCTCCCTCCTCGCCTCTCGCTCCCGAACTTTACGCTTGCTTCCTGCGCGGCCCTGCCGCCGCACCTCCCTCCGCCTCTCGCGTCAGCCCCGCGCGCTGCGGCTCGTCCCGCAGGGCTCCGCACTCCCCCGCTCCTCCTCTCCCTGCCCGCTCACCCGCTCTCTGTCCGTCTTTGCCCTTGCTCTCTCCTTCTCCGCACCCCCTGTCTACCGTCCGGTGGCTCCCCACCCTCCTCACTCGTCCTCCCTCTGCCCTCTCCTCTCTTCTCTCTTACCGCCCCTCCGCTCCTCCTCTCTCTTCCCTTTCCCGGGCCCAGCCGGCTTCCCCCCCCCACCCTACTGCTTCGTTCCTGCTTCCCCCCTTCTTGCTCCGCACCCCGCGGCTTCCACCCCTCTCCCCCGGCCTCTCGTCGCCGCTCGTCGCATTAACTCTGGCCTTCTTCTCTGCCCTTCATGCCCGTTCCCCTCACCCGAGTCACGCTACACTTCCTGCCGCACCGCCCCGTTCTGGCCCCTCTGCTTTTCGCTCGCGTTCCGCCTCGCACGCCTTCCTCCTCTTGCCCGGTCCTCCCTCGCTCCGCCTCCACCGATGACTCCCGGTCTCTGTCATGACCTTACACTCTTCCGTGCTCTCTCCTCCCCTCTCCCTCCGCGACCCCTGTCACGTGCCTCCACTCCCTGCTGTCTTCGCCTCGCAGCCTCGTTACCGTCACCCACTTTGCCCTCGGCCGCCCTGTCTCAGCGCCGCGCTTGCTCACCACGCGAGCGCCGTACCGCTCGCACCTCGCCAACTATTCCGATCTACACCGTGGCGTCCGTCCTCTCTCTTTCTAACGCGCAGTTCCCCTCTTCTCTTCCGCCTCGACCTTCTCCCCTTCTCTTTTCCCTGTTCACTCCCAACCTCGCCCGTCGTCTCCCACTTCGCTCTATTCTACCTCCTCTCTCTACATTCCCGTTCTTCTTCTTACTCCCCACTCGCTCCTTGTTCTCACCCGCTCACCTCTCTCACCGGCCTGCGCGCGCCTCTCTCTGTGTCCCCTTCCCCTTCCGCTGTACGTCGCCGTCTCTCGGTTTCCTGAACACCCTCCCCCTCCTCGCACTCCTCCCCACTCCTCCTCCCTTCTACCTCTTCGCGTCCTCCGGTCTCCAACGCGTCCCCGTCTCCCTCCCCTTGCGCGGCCCTACGCTCTGCTACTCCTTTTCGGCCTCCCTTCCCCTGACCTTCCTTCCTCCTCCCTTCCCTTCACCCTTACCCCCTGCCCCTACTCGCCGCCCCGCCCGACGGCTCGCCTCTCGCTCGCTGGCCGCTCACCGCCCTCTCCTTCCCTCCCGTCTACTCCCGCTCCGACGCCGCTGCAAGCACGTACCTCTCTTGCGGTCCCGCCTCCCTTCCGCCCTGTCGCCCTCTCCCTCACTCGCTTTCTCCGCTGCTTCCCTTCGTTCTGCCCTCCCCGTCGCGCCGTCCTGCCACTTCACGTCTGCGAACTCTCCCCCCTCATGTAACTCTCCTCTCCCCTACGCGCGCACCACTCCGCGTTTCTGTCGTCTTCTCTGCTGCTGCTTCACCTGCATGCAACCCCTCTGTTCTCCCTTACCCTGCCTTCCCTCCCCCCCCCACTCCTCCCCGCGCGAACGTCTCTCCCCCTCCCCCCTCCCTCTCCGCTGCGCGCCCATCGCCGCGGCCCGACCCCTCCTCCCCTCTGCCTTCCTGCTCCGCCCTCCTCGCACTCCCCTCTCCCCTCCTCTCCCTCTGACCCTCCCTCCCTCCCTCCCTCTTTCTCCGCATCTCCACGCCCCTCGCCATCTGAGCCCACTCTCCTTCCGTATCACTTCTGTTTTTCCTCTCCCCCTCCCCCACAGCCGCTGTCTGCCGGCCACACTTTTACCTGCTCGTGACCTGTCCGTCGCGCTTCGCTACCTCCCTCTAGCTTTTCGCTCCCCGCGCCTTCCCCCTCCCTCTCTTTTCTTACCGTTCTGCGCCCCGTCTTCCCGCTCCCGCCCTCCGGCGTCCCGCGTCGTCACGTCCCTGTCTTCTTCTCCACTCACCCCCCCCGACCTTCCGTCCTCTTTGTCTGCACCTCTCCCTGCCCCTCTCCGCCACCCCCCCTTTCTGCTCTCCCCCCCCCCCCGGTACTCTGCCGCCTTACTCCTCTTACTTCCCTCCCTGGCTCCTGCGTGACCGTGCTCCGCACTTTCCCCGACTCCGCCATTCTCTAGCGCCCCTGCTCCCACACTACGTCTCCCTCGCCCGGCCTCTCCCTCTCTCTCTCCCTCCTCTCCCATTTCTCCCTCTCTTGCTTCTCCTTCTGCCCGCACCCGGTGCCTCCCCTTCCCTCCCGCCTGCTCCTCGCCGGGCCTCCGTCGTCGTAGCTCTAACTCGGGCCTTCCGCCCAACCGCCTCCCGCTCCACCTGCACTCTCTGGCTCCTCTGTTCGTAACACCTTCCTGCTCGCTCCCGCTCCTTACCTGTCTCCTCCTACGCACTCTCCTCCCACTCCACCCACGCTCCCACTCTCCCCGTGCTCTACCCGTAGCCCCTCCTCAATCTCTCGCTCTCCTTCACGCGCCCTTCGTTCCCTCTTTCGCTTCCTCCCTCCTCCTTATGCCCGCACCTCTCCCCCTGCCTCCCCCGTCCCCCCCCTCTCCTCCGTCTGCGCCGCGCCGCTCACCTTTGCCGCTCTGTTCCTTACCTCTCTTGGCGCCTTCCCTTCATCCTACTCCTGCGCTCTGTACAGCGTTTTCCCGCTATCTCCCTCGCCCCCCCCTGCCCTCTGCGCTGTCGTCTCGTCACTCTTTCTCTCGTGTCTCCCCCCTCTCGGCTTGTGCAATCGTCCGTCCGCCCCCCCCCGCCTCTGCTCCCGTTCTACTTCCGCTCACTTCTTCTCTGCACTCTCCCCTCCTCCCCCCCGCGTCCCGCGCCTGCCCTGCCTTCCTCTCCCCCCCGGTCAAGGCGCCGCTCCCCGCTCTGCGCCGACCCCTCTCTTCTTCCCCCTCTCTACCCGGACCTACCGTCCGCTCCGCACACGCTCCGCGTACCTCTTCATTTTCCCTCCTGTCCCTCCCCGCTCCCGCCCCCCATTTCCCCTCCCACACGCGCCGCCCCCAATACATTCGACCGCTCGCTCCCACTGCGTCACTTCGTTTCCCGCTCCCTTTCCGGTCCCTCCACCCACTCCGCACTTCACCCAGCGCTCATCCCGCGGACCTCTCACCACCCCTGTCCTCATCTCTTTCTCCTCTATCCGAGCTCCGCTCTCTCGGCACCCCTCTACCTTCCCCCTTCCTTCTGTCGCCTCCATCACCTTGCCCCCTCCACCGCGCGCTTCCTCTCCCTCCTTCCCCCCGCACTTCGTTCTCCACTCTGCCCTTCCTACCTCTCTCTCAGCGCGCTGTACACTCGCAGCTGCCTCACCCGGTCTCTGCCCTCTTCTTCCTTTCGGCCGGCTCCACCGTCCACCCCCCCCGTCCCCCGTCCCCTCCCTCTTCTCTCTCTCTCAGACCTCGTCCTCCGTCCATGCGCTCACGACGCTCCCTCACCCTCACCCCCCTACCCCGCACCTCCTCGCTCCCCTCCCTTCCCTCCCCTTACTCTCATCCGCTGTCCGTCTCCTCTGCCCCCCTGCTCGTCACTCGCGACCGCCGCTTGCTTGCACCACCATTCGACACCGCCGTTCGACTGCCCCGACCCCACCTCGCCGTTACCTCTCCCTCCTTGCCGTTCTCACTCTCCCCTTCTCACGCTCCTTCTCCCCTCCTCTCCCTACTTTCCCCTGCGTTATCTCCATCCCCCGCCCCGCCTCTCGTCCCCCTCGGCTCCGCACTGGTCTCCTACATTGCTCGCCTCCCCACCCTCCCACGATAGCTGCCGCACGCTCTCACGGTGCCCCCTCATCTCCCTCGCCTCCCGCCGACGTCTCGGCTATCCATCCCCTGCACGCTTCCCTCCTCTCCTTCCCCTGCTCCTACCTCCTCCATCTCGTCTCTCCTCCGCTCGCCCCGGTCTCGGTGCCCGCCTCCCGCGCACCCCGCCCTTTTCCTCTCCCCGCCTTCGCTTCTCTCAGCCCCCCAACACCCTCGCACTGCTGTCTTCTCCCCCGCGCCTAACCCTTCCCCACCCGTCAGCATCTCGGCTCCCCCTCTTCCGCCGGTTGTCTCTGCTGCTTCTCTGCCCCACTCGTGTCTTCTCTGCTGACTTCTCTCCGGCTGCTCTCCTTTACGCTCTACTCGCTTGCCCGCCCGCCCCCCTCGTCCCCCGTGCGTCCGTCGTTTCTCTCCACACCCCTGCCTGCCCTCCGCCCCTTATCTCTTCTCGTCCTTTTAACCCCGTCGTTCCCCCCCGTCGCTGACCTTGGCTTTCTTCTTCTCCCCCTTGACGGCTCCTGCGCCACCTTCGCTGTCCCGTCTCCCTCCTCATCCTGTCCTCCCCTCGCGTCTTTTCCCTCTTTCGCACCCTACTCCGTCATCTTTTCCTCCCCGTACCCTCTTTTGCCCCTCCCTTACTCTGCTTACTCCCCGCCCTGCACCCGTTCGTAGCGCTTGTCCCTCCTTCTCGTCTCTCTCTTTCTCTCCTGCTCGCCTCCTCCACCTCAGTCCCTCCTCTTTCCTCTTTCTCCGACTCTCTCACCCTTCAGGTCCGTCGCACCTCCCCGTCGCTTTAGCCTCCACACTGCCCCTTCCTCCCCGGCCTCCGCCTCCGCACCGTCCCCCTTTTCTCCCCCCCTTCCCCCGCTCTCCTCCGTACACTCTCGCCCGTGCCCCCCTGATCACGCCCGACGTCTCTCGCCACTGACCTTCTACCCCTGCCCCCTCCGCCTCCTCTCTCTCATCTGCCTGCTCACTTTCCCTCCCCCTCTTCTCCCTTTTTTCTCGCACCCCTCTCGGCCGCTCACCTCCACTTCTCCACCTTCCATTTTCTCCTCGCCCCCCTCCCTCCGTGGTCGCCTCCGCCTGACTCTACCTCCCTCCTACCGTAGACGCTACCGTCGCCGTACCCGCGCATCTGCCGCCGCACCTCTGCTCGTTTTCCCGCGCGTCTAGACTTCCCCGCTGTCCGCGTTCCTACTCTCCCTCCGCGCCTCTCAGCCTCCCCCCTCCGTTCTCCCTTCTCGACCGTTTTCTCTCTCCCCCGGACCCTGCTCGTCCATCTCCTGACTACTCCTGTGCCTCACCGCTCCTCTCGTCCTGACCTCCCTCGCACGCTTGCACATCTCCGTTCACTCCCCCCCCACCTGCTTGCCCTCCCTCGTCCACCCGTCCTTTCCCTTTTTCTTTCTCGCACCCCTCTCCCTTCACAGCCCCTCTCCCCCGCCCGTCCCACTCGCCTGCTACCTCCTTATCTCGTGCGACCACTGACCTACTCTGCACTGCTTCACTCCTCGCCTTCTACGCGCGGCTAGTCTCCGCTCTGCTCTTTACCGTCTCCGGGACCCCGCCCCCTCACCTCCCCTTCCCTCACCTTCCCCCCGTCGTGCCTGCTACCCCCTTCATCGTCTTCCGCTTCACGTGTCGCCCACGCCCCCCCTCCATGCTCCCCCCGCGTCGGTTACCTCCTGCCGCTCCTCCTCGCCTGCTCCCCTGTCCTCCCGACGCGTGGACCTGCACCCTGTTCGATCACTCTACCCTCAGCTCCTCCCGGTTCCCGTCCTCCGACACCCGTCGCCTTACGCGCACCCCCCTCGTCTCTTTTCTTCCTCTCTCGCACCACCCTTTCCACCTCCCTCTCGTCCCATCCGCAGCTCCCCGTCAGCCGTCCCATCCCTCCGTTTCCCCTTGGTCTCCCTTCCGCTAGTCTCTCTTTGTCTTATCCCCCACCACCCTCTCCTTCCCCTCCTCGCCCCGCTCCTCCCTTCTCTACTTCTTTCAATCTCCTCGCCGCTCTTCGCCGCAGCCTCTCTTCCTGTCAACCGCCTCTCCGGGCGATCGTCCGTTCTCCCCCTCCACCCCGTCGCCCCCGTACGCGCGACTGCGTCCCTCCTCTCCCCCTACCTCCCGTTGCTCCTCGTTCTCTCACCTCCTCGCCCTGTTCTTCCTTTTCTCTCCTCTCACTCCCCCCCGCTCTTTCTCACCTTCACTAACACTCTCTGTTCCGCTCTCCTCCTCTCCGCCCGCCGTCGTTTTTCCCTCACGCGTCTCCTCGCCCCCACTCCCCTCCTCCCCTCCGCGCCCCGCGGTTCTCCTCAGCGTTCTGCTCTCTGCTTCTCGACGACGTTCCCCTCCTCCTCCAATTCGCCCTGCCCCGGCCAAGCCTGCGGCTCCTTCTGCTCGGGCTCTACTCTTGCCTCGCTCTTTCCACTCTGCCTCTTCCCCTTCCCCCCCTCCTCTCAGACGCCCTCTTCCTTCCCCCATGCTCCGCGTATTCTCCCCCTGTCTTCCCTGCGCCGGTGGCCTCGGTCGTCGCTCCTCGTCCTCTCTCTCTCTTGCCCCCGTGCGAACCCCTTCTAGCTCCAACTCTTTCTCTACTCACGCCGCTGCCCGGCCCGCGGCCTGGTGCCCCTACTCTTCGCACGTCTCCTCGCGCCTCCCGTCCTCCACTCTGCCTTTGCCTCTCGCGCCCCACCCCTTGTTCCCCCTGCTCATGTTTCGTACCCCGTCGGCTCCTCGCACTACTGCCCCCTCGCGCTCGTGCTGCGCGCCCGGCCGCTTTTCCTCTCACCCTCCTCCTCCTCTCGTTCCTCGGCCCTGACCACAGCCTCCGCGCTGCCCCTCAGCCTTCCCTCTACTCCTGCCCCCCCCCTTTCTCCCCCCTCCTCGCTCTTTTCTACCCCCGCGTCTCCTCCCTCTCCCTCTGCCCTCTCGCTACACCTACTTCCGCCCCCGGTCCGTTCTCCACTCTACCGTCTCCTCTCCGTGCCCCTTCTCCTCTGCGTGCCACTCCCTCGGTTGCCCCGCTCGCCCTCGCTGGGCGCCGCGCTTGCCTGACGCTATACTCGGCGCACACTGCGTCCGTCTCCTTTCCCTCCTCTGTGTTCCTCTCGTCGCTCGCGCGCTACTTCTTCCTTGCCTTCCCTTCGCCGACGTCTCCGTCTCTCCTTCTCCGCTATCTCTCCTCTTCCCCGTCCGCTCCCACCCTCTGCCTTACCATCCTGTTGGACGCTCTCCTCCGACTTGGTTGCCTCCGCCCCCTCTCGTGTACCTTTCTCCACACCCGCCAACCCTTTCTTCGCTCCTGCCTCCCGCCCGCTCCCCGCTCTCGCCTCCCTCCCCTCTCCTCTCCCTCTTCTTTGCCCATCTCCTCCTCCGCTCCGCCGCTCGCTACGCTGCCTCTGCTGGTCCTGCGCCTCTCCCTCCCGCACTCTCTCCCGCCTTGCGGTCGCCCATCTCTCCTCTTACTGTCTCTCTCCCCTCTCCCTGCCTTCACGTCTCGCGCCACTCGCGCACCGTCCTTCTCTCGGCTCCTCTTCTTCCCTCTCGCCACTATCTCCTCGTTCTCGCGTCTTGCCTCGACCGCCCTCCTCTTCGTATCTCACTGCTCTCCTCGCCCGCCAGCCCTCCCGCGGCGCCGCCCAACCGTCCTCTCCTCCCCGTCTTCCTCTCGCCGCCGCCGCTCGTCCTCCGACCCCCGTGCCCCACACTCCTCCTCCTCTATCGTCCCGGCTCCAGCTCCCCTCCCGACTCTCTCTCTGGCCCTTTGATTCACTCACTCCCTCTCCCCCCCGCCGCTCTCCTCTGAGCCGTCCCCCCCGCCCTTTCCCCGCTCGCGCGTCCCACCCTTCGCTCCCCGGGCCTGGCCCGTACGCTCTCGCTCTATCTCCTCCCCGCACGCTCCTCCTCCCGCACCCTCTCCCTCTCCTCGGGACCGCGGCGCACCGCTTTCGTCCCCGCCTCACGTCGTCCGCCCCCCCCCCGTCCCTCACCTTCCACCTTCCCTCTCCGCACGCCTCGACCGCCCTCACCTCTCGCCCTCCTCGACCCCAGCGTCCCTCTCCGCCGTACCTCTGCCGCCTCGCCCTCCCTCTCGGCCTTCTTCCCCCCAAACCCTTTACGCCGTGCCCCTCCCTCCTAGCCGCTCTCAACTCGTATTTCCTCCAGGCAGTCCTGACCTCCGGCCCCCGTCCCTTCCGACCGCCTCTTACATTCCTCTCCCTGCCCTTCCGCCTCTCCGTCTCCTCTTATCTCCGTCTCTGCTCACCCTCTACTCATTCTCTTCTCCTCGTTTTTCCCCCCTCCTCCTCGGCCCTTCGCTCTCGCTACTGCTCGGCTTGTACGCTTTTCTCTCTTCTCTCTTCCTCTTCCTGCCGTCTTCTTTCCCTCCCTCCTTCCACTCCCGCTACGTCTCCCCCCCTTCACTCCCTACCCTCGGACTCGTTCTGCTGGCCTCCTGCTCGCCGTCTTCTTCTACGCTCACCCGTCTCCCCCCGACACCGCTATTTCCCCCTCTCAGTCCCCCTCCTCTCCCTCACCCCCCCCCTCCCGCAGGCCTACCCCCTCCCGCAGCATCCCCGCTGCCTCGCCCGCCTGCCCCTTCTCTGTTTCCTCTGCCCTTCCCGCATCCATGCGGCCACACCACCTTGCCCGCCTCACTACGTCTTGACCTACTTGTACCCGCCCCCCGTTTCTAACTTCCGCTCTCACTCCCCTGCTGCCCGTCGCGCGTCTCCCCTCCCGCTCCCCTCTTCCCTCTCTGTGCCGCCGTCCTCCTCTCTCCGTTACTGCTCCGCTCTTGCTCTCTTTGCTTCCCCAGCGCCCGTGCCTCTCCCCGCCCTCAACCTCGCTCGCCCTGTTCGCGCTCGGCCCATCCTTTCTCTCTCCCACCTGCCCTGAGTCGGGCTCCCTCGCTCCTGCCTTTCCGCTTTCGCATGCCCCACCCGCACCTGCCGCCCGCACGTGTCCCTCTCCGCTTCCTCCTCGCACACACGCTCTACCCTCCACTGTCGTCTACGGTCCCTCGCCTCCCTCTCCTCTCCTCGGCCCTCCTCTTATTCACCCCTGGCTACTCCAGACTGCGTCTGCGTCCTCTTCTCTCGCCATGACGCTACCTCTCGTCCCCTTCCCACGCCCGTTTCCCACCACGCTTCCACTCTCTCCCTTCTCCTTACTCACTCTTTCACCTCCTCCTTTTTCTCTTTTACGCCCTCCTACTCTCCCCTCCCACTGCCTCGCGTCTCTCCCCACCCCTCCGTTCTACTTACTGCACCTCGCCCCTTCACCCCCCGATCACTTCTACGGTCCGCGCCTCCCTCACTCCGGCCGCCCTTGTCGCTTCTTCTCGCTCGTCCTTTGCTACTCTCACTCCTTCTCCTGCCACCCCACCCCGCTATTCCGCCGCTCGCCTCGCCGCCCCTTTCTAGCCCCTCAACAGCGATTCTCCCCTGCCCCCGCATTTCTTTCCTTGCCCCTGCCCTCCCTCTCGTCCCACTCACTCTTTGGCTCGTTTGTTTCGGCCCCACCGATTCTCCCTTCCGTCAACGGTACCTCTCTTTTCTCCGGCCTCCCGACCTCGCCCCCGCCCCCTCCCTCTCTTCCTCCTCCACCCCCGTGCCTCTCGCCCGCCTCGCCCGCGCCTCTCACTCACCTGCTCTCCCGTCCTCCCGCTCTCCTTCTCATCCCCGACCTCTCCCCTTCCCTCTGCCCCGACACGCCCCTTCCCCTTCTCGCCCGTCCTCCCCGACGCGGGGTCGGCACCCTCCCCGCCCTCCCCCTTTCTCTGCTTCACCTCGCCCCCTTCTCACGGTCTCCAGCCTCTTAGGCCGCCTATCTGGTCCTCTTCTCGCCCGCTTCTGTACGTCCCTGCCGGTCCGCCTACCCTCCTCGCTACGCGTCGCCCCGCCCTGGGTCTCCCCGCCCGACCTGCATCTTCTGACCTACCGCTGCCCTCGCCCTCGCTTCCCTTCTCCTTCCCCCTGCCCTGCTTCTCGCTTTGCTTCGCTTCGAGCCTGCCCCCGCGCCTCTCTCTGCTCCTCACTCCGCTCCGTTTCTTCCCTCGGCGTCCTTCTACCTCCTCGGACCCTCCACTCACTGCGGCCCACTCTTCATCCTCGCCGCCCTTCCCTTGTTCCTCACCTCCCGTCCGCTCTCCGTTCTTCTCGCCCCTGTCACGTCCACCTGTCTCCGTCCGTCGCTTCCCCCGCCCGTGTCGTCCGCGCCGCCGTGTGCTCACGCGCCGGTCGCGTTTCCCCACCTGGAACTCGTCCCTTAGCTACCCCTCCTCCCGTTCGCTTCCTCACCTCCGCTCGCGGTCTCTCTCCTCCCTCCCCTCGTCGCCGCGCACCTCCCACTCTCTCTCCTCCCTCCCTTCCGTCTCCCCCCCGTGTACCCCTCGGGTTCTTCCTCTCGGCCGCACTTCTCGCTCCCGATTCCTTCCGCTCCCTCCTCCCTACAACACCCTAGCCCCGCGGCTCCCTCCCCTGCTCCCACACCGCCTTTCCCATCTCTGTCTCTCCGCCGCACTCTCTCCCTTCTCTACTCCTTCCTCCACTCACTCTGCCCTCGCGTCCGCCCACCGTGCCATTTTCTTCCTCCCCTGCTCTCAGCTCGGCTCTCTCCTCTCCTCTCTCCCTTCTCCTTCCTCCGTGCCCTCATCTTCTTCCGCGCTCCTAGCCCTCCTCTCCCCCTCACTGTACCTCTTCTCCTACGCGCCACGGGCCTCGGTCTGCCTCGCGCCCCTGCGCCCCAGCTGCTGGTGCTCTACGTCCCGGGTCCGAGCTCTTTCCTGCGTCTTCTTCCGTGCCACGGTACGGCCGGACGCTTCTCCCTCGTCATCATCCTCTCCCCGCCCCTCCCCCTCACGCACCCCTCAGCTCTTGCGGGCGTACCTCCTCCTCTCCTCTCTGACCTTCCTTCCTCTCGATGCCGTGCCGTCCTCCGTCGCCTCGCCCGCTGTCGTGGCGTCGCCCCCTCTCAGCGCCCACGCCTCCGTCCGTGAGCACCGCTCCTTGACCTTTTAACCCCTTACTCCTGGTCCCTCGTCACGGTCCCCCACGCTCCTCTCCCCCCTCCCCCTCCTCGCGTGGTTCCTTCTTCATTTCTCTTCTCCTCTCACCCTCTCGGAACACTCTGCTGGAGGCGGCCCCCTCGCTCTTCCGTTGTCCCCCGCTTGCCCAACTCCCCCCTCCCCCACTCCACTCCCTCCCCGTGCTCCCGGGCATGTCCTCCTCATGCGTCTCTCGCTCTCCTTCTCCGCTCCTTGTCGGCCGACCGCTTTTTCTACTGCTCCGCCGTTCCCCTGCCCTCTCCTCACTACCGCGCCTCTCCCCCGTTGCCCCCCCCCACTACGATCCGCTCCACTACCCTTACTGGCTCACTCCCCCTTCCTTTCCCCCCCGATGCCCGCTCTCTGCTTTATATCTCGGCCCGTCTTGACTTCTCGCTCCCGCTATCGCCCGCTCTCTCCTGTTCTCGACTCTCTCTTGCCCCTCACTCGCGACGCTCGCTCCCCTTCAGCCCTCCTCGCCTCGACCCGTGCCTGCACCGTCTGCGGCCGTCTCTTCCTTCTCCTGCCTGCCCCCCATTGTCACGCTCGCTCGCCCGCTCCATTCCCTCCCGGCTCGCGTGCCCGCTCCCCTTCGCCTCCCCGGGACCCACCCCACTCTGGTCTCACCACTCCCTTCCTCGATACCTCCTCTCTCCCAGTTCCGTGTGCCCGTCTCGTCCTGCCTCCTCGCGCGGCCCCCCCCGCGTCCGCGACACCACACACACACACACACACACACACACACACACACACACATATATATATTATATATTTATATATGAAAAAATATATTGAAAAGTTTGATAAAAAAAAAAAAAAAAACATCTCACACAGACGATAATTTTCAAATGTTTCTTTATTTGTTTTAGACACTTGTTTGCCATTGGCAGTGCATCATATGGGAAAATGATGAAAGACAACGAGAATCAAGTTATTGTGATTAGGTAAGTCTTTACAGTATATGTGTGTCTAATTATAGGATGCATCTAATTACCAGACCTCTATATATCATCTCATTACTCATCACAGTTGTCTGTATTTTCTTACTGCACATCAAACAGGTGAGACAAATTGTTTGTATATCATATCATGATACATTACTTGTATATTATATATTGCATCACAGAGAGACAAGTTGTTTAATTATCATCTTGATGGAAGAGAGATGAGACAAATTCTCTATATACTGTTTACCTGTATATTTTAGCTGTTGTTTAATTTTCGCTCTTAGATCCGATGGCAAATCTAAAAGGAAAGCAAAAATTTCAAGCTAAGTAACTGAAGCAGAGTTATATTCATGAAATCCATGTAACTATGGTGATTGTAAGATGGGGTGAATTTGTGTTCTGTCATAAAAGGGCAAAAATAATCAGGGGCGAAAATGTCCAGGTATACAATATTTTTATGTAGTATTGACAGCTTATCTGAAATCTATGTGACATCACTCTTGCATTGACTAATATATACCGATATTTCTTGGTTACTGAAAATATCCCATGAGACAGTAAAAACGGTGTCAAATTAGGTGTGGGCACATTAAAGAACCCTCACTGCTCAATAGCCTTAAGTGCCGAGCATTGGCCAAAATTTGAAACCCTTCACCAGCAAAATCACCAATAAAATTATTTCAGTTATACAGCTCATTTTGTCTAATATCACCAGCAAATGACCAGTTATGAAAAAAGCATCTTTTACAAAAACTATATGTAGTTTCTTTGATAAAAGTCTGATGGTCATTAAAGTTATAAAAATTCTTTATACTTTATTTTGCCATACACCTACCATTGTTGTTCTTTTTTGGATGATGTACAGGGCAATGTGTTATATTACTCAGCATTTTAGAGTTATGTGGTGTTTCGCATTTTGTAGTCTTCCTCTTGTTTCATTGTGTTTGCTGTCAAAGGAAATAATTGTGTTTGCTGAATAAGAAAATAATGTGAACTTCATTATCAAGGCGGAAATGCATTTTTTCATGGCTTTAACCAGTCCCTTTGTTTATTTTCACATAAACAAATGATTTTGAACATCTATAGGGGATGACTGGGATTTGTTTTAAAGTATTGTAATGTTAAAACAGATTTTTGAATTGGAATGATGTGACAAAAAGCAGGTAGATAGATCATTTGACTGTCATGGTCCTGTGAACTAGTCCATCTGAAGTTTTGCCTGTAATAACTAGGGCAGTGTTGCACGATTGAATAGATTTTGAATGGTGTACATTGACAACTGGTTTTCTCAGTTTTTTAAAATCTGAAAAGGCGATATCGTATTTTATTTATGTATCTGAATTGAACAGGTCAAGCATATCATGTATATGTGACAGGTAGAAAAATGATCATTCACTAGTGTGAACAAATAGGTATAGATAAGTTAGATACAAAAAAGATATGGAATTGAAACAGGTTTTAACGTTTCACCTGTTGGAGTCAATTAGTTTTGCTTTTATCCCTTCATTCAAAATATGTTGAAAACGATGTGGTCTATATCTTAAAAAAAGGTGTGAAACTTATTACCTATCCATCAAGGAGACGCAGATATACTGTCTGGCACCTCATATACACAAGTTCAATATACCTGCACTTTTCCTAATTGCCTTTCCTGGTTTATCTGTGTTGTAAGGGGATAAAACTATTTTGGCAGTGTGTTAAGGACAAAATTGACCATTTATGATACATCCCAAAACATTAATAATGATATGATTGTGAGCTTTACTGATGAGTTAAGGGTCTGGTTGGAAAATGCACCAGAAAACTTACCTGCAGTACAAAACTTTAAAAACAAATATTATGTAAGTGATTCGCATATACTATAAATATGTACTGGTTAATGTTCACATAGGGGTAGTCTGTAAAATGTTCACATGGAAGTAGTCTGTGAAATGTTCACATGGGGGTAGTCTGTAAAATGTTCACATGGGGGTAGTCTGTGAAATTTCACATGGAGGTAGTCTGTGAAATGTTCACATGGGGGTAGTCTGTGAAATGTTCACATGGGGGTAATCTGTGAAATTTCACATGGAGGTAGTCTGTGAAATGTTCACATGGGGGTAGTCTGTGAAATGTTCACATGGGGGTAATCTGTGAAATGTTAACTTGGAGATAATCTGTGAAATGTTCACATGGGGGTAGTCTGTGAAATGTTCTTATGGGGGTAATCTGTGAAATGTTCACATGGGGGTAATCTGTGAAATGTCCACATGGAGGTAGTCTGTGAAATGTTCACATGGGGGTAGTCTGTGAAATGTTCACATGGGGGTAGTCTGTGAATTAGTTAAGAGGTAAATGTTGAAATGTTCACATGGAAACAATCTCTGACTTAGATAAAAGTTAAATGTTGATGTTAACATAGAGATCATCTCTGAATTAAACAAGAGGTAAATGTTGAAATGTTCTCATGGGGATAGTCTGTGAAATGTTCACATGAGGGTAGTCTGTGAATGAAATAAGAGATAAATGTTGAAATGTTCACATGGAAATAGTCTCTGAAATGTTCACATGGTTATAATCTTTGTGAATTAGATATGAGGTAAATGTGGAAATGTTCATATGGGTTAGTCTCTGTGAATTATATGATAGGTACATTTGGAAATGTTCATATAATGATTATATGATAAAAGGTAAATGTGGAAATGTTCACATAGACCTAGTATGGTGGTCTTTATATAGAGGTTGATTTGTACACAAACGGTACTATTGGGGCAACAAAAAATGGTCTTTGTGACCAGTTGGTCTTTATATAGAGGTTGATTTGTACACAAACGGTACTATTGGGGCAACAAAAAATGGTCTTTGTGACCAGTTGGTCTTTATACACAGATGGTCGCTAAAGCAGGATTTACTTTTATTAAATGCTCATATTTTTTATGGTTTGTTAACAAATCTATGAGTGTATTTGAAATACAAATTGTAGAAAATATTTCTAAAACTTAAGACAACAGATTGAACGAAAACTGAACAGAATTCCTAACTGAAGTATGGAATTGATAAGAAACAATAAAAAGATGACAGTTGATAAGAATATACAGGGGAAAAGAAGGAAAATCCTGATACAGAAAAACCCAGACTTGATCAGTATCCCACAGAAATGACATTCATTTTAAACATCTTCCTATTTATCTCGGTATAACTTTACAGGCGCTCATTTAGTAGAATTGTAAAGTTGTGTCTTTTTTTAAAAAGTAAATGGAAATGCATCATAGTTTTTTATGATTATTATCGAATACATGTGGAAGCCTGTGTGACTTTAAAAACTCTGTAGGACACATTTTGATGAGTTATATGTATATTTCAACCTTGTCATCAGCTTGACTTACAATAGTCATATCACTGCATGGGTGTAAGACGATCAAATATAGAGGTTACATCAGACCAGCTGGCTTTAATTCTGATCAATAATCTAAGACAATCACCATTTTTAATATCTTCCCATATGTCCGTCAGGATTTTTAAAGTCACCTTTTAATTACTTTGGAATAAAGGTAAACTATTTGATTTGATTGGGTTCAAAACCTTATCAAAGTTTAGATTTATGAATATGACTGTATACTTAAAAGTGTCAAACAAGCAGAATGTGGGTATAAGAGATGACTACAATTCAACCAACTATTAGTATTGATTGAAATTAGGTTGTGTCTCAATAACAGTCAAAAATGTGTATGGATATGTTGTGTATAAGTAGTGCAGCAAAGTCATGAAGGTGTCACATACAATATTCAACAAACTTAAGTACTGTTACTCACCTCAACAAAATCTTTATATTTATTATTTTTAATGACATACAGTATTTTTCATGAAAAAAAGCATAGAAATTTGTTTAAAAATGTCACTTGAGAGATGTATTCTAGTGGAAAATGATTTTGATCAGTGACTTTGTATATATTATTATTATACCTCTGAAATGAAGGAAGTGATTGTCTTTAGTCCGCCTGTTACTAAACTGTTTTGGATCCTGTTTAATAACTTGGGTTTTTTATCTGTAATGTTAAGCAAGTTTGGTATGAAGGCTTATATCAGTTATAGGATATCAATACCTCGCGATATTTGTTGGAGTTGTTACACTTATTTTCATACCGGTAAATAGCTTCTCAGGGTCACAGTTTTCTCCAACAAATCTCATTTCTGTGTTGATCTTTATACATGTAATTGACATTCGATATAAAAAAAAACTTATTAATTGTTGGTGCTGTATGAACATGATATAAATTAGGACATGCACCAAAGCTTGTAGATTATTCACCTGTTCTCAGATAATTTCGTCAAAAACAATTTTTGAAAATCCTCAAATTTCTGAAATTTTTGTATCTTAGTGTTTAGGGATTTTAAACCATGTATGACAGAGTCAGGGGGCATACCTGGTCTATACCCAGATTCTGAAGACTTCATTTTAGCTCAATTCAGCAAAATTAAGGAGTGCTTATACTATCACTGAAGCAATCAATGGTGACTGGTTAAGAAGGTTAGAGATAAGATTTCTACTGCCCATACATCAAACTAACTTGTGTTGCCGATTCCTAGCACATGTGATGCTTCAGATGTTGGGTAATTGGTCTTGCAGTTTTTGCAAAAGAAAAGATCCCGTTTTGGAGCTAGTTTACTTTCTTTGTGGTAGTTTACAAGATTAATTGAGGTAAGGTTAATCGGGGATGGAAAATAACCTTCCAAAAAGTGAGCTTTGTAAAATTTTATTACTCTCTGGTGCATTTCTTTTTTAAGTTTTGCTGCCACATTGATTTACAGTCACACTTAGACCAGCTACACAATCATTGATCTATGGTTTGGTATGTGATTACAAGTTTGTGTCTGACTGGAACCCTGTAGAAATCACACAATATGTCTCCACTGTTGTACTCATTTCTTTGGGTTACTATGACCTGCTTGGTGAAACTGGCGTCAGCCATACCCTCAAAAGAATTAGATTTAACTTCAAATGTTACACATTCTTTAACACAAAGTTCATACTGGCACCAGTAAGTGAAAAGTAATACTGTAAGATTATTTCCATGTTAGATCATGGTGTAAACAAGCCATTGATTATAATCAGTATTTTTGAAATACCAAAGTCCCAATATTTAGATTTAAAGACACGCTATGGAGGTCAGTTTAAGATTTTCATTAGAATTAGGATAATGTTAAACAAATGTAGACTGTATTGAATTAATTGAAATCTAAATGAAATTATTTTACTATTGGCAGTAATGCTAGAATAGTGTAGATGTTTTTACTTTTTATTTGCTTGTTGTTTATATTTTCTAATGTTTTTGTTTGATTTAAACCATTTACCCCTTAAGACATGGACTGGTCTAACTCATTGTTTTACAGAAGAGTCCAATTTTTTTCAGGGGTTGATGGGTTAATTCACAAGCTAAGCCTTTTATATATTACTTGACATTCATTCAATGTTGAAATGTTCATTTGAGCAAATAAATGTTAAACGTGTCAACTTTTTATTATTGTTGTGTAGGTTTTTTACGTCACTTAATTCATACATTTTTGCTTTGTTATTGTAATCAAATTAACCTGTTTTAACCTTTCTAATATTTTGACTTTTGTTGAAACAAATGCAAAATTTATAGTATTTCTTATTTTTATTTGATATTTCTCATTAATTGAAATTTTATTTTATACAGTGCCACGTCAAAAGTATTTCACGTTTTCGGTGACATCGGAATATTTGGAAGAAAATTTCAAACTATTTGATCAATAATAAATGATAAAATTAGAATGGTGTACACACCAAATATTCAATTACTTAGTTGCATGACCCTTAGCTTTGATAACATGTCGTAATTGTCTCGGGATTGAACGATATAAGTTTGATATGTACTGATTTGAGATGGCTTGCCAGATTTTAGTGACCGTCGATACAAGGTCGGCTCTGGATTTAATTTTATGCTGTTCCCATTGGAGTCGGATCTTAATGCACCTCCAAATATTTTCTATCATGTTGAGGTTTGGTGATTGTGAAGGCCACTGAAGACAATTAATTCTATTACCGGTATTATTTTTCCATGAAATAGTCTGTGCAGATTGGTGTACTGGAGCATTGTCATCCATCTTGAAATATCCACTGATCAGTATCAAAACACTTAATAATAACAGGCCATAAATTTTGGTCAAGAATATCAATATATTTAGTAGATTTTATATTACCTTCAATGTCCACAATTGTACCGACACCTTTATGAGAAATTAATCCCCAAAACATCGCCGATACCCGAGAACCACCATTACGTTCTTCAGATAATCCCAAACAGTTCCACCTCTCCTCCGATTTACGCCAAACATAAACACGATTGTTTTTGCCAAGTACAACCTGCATTTCATATGAAAATATTATTTTGGTCCACTGATCCATAACAGTCCAGTGAAGTCTATTAAGACACCATTCTACCTGATTTTTTCGGTTTGTGTGTGAAATAGTCAAAGGTTTGGCAACAACACGTCTGTGGTACCCAGAGCTACTCAATCTTCGTTGGATTGTTCTTCTACCAACTGGTCGGGGAATAGATTGATTGAACTTGTTCATTAAATCATGGAAACATCTCCTGCGATCTTCTTTTACTAGCGTTATGAGAAATCGGTCGCATGGGCACTGGTCGATTTTGGTTTGCCACTTTGCCTTTTGTTTTCTAGGCTCCAACTTAAGAGGAATGTATGAACCAAAATGATTCCATCATCAAAAATAATTCACAGCCATCACAAACAGTGTATTGTTTTACATTTTTTTGTACATTTTGACATAGCAGGGTAGCTTTTATCTAACATGGGAGAGGTACATTTTGACATAGATGGGGTAGCTTTGATCCAACATCATGGAGGATAGCTTTTATCTTACATCATGGAATAGTTACATTTTGACATAGTAGGGATAGCTTTTATCTTACATCATGGAAGAATTACATTTTGACATAGTAGGGATAGCTTTTATTTTACATCATGGAAGAATTACATTTTGACATAGTAGGGATAGCTTTTATTTTACATCATGGAAGAATTACATTTTGACATAGTAGGGATAGCTTTTATTTTACATCATGGAAGAATTACATTTTGACATAGTAGGGATAGCTTTTATCTTACATCATGGAAGAATTACATTTTGACATAGTAGGGATAGCTTTTATTTTACATCATGGAAGAATTACATTTTGACATAGTAGGGAAATCTTTTATTTTACATCATGGAAGAATTACATTTTGACATAGTAGGGCTAGCTTTTATTTTACATCATGGAAGAGTTATATTTTTTTTATTGATGAGGTAGATTTATCTAACATCATAGAATAGTTACATTTTGACATAAGTGGGCTGGCTTTTCCTGTCCTTCAGATGAGACGTTAAAGAACCCTCACTGCTCAATGCCTGTGAGTACCAAGCATAGGCCAAAATTTGAAGCCCTTCACCAGCATTTGGTGACATATCCGTATGAGTGAAAGATTCTTGAGTTAGATGTGACACAACAATACAATAACGATATACCAGGGGTAACTTTTATCTAACATTAGAGAGATAGATTTTGACACAGTATGGGTAGCTTTTATCTAATTACAATGGAGAATTACATTCACACACACACATACACACACACACACACACACACACACACACACACACATAGTTATTGATTCTATACTTTTGTATTTAGTCAGTCTGCTGAAGTATCTGCTACATAAAACTGCTGTATTACCACCAATCATGTTTGTGTAAATATAAAACAGACAAAATGAAGTTATAGAAGAATGTATATAGAGAGAAATAACAAGTGTACCTATTGTCTATCTGTGTGGCAATCAATAGCATATATTGATTCAGGACATTGCTCTATTGACAGGAATTGTAGGCTCAACATTTAATAATTAAATTAATATCTTTTGTATAAATGTAGTTGTTTGTAATTGTGTAATTCAATGTGATGACAATCAGAAGAATGGAGACAGTCCATTATGTGTGTCATCAGCCATGTTAAGCATTAATGTTTTTGCCATGTCAAATATAACAACTCGTATTGTAGAATCAAGACTAAAGGGTCCTTAAAAGGTAGTGTCTGATCTTGCAGGTTATTTAAAAGTCACTACAAACAATGGACAGCCACTTGACTTTTTGTCCTTTGTGGAGTTTTATTCTATAAGATTAGATGAATCTTTACTACATTGTCACATGTCTGTAGCATAGTCCATATTTACAGTAGTAGCATAGTCCATATTTACAGTACTTCATGTCAAGCTGCTTATGTATCTATATGAGGACAAATCTCATGGCGAAATAAAAAAAAAATTTATAATAGCGAGAATAATTCTATTAAAAATGAAAAATTCATGACACAGCTCATATTAAACATGAATTGGATTCTTTACATACTGTAAAGTACCTGATTTCCACTATAATTGTACAGTACCTGATTGCCACTTATATACTGTACAGTACCTGATTTCCACTATAAATTGTATAGTAGTAACCTGCTTGCCACTCATATAGGTACTGTACAATATCTGATTGCCACTTTGTAAATTGTACAGTACCTGATTGTCACTTATATACTGTACAGTACCTGATTGTCACTTATATACTGTACAGTGATTTCCACTATAATTGTACAGTACCTGATTGCCACTTATATACTGTACAGTACCTGATTTCCACTTATATACTGTACAATACCTGATTGCCACTTTGTAAATTGTACAGTACCTGATTGTCACTTATATACTGTACAGTACCTGATTGTCACTTATATACTGTACAGTACCTGATTGTCACTTATATACTGTACAGTACCTGATTTCCACTATAATTGTACAGTACCTGATTGCCACTTATATACTGTACAGTACCTGATTTCCACTTATATACTGTACAATACCTGATTGCCACTTTGTAAATTGTACAGTACCTGATTGTCACTTATATACTGTACAGTACCTGATTGTCACTTATATACTGTACAGTACCTGATTTCCACTATAATTGTACAATACCTGATTGCCACTTTGTAAATTGTACAGTACCTGATTTCCACTTATATACTGTACAATACCTGATTGCCACTTTGTAAATTGTACAGTACCTGATTTCCACTTATATACTGTACAATACCTGATTGCCACTTATATACTGTGCAATACCTGATTTCCACTTATATACTGTACAATACCTGATTTCCACTTTGTAAATTGTACAGTACCTGATTTCCACTTATATACTGTACAATACCTGATTACCACTTATATACTGTACAATACCTGATTTCCACTTATATACTGTACAATACCTGATTGCCACTTTGTAAATTGTACAATACCTGATTGCCACTTATATACTGTACAATACCTGATTGTCACTTATATACTGTACAGTACCTGATTTCCACTTATATACTGTACAATACCTGATTGCCACTTTGTAAATTGTACAGTACCTGATTTCCACTTATATACTGTACAATACCTGATTGCCACTTTGTAAATTGTACAGTACCTGATTTCCACTTATATACTATACAATACCTGATTGTCACTTATATACTGTACAGTACCTGATTTCCACTTATATACTGTACAATACCTGATTTCCACTTATATACTGTACAGTACCTGATTGCCACTTTGTAAATAGTACAGTACCTGATTTCCACTTATATACTGTACAATACCTGATTTCCACTTATATACTGTACAATACCTGATTGCCACTTTGTAAATTGTACAATACCTGATTGCCACTTTATATACTGTACAATACCTGATTGCCACTTTTTAAATTGTACAATATCTGATTTCCACTTATATACTGTACAATACCTGATTGCCACTTATATACTGTACAATACCTGATTTCCACTTATATACTGTACAATACCTGATTTCCACTTATATACTGTACAATACCTGATTTCCACTTATATACTGTACAATATCTGATTGCCACTTTATATACTGTGCAATACCTGATTTCCACCACAAATTGTTAAGTTTCTAATTTTTACCTGTAATAAGTTTGGTAAATACTACCATTACTTACATATACCCCCTTCACCCTGTCCTATACATGTCACACTGCAAATATCAAGTGTTTGTAGTTTTTGTCCAAAATATTTATGGCATGTAGGTTTAATGTTTGTCAATTAATGATCAACATTCATATCTTGTTAGCAAGTAGTTCAGAATTTAATGATGGATAACTTATCATTACCTATGAACAATGAAGAACAAATGTTTCAATGCAACTTTTACACCTTTACATATTTAACATCATGGTTTTAAAATAACATTAGGTCAATATAAAATATTGTCAGTTTCTTAAGTCTATTTCATCAAGCTGTCAAAAGGTATTTTTAAAAAAGATCTTTTATCATATTTGAAAGTGCATATTCCATTTAAATTTATAAAAAATGACTGAAATATTTACACGTTAACTTCAAAGAAATGAAAGTTAATATCATGTATCAATAAAACAGAACATCCAAGATGTAATAAAATATAAATGTTTAAGTTCCTTTTTTCAAGATCTTTGATCTATTACATAATATTTGTTTTCTTTTCCCTTTACTTTGAATATTTGTGTTGAGAGGAAATATTAAAACTCCAAAGTCATAAGTATAGATTATTTACTGTATATGTTGAAATATTTATGCCTCAGTTCTTGGCACAGCAAATGCCCGAGCTTGTGACTTCCTCCACGCCAAGAACAAGTGTGCAACTATATCAACATATACATTCAATAACATTTTATAATATTTACATACCTACTGCAATTTCCTTCATTACAATTATACAGAACGTCCATTTTGTTGTGTCAATAAAACCAGTTAGTCATCACGTGATCTAAGTGTAAACCGCTAGCTGGCGTAGGAATACCTGAATATCTAAGACACCCTTTCCATGACCATGTTACGGCAGCGATTTGTCGGACAAGTATTCTCTGAACATATGAATGAATCAATAAAGAATAAAATAACACACATTCATTCCATATTTTTATTTAAAGCCACCTTTGGTTCGAATCCCGCTAGGGTTATTTCGATTTAAGTGGGAAAGTTTGCCAGTTTTCTTGTGGAAGGTCGATGGTCTTTACCCGGGTAACCAGGGTTTCTCCTCCATTAATAAAAAACTGGAAGCCATCATATGACTGAAAGATTGTTGAGTATGGCGTAAAACAAAAAATCAAAATCAAAACATATTTAAAGCCATTAATTACCACAAAACAAAAAAAATCATTGAAAGAAATCAAAAACACAAGACTAGGCCTGCATCTGTAGCACACTGTAGATGCCCATATCATAGGCCTATTGCGATAGTTCTAGGTCATGTTATGAAAAGAAACACATTGCACAGAAATGAAAATTTGCTTCATAGTTATGTTGCCTTTAAGTAAGTTGAAAAGGGAGTCAGGTCTAGTGCAATTTTGTCCTGCATCTCTGATAAACAGCTTGCTTTTCCGTCACCATATAGGCTATTCCTGTCGGAAACAATTCGTCATTCAAATCGGGTGAAATCGACTCTCAGTTCACCTCAAATCCTATTAATTGCTAGCCTAATTACCAGGCCCATCTTGTTTTTCACAACCTGTAATGTTAATGCTGAGCATAAGTAGTGTTCATAGGTTTCTCAGTAAATTGTCGGGATACTTTATATGATCAGCTGGTAAAAACTGAAGTTTGAATACTGAAATAGGTCTACTTACGAAATAGTCACCCCTTCAGTTCACGGCATTTTCCAGCTGATTCAGCGATTGGTAAAATATCAAATAGAATGGCTTCTTCAAGTTGTCATCAACGATTATTAGCAGTCACACTCAAACTTTCTGTGATATATTCCACTGATACAATATCAGAATATCAGAATTCAAACAATAATTTGTTGTAAACAACGATCATCTGTTGCTATCCAAATCGCACATGTAGGCCTATCAGCCATTTGCACACAGCCCATTCGGGCAATTCTCTTCTGACACCTTTAACCCGCCACTACTAAATGGTCGAATATTAAAAATTGTGAAATAAATCTGAGAATAAGTATTCAAAATTGTCCATATCACTAGTTTCTTTCAAGATAATAAATAAAAAAGAAATTAAACCTTAATTTCATTAGTATTTGCGATCAGAAAAGAGAACTACTTCTCATGTCAAAACAGCTGTTGAGTCATTACGTCATACGAAAACACTTTGTGCTGCACAGAATTTTTTCCATGAGCAATTGCTTTTATACCCCGATGATGTTCAAAAAATGAAAAACAATCCTTAAATATATCCTTATCAATGATACAGTGGTCATAATTAAAAAAAAAATTTTGTTTAATTCCAATCACAATAACATCAGAAATTTTTGTAATGTGTCATTGTTATAGCATGTATGAATATAACATAAAAAAAGTCCAGAACTTGGTAACCGTTTCTGGGTGTATGGTATATGGTAGGCTATTGCACCTTTACATCTAATATCAAGTAAATGGAAAACGAAAGTAGGATATATAATAAAGTCTGGTACTTGCTTGTTAGAAAAGTAGACTAAGGGAATAAACATCACTGTACCAGACATTATAAAGTAGACTAATGGAATATACATCACCAGACCAGACATTATAAAGTAGACTAATGGAATATACATCACCGGACCAGACATTATAAAGTAGACTAATGGAATATACATCACCGGACTAGACTAAGGGAATTTACATCAAAGTAGACTTAGGGAATATACATCACTGTACCAGACATTATAAAGTAGACTAATGGAATATACATCACTGTACCAGACATTATAAAGTAGACTAATGGAATATACATCACTGTACCAGACATTATAAAGTAGACTAATGGAATAAACATCACTGTACCAGACATTATAAAGTAGACTTAGGGAATATACATCACCGGACCAGACATTATAAAGTAGACTAATGGAATATACATCACTGTACCAGACATTATAAAGTAGACTTAGGGAATATACATCACTGTACCAGACATTATAAAGTAGACTAAGGGAATAAACATCACTGTACCAGACATTATAAAGTTGACTTAGGGAACACACTTCATTGGACCAATCATTAAGTAAACCTAGGAAATATACTTCACTGAACCAATCATTAAGTAATCTTAGGAAGTAATCTTAGGAAATATACGTCACTGGACCAATAGTTCATTAAACCTAGGAAATAAATCTCACCCATCTTGATATTCAATATACATTGTATACATCTTCTCATTGACCACTTCATGAAAATTTGGTAACTGGACATTTTATTAGTAACAAAAACATTCTAATTGACACACAATTCAAACCATATATTTGTACAGTTACAAGTACCTATTACAAATATATCTTCACGTATAATGATTTTGTATATTTGTTTATCAATGTTTTGTTTGGTCTTAAGTTTTTAATATCATGTCACAAAGACTGTTAATGGTGATCCATGCTAATCTTACTCTATTGAATTCAAATTAGATACCCAAGTATCAACATCATTGACCTTTTGACTTTAATCTTGACCTTTAGACTGAAAATATCTACTGGACTATTTTGAGAAAACAATACTTAGTCAAGAGTATCCTTGACTTTACTGATATATTGTTCAATCAGAACTAGATTTGGAGCCATCACTGTCCACTAGAAAAATGTTACTACAATGTCCTTGCAAATGTACAATCTTGATTTTGTACAATCTGTAGTTGGGTACCTTAGTTTAAGCTTAAGATACATATATCACTAATATGCTTACTGTAAGTTTATGATACATGTATCAAAATATGTTTACTATAAGCTTATGATACATATATCACTAATATGTTTACTGTAAGCTTATGATACATGTAGCAAAATATGTTTACTATAAGCTTATGATACATACAAATATGTTTACTATAAGCTTATGATACATGTATCAAAGTATATAAGTTTACATACATACACATATGTTTACTATAAGCTGATACATGTATATAATCACTAATATGATACATACATCACTAATATGTTTACTATAAGCTTATGATACATGTATCAAAATATGTTTACTATAAGCTTATGATACATACATCACACATATGTTTACTATAAGCTTATGATACATGTATCAAAATATGTTTACTATAAGCTTATGATACATACATCACAAATATGTTTACTATAAGCTTATGATACATGTAGCAAAATATGTTTACTATAAGCTTATGATACATACAAATCACTTATGATACATCACAAATATGTTTACTATAAGCTTATGATACATCACAAATATGTTTACTATAAGCTTATGATACATCACAAATATGTTTACTATAAGCTTATGATACATCACAAATATGTTTACTATAAGCTTATGATACATCACAAATATGTTTACTGTACGCTTATGATACATACATCACTAATATTTTTACTTTACGCTTATGATACATACATCACAAACATTTTTACTGTAAGCTTTTTTCTTTACATTTTCATGCCCTGGAGATTGGCTAAGGAAGTGCAGTTATTATGTCAAAGATCTAACTAATATATATGCACAGTCACACTTGCCTTAACGGTCATCTCATTTAAGTGGTCACCTCTATTAAATGGTCAGTTTGCCGTCCACCCAATGAAAATCAGTATACATTGAACCTTAATTAAGCGGTCCCTGAGAAGAAGATTGGGAAGTATATTTTGGTCTGACCATTTGTTTATTTTGACTTATTGCTACATTTGGGTATCTGTCAAATTCTACATAAATGACTTGAACACTTGGGGACACATTTTGTATTACAGATCATTTATGAGTCGATGTGTACATATATGTTTTTCTTTGTACACAAATTCCATCATTAGTTTTATAAAGTCCTCTTGTTTAGCAATTGTTTTATTTTCCAGTGGTGAGTCAGGATCAGGAAAGACAGAGGCTACAAAACTTATTATGCAATACCTTGCCGCTGTCAACAAATCAGGCAACAACCTCATCACAGAACAAATACTAGAAGCTAACCCTTTACTGGAATCATTCGGAAATGCAAAAACCATCAGAAATGATAACTCCAGCAGATTTGGAAAATACATCGAAGTCTTCTTTAAAAAGTAAGATATCATGTTTATTACAGTGTTCATTTTTTGAGTGGTAACTTCATATAAAAACAAACCTCTGCAGAGTCACAGAGGATGTACATCCTCATAAAGTTGTCATTTGACTTTGAAAGAATTTCCTGCTTCTTCATCACAATATCTCAATTTGAACACAGTTAATTGAAGGTTATGTTTTTTCTTCAGCACTAACAGATAATTCTTGCCATATATCATTGTGTCTTTGCCTTCTAAATTTGGTTATTTGTTATATAGTGATGTCTACATTTTCAGCAAATATGAATATACTTAAATTTTGGGGGAAAATAAGACTTATCAGGCCTTTTTTGATATATTTTACTAGGCTGATATTTGACTGCATTCCAAATGCAAAATACATTTTGCTATATCCAATCATCTGTTGTTGTCTGCCCATTAATTTTTGCATTTAAACATCTCCTTTTCAAGAACCACTGGGCAGATTTCAACCAAATTAGGCAGGGAGCTTTGTCCTGGGAAGGGGTTTCAAGTTTGCAAAACGAAAATTGCTAGGACTTATAAGGGCTCCTAAAGGATCAAATAATGGTACATCTTTAAAAAAGCTTATTCTCATGAACCAGTGGTCAGAAGACTTTCAAATTTTGTATACATGATTGTTATGTCAACTTCTACAAATTTTGAAAATGAAAAAGAATTCTGTTCATAAACAAGTCACTAGGGGTGCTTCAGTAAAAAAGTGGACAGTTTTTCTACAAATAACTTGATTACTCAAAACTGATTGACTTTTTGTATACTAAGATATATTGGGAAGTTTTTAGGAATTATCTAAGGATCATTTTGACAAAATTTCAAGGTCATTAGGCTAAAGGTCAATGTCACAGGCACCTAAATAAACAAAATATAAATTTTTTTAATTTTTTTTTTTACATTTTTTACTATTAAACTATTGGGCCAGTATGAGTCAAACTTGATATGCAGTATCCCCATGCAAAGCCCATTGGACCTCTTGTTTTCTCATTTTGGTGTATTGACCTTGGTCATCATGAAAAATGAATTAAAGGGGCAATAATTTTCAAAAAAAATTTTCCCTTTTTACCACATATATTTAAATACAGTAACACAAAAGTGACATACACTGGCGTAAAAGTTCTTAAATTCCTATATATTTTGTGAAAATTGCTTGACACTTTTTCAGTTGCAATTGATTATCTCAATCGTACTATTTGTATATGAATATCACACTGGACCTGACGTTATTTTCACAAAATACATAGGTTGCCTGTGTAAAGCTCTTGTTTTTGGTAAACACAGCTATTGCCCCTGTAAGGTAGGGACAAATACATTTAAAAAAAGATGTTCCAGAACGTTTATATTTACAAAACTATTTTTCCTAATTTGACAAAGTGTCACACTAAAGATCTCAATTGTGTTGCCAATGACATTTTCTCAAAAAAATTGACAGAAAAATGCCTACTTATTTTTGACTTCTCCTCCAAAACCATTTGATTTTGATGAAATTTTATAGGCAGCAAGTTCCTCTACCATGTTTCTTCATTTTGGCACGATCGACCCAGGGGTGGATCCAGGGTGGGGCAAAAGAGGCCCCCCGGGGGTACCCCTCTTAAAAATCTTCTCCACCAAAACCGCTGAATGAATTGAAAAACTAATTGTATCTGAGTGATCTATATAAAGTAAGTACTAAAGAAAAAGTTTTTTAATGTTGGCTAGATCATCCAGGGTGGGGCAAAAGAGGCCTGGGGGTAGGTACCCTTCTTTAAAATGTTCTGTAGAACTGCTGCATGGATTGAAAAACTATTATTATTTAATTTCCTGTTTTTGGATTAAATTGGAAAACTTATTGTTAACATGTTTTTGACATCTTTCCCAGCTTTGTCATTTTCATTCATGTTTATGTCTCCTCCAATCCTAAGGAGTGTTAAAATAATTTGTAAATTTGAGATTCCGATATTTGTAAGATACCAACACAGTTCAGGTGAGCGATGTGGCCCATGGGCCTTTTGTTTTCAGTACTCTAGAAACTGTATCTTACAAAACTTAAAATTCCTCTCCTGAATTTTGTTTTATTTTGCTATCAAATATACAGATGTAGATATCAACTCTTTAGGTAAACATTGAAAAAAATCTTAAATTTCACCTCTCATACTGTGTCTTCTGTAATTACAGCTTTTCCTGCCTTTTAAAGCATGTCTCACCGGTGCACCGAATAAATTAAAAATGTTAAATTAGCTTAAAGGAATGTCATTGTATACATTAAGAAAGAATGAAACTAAATCTGAAAATTCTTAAATACCGGTAGGATATAATGTAGTAAACTTGTTGTAATGACATACTTAATTTGGAACTTTAGCACATGGCCTACAGGAATGCAATTTTTATTGTAAATTAAATGTTGTCACCCAGCTAACCAGTAGAAATGAAAAAATCATTAGCTAAGTAATAAAGATAGACATTGCACCAATAACAAATGACAGTATTGTGCAATGTCGTATGTCAAGGAAAGTATGCTTATCATGCAAGGTTCTGCAGTTTGTGTGCTTATCATGCAAGGTTCTGCAGTTTGTGTGCTTATCATTCAAGGTTCTGCAGTTTGTGTGTGTATCATGCAAGGTTCTGCAGTTTGTGTGCTTATCATGCAAGGTTCTGCAGTTTGTGTGCTTATCATGCAAAGTTCTGCAGTTTGTGTGCATATCATGCAAGGTTCTGCAGTTTGTGTGCTTATCATGCAAGGTTCTGCAGTTTGTGTGCTTATCATGCAAGGTTCTGCAGTTTGTGTGCGTATCATGCAAGGTTCTGCAGTTTGTGTGCTTATCATGCAAGGTTCTGCAGTTTTATGAAGTTTGTAAAAGTTTGTGTAAATAAAATCAAAATGTAAATAAGTAAATGTTTATGTCATAGTTTTAATTTCTTGAAGAGAGCAGTCGTGGCGTGGGTTCGAGCTTTGGCAGAGGCAGCTGTCTTTTCCTGTCTTTTGGATGAGACAGTAAAAACCAAGGTCCCGTGTCACAGTAGGTGTTGACACATTAAAGAACCCCCACTGCTCAATGGCTACAAGTGCAAAGCATAGGCCAAAATTTGAAGCCCTTTGCCAGAATTTGGGACATTTCCATATGAGTGAAAGGTCATTGAATGGGACGTTAAACAACAACTTTTTGAAATGAGTTTCCATTTTGCAGATCATTTGATGATAATGATGTTATTCTAAATTAGACTGTTATACTCACATGTATCTAGGTAAAAATGTCAGTGTAACCCTTGTTTACATGGGCACCAGTATCATGTTTCAACTGCTTTACAGTTGACATATTCTCTTACACTTTAAATTCAACTGTTGCAGAATGTTTATTTTTATTTTAAAGTAAATATAAATAAACAAAAATATTCTCGCAGTCTAACTATGTAGGAATTTTTTCTAATTCATTTTATGTTCAATTACATATCGTATTTCAGCCCTTCCCAATCAGCAAGGTTTTAGAAAAATGTTTTCAAAGTGTGTAAAATTATTTTTGTAGTAATAACCTTGATTCTTTTAATGGAATTTGCTTTCTTGTATGATGAGAAAATTTTGTTTGAGAACAATAAGCCACAAAGTAGGCGGAGTTTTTACTGGATAAACCAAGTTAACTTTTAAGATAAATTGATAGACAGAAAACATTTTTAACAATGCCACAACTTATTTTAGTCAGTAGACATTATTTTCCAACAATTACCTGTAGATAAGTACCTGTAAAAAAAATTTGTAGCGACATGTCATCTGTCAGAATTTATATTCTGCTTTAGAGTAGCAGGTAAATTTATTGAATCATTCTAATGGAAAAATACACTCATTCACTTATTTGGGAATACAAAATTGACATGAAACACGTCACATTCTGCGAGTGAGAAGAAGCGTAACTTGAATTGTAGTTCCTGTTGTTAACATATCTTTGTCTTGTAAAGGCCTCGCCTTTTCTTTTCTTCTGGGGAACTCAACTTTTGCTCATTAAAAAACACACTGGACATAAATTACATGATATGAAATAAGCTACTCAGTGCAAAATTATGCACTTATAATGAAATGATAAACAAGAAAAAAATAGGGAGACTAAATTGTTATCCAGTGTGATTATGAAAGAATAAAAATTTGGTTATAGATATCAGTAATCTTATAATGAATTATGAATATTTTATGCTGGTGCATACTTTTTATGCTTTATTGACCTGTGTAATACTGTTCTATATTATTTCCAGTTTGTAGTGTTTGTTTTTTAAAGACAAGTATATTAAGTAGCTGGTTTCATTTATTATAACACCAGCTTTGTTTTACAATTACCGATTACAGGCATGGCAGTGATATTGTCATATTTAATTTGGAACAATGTATGGTAAAAATTTGTTGTTCCAGAAAATGATATGGTCCTGAGTCCGTTGTATGTGAATACTTTCAAATAATAATTTGCTTTTTAAGATCATTTGAGTCACTTGACTTCTTGTGAGCTGATGCCATTTCATCTTTGTGCCTAAGTTTATAAACATTTTCAAAATTCTAAAAATAACTCTAACTAGTTCTAAAACTAGAGATTTGATTGTAATTTATTACATCAATTTAAAGGTTGTTTCTCAACACAATATAAGTGTTATTTTCCCCAAAATTGTAGTATATTTTCTATATTTTACTGAAAATGTATGTATCTTAATGTATTGAAATTTTGTATATTGAGAAGACAGCAGCAATTGTGAACACTGACAAGAAAAGTCATTGACAATTGGATATATAGTGTCTCTATGGTTCGGGTAGAACAAATTTAGGACACATAAGACCCCTCCTCCTTTTTGAGGTATAAATCTTTTGAAGTAATCTGTACCCCGAGACGTTTAGCACACAAACTGTGTACAAAGTTATCATACTAAGTAAGCAAGCTTTAACAAAATAGTCAAATTCTTTACCCTTGGATCAGGGTATTTTAAAATAGGTCAATAAGTGAGATGACCAGGACACTTTGGTCCTTTTGGCTACTTTCTAGAAAAAAAGAATCTGTTATTCTCAAAAACTTAATTTTGCAATGAGGCATATATTAAAGAATTTGGTCCTCATGTATGTAAGGAGTTGGTCATTTTAATGTATAAAAGAAGCTGGTCATTATATATATAAGCAATTGGTCATTTCTCAATTTGAAATCTGCAAACAACTTAACCATGCTTGCTTGAACTAGACAAGCACCAAAATTTTCCTTCATTGGGCAGAAGTTAGTGATTTCGTGTCCTCAGAGTACAGAAATTGATTTGTATAAATATTTGAAATATATATGTGCAAATATTGACACAGTCAGTCCTGCCTGGCATGTCACAGTTGTATGTATTAATGTATATAAATGTTTATTTCAGTGGTTCAATCGTTGGGGCAAGAACTTTAGAATATCTACTTGAGAAGTCTCGCATGGTTACCCAGGTAAGCTAAATGACTGTCAGTATAGTTCCTTGTATGTACAAAGATAAATATCAGGGTGTGTATAATACATGCTGAAGTGTGTATTTAAATAGTGAAGTAAATTATTGAAAAACATAAATCTACAAACAGCTTGTCAGAAATTGTGAGAGAGAGAGAGAGAGAGGGAGGAAGAGAGAGAGAGAGAGAGGTTTCAATAGCTTGCATGAATTTAAGACACTTGAATTTTCTTAAATCATGTTTGAAAGAAATGTGGAGCATTTAAACCACAGTTCATCTTGGCTGTGCCTTTGAGGTTTTAAAGGATCATTGACATAGACTTAGATAAGACTTTGGTAGATTGCCATCTTGTTCAGAGCTGATCCCTGTTTTGCCTCACTGTCTTATGTAACAGCGAGCTTTCAAAGACTTTGTGATGTAACCTGGAAAAAGTATAAAATACCTAGTGTTTAAAAGATTGTTTATATAAAGCTGTAGGTCAGCATAAAAATCTTAAACTGATCTATGTTAATTACTGACTCCTTTCACAATATTTCTGTGATTACAGATTCAGTCAAACTTGCATTAAAAGCCACCTATATAAAGGTCACCTGCCTATAAAGGGCAATAATGAAAAAAATCTTTATAAAGACCACCTGCTACTTTTGCCTATTCCCTTAAGTGGCCGTTATAGACAAGTTTGACTGTAGTGACCTGTTTGCCCTCAGTTTATTATTTTCGTACATATGTGACCTTCAATGACAAAAACAGTTTCGTGATGCTCAGGTTAGTTACAAGTTATTAGTAATCAATACAAAAATTAGTGAACAATACACTACCAGGTCATAATTTAGATTTTAAGATTTGTATTGCTGAATATCTGAAATATCACATAAAACCATTTTTAGTACAACCTGTTAATCATTAGATGATTAAAAATATTTTGTCTCCTTGTTGATTATGAATGTTAAACAACAAACTATAAATGGCCATTTTCTAAAAAGAAATACTGGTCTCTGTGGCTGAATGACACGAACACTTATTTGTGGAAAGCGGGCCATCTCTTTTGGGGTACATTTAACTAACCAGGGCCCAAAGTCTCCAAATTTACCCAATACTTAGGCGCAACTTTTATTTCATTATTTTTACTATGAAATTGTTTATAAAACTTTGGGATGTTAGTGATTAGGAAACATATTATGATTTTTAATCATTTACATATCAATTTTTGCGTCACACTTATGATTTTTCTGTAAAAAACGAATAAATGCGTTGAGTACGGTACTCAAGATTTGAGTACATACTCAAACATTTTTTATTAATATTTCTGAAGTTTTCTTCAAATGAGCAATAATTTTTATCATTATTTACAATTGTATGCCATCAATGTACAAACATGTCCAGTTACAGAATGAAATTTACATGTTTTTACCTTAAATTGTGAAAAGTTAGTTGAGCTTGAGTACTGAGTAAATTTGGTGACTTCTGACCCAGGTTCTCTCATCTGCCATTAAAATAAAGGTGCTGCCATATAACTGACAATCTGTTGATTGTG